>CM077031.1:39281939-39806007 GCA_039090855.1 Macrothele yani
CCCCTATCATCTTTTGAATTCTCATAATACGTATCTACAATGCGGTTCCTCTTCCTAATACCATTCTGCTTATGAGGAGAATTTTCGGGTAACTCTCTCTATCCGTTCCATCCATCGCTATCGCATCTGAATTCTAGGACGTACAACGCCATACATCCTGTTTCACATAATTCTGTTCACAATATATCTGCAGTCATTTTGGAATCTTAGTCCTATCTCTAGATACCTCTCCTGAATTCTGGTAGCACCTGCAATGCCAAACATTTTATCTTATATCATTCTTTTTAAAATAAAGCAGCATAATTGTTTTATCTACTGAATTCTCATAGCTTGCAGTAATCCATATCTCGAGTTACATACTTTTCTGTTCACAAAGCAAAAGTAGGAATATTGCTATCTGAGTCCTATCCTTAGTTACCTCTTCTGAATTCTCTCTACATCTACAATATCTTACATCCTATTTCATATTCTATTCACAATATGCCAGCAGCCATTTTGGTATATCTATTTTATTCACAGGTACCTCTCTTGAGTTTTCTTATCATCTATAATGCAATACCTCTTATTCGGTATTCTAATTCACAATATATCAGTATGCATTTGCATATCTCTCTCTATCCTCTCTCAAATTTTCCTAGCATCTGCACGGTCACATCTCAAGTTTCATATAATTATGTTCAAAGTATATCAGCAGTTATTTTCGTATCTCTGTCTGCTTAATATCATTCTTTTCACAATATACCGGCAGAATTGTCCTAGCAACTTCTGAATTCTCCTAGAATCGTCAATGTAATGCTTCCAACTTCATGCAATTTTGCTGAATATATATCCACAAGCATTTTTCTACATTCCCATATCCTATGTATAGATTCCTCATCTGCATTCGCTTGTCATGTGTAAAGTCATGCCATCTTATCCACATCCGCCTCTTCTGAATTTTCTTGCTATATCTAATGCAAAACCTCTTTTTCATATTCTATTCTCCATTATAGATATGCATACCTATCCTCAATTATCTTAGCCGTTTAAACGCCATGCCACCAGTTTCATGTTATACTGTTCACAATATGAAGCCAGAGTCTTAGCATTTTCTGAGTTCTACCATCTACAATTCCATACCATTCTGTACAAAACATATCGGGAAAGCATTTTTGTATCTCTCTCTCTCTCTCTCTCTCTCTCTCTCTCTCTCTCTCTCTCTCTCTCTCTCTCTCTCTCTCTCTCTCTCTCTCTCTCTTTCTCTGCATGCTATCCATAGCTAACACATCTTAATACTCTTCGCATCTACAATGCCATGCCCGGTGTTTCACATCATTGTGTTCACAATATATCAGCAATTATTTTCGTATCTCTCCCTATCCCATCCATAGATACCTCTCCTGACTTCTTCAAGCATCTACAGTACGATACCTCCCTTTTTAATATCATTCTGTTCACAATATATCGGCAGAATTGTCCTAGCATCTACAATACGATAACTCCAGTTTCATACCATTCTGCTCACAATATATCCGAGGCTATATTCGTATATACCGTCTACCCAATCTGTGCTACCTCATCTGCATTATCTTGGCATCTACAATGTCACACCTCCTGTTTCTTATCATTCTATTCACAATACATCACCAGTCATTTTCATCTCTCTTCTATGCTATCAACAGATACCTCCCCTGAATTCTCGTAAAACACACGACGCCATTTTTCCTGTTTTACATTCTTTTCACAATTATCATCAGAATTCTTACTCCAAACAACTAGAATGCCTTACCACCTGTTTATACCATTTTGTTAAATATATAGAAGAAAGCTTTTTGCTATCTCTATTCTATCCACTGGTAGCTCTACTCAGTTCTCTTGTCATTTACAATGTCATATAGCCTGTTTCAATTTATGTTCACAATATATCATCAGACATTTCCGTATCTCTCCCTATCCTATCCATACATATCACTCCTGAAACTCATAACATATTCAATGCAATACCTCTTATTTTATATCATTTGGTGCACAATATATCAGCAGGACTTTTCATATATCTTGCTATGTAGCATCCATATATACCTTTCGTAAATAATCCTTGAAACTATGACGCCATACCTCTTTTCCCATATTACTACATATTAGCAGAAATCTCAGAAAACCTTCCAAATTCACCTAACATCTACCATACCTCGTGTCCATACTGTTCTGATCAGAATATGAAGGTAATCAATTTGCTAATTCCATCGTATTCATAGCTACCTCTTCTAAATTCTCTTGACATCTGCAATATCCCACTGTTTCATATTTCGTTCACAGCATACCAGAACACCTTTTCGTATCTCACTATTCTATTTATAGATATCACTCCTCAATTGTCCTAGCATCTAGAGTGCTTTACCTAATATATCATATTATCTTGTTTAGAATATATCAGCAGTCATTTTCGTGTCAATCTACATCCTGTCCATAGATAGCTCTCTTGAATTCTAGCATTTAGATTGCCATACTTTCCCTTCCATATTATTCTACTAACAATGTATCAGCTGTTAGTTTCATATCTATCTCTATCCTATGCAATATTACTCTTGAATTTTTCCAGCATCTACGACTCCATGCCTCCTGTTTTACACTATTACGTACACAATTTCTCAGCAGAAATGTCCTATCATCTTTTGAATTGTAACAACTACAATGTCATTCTTCCTGCACATATGCACATACAATTCTATTCACAATATATCGCCAGTCATTTTCATATCTCTCCTGAATTCTTCTAGCAGGTACGACGCCATACTTCCTGTTTTATACTATGTTCACAATATACCAGCAGGAATTTTGTATATCTCTCTCTGCCCTATGCATAGACTTCACTCCAGAATTTCACTAGCATCTGCAATGCAGTATCTCCTGTTTGATATTCTATTCACAATGTATCAACAGGCCTTTTTCTATCTCCCACTCTCTCTGCTTTAACTTTATGTACCTCTACCGAATCGTCCTAGCATCTGCAGTGCCACATACGTCCTGTTTCGTATCATTCTCTTTACATTATATCAGCAGTCATTTAGGTATCGTTCTAATGCTATACGAAGTATAGCATATAGAAAGATACCTGAGTTACCTACCCTCATTTAATCTGTCGTAACTCTTATTTCATGCCCTTTTTTTCACAATATCTCAGCAGTCATTTTCCTATCTGTCCCTATTCTATCCATAGATGCCACCCCTGAATTCTCCTGGAACCTACAATGCCATACCTCTTGTTCATATCATTGTATTCACAATGTAAAAGCAGACACTTTCGTATCTATTTCTACATGCTATCTACAGCTCTAACACATTTGAATCCTTTTCTCTTCTACAATGCCGTACCCGCTATTCATACCAATCTTTCCACATTAAAAAAGTAAACATTTTCCTGTCTGTCTCCTATCCATGTCTAATTCTTCTCAATTCTCTTGCCGGCTACAATATCATACCTGTTCCATATATTGTTCACAGTGTACCAGTAGGCATTTCGTTTCTATCTGTATCCAATTCTTAGATGCCTCTTCTGAATTCTCTTAGCACCTGCAGTTCACCGCCTCCTGTTTCATGCCATTCTGTGTAAAATAGGTCAGCAGAGTTCCCTTATCATCTTTTGAATTCTCAAAATATCTACAATGCCGTTCCTCCTGCTGATACCATTCTGATTACAATATGTGGAGATAATTTTCGGATAAATCTTTCTCTCCATTCAATCCATAGCCACTGCATCTGAATTCTCCTAGCACCAGCAATGCCAATCTCAACTTTTATATCATTCTATTAACAATGAAGCAACCCAATTGTCCTCCCATATACTGAATTCTCACAGCCTCGACAAATCCTTACTTCCAGTTTCATATATTTCTGCTTACAATACAAAAAAGCAGGGATGTTGCTATCTCAATCCTATCCTTTCTTTTACTTCTCAATTCTCTCTCCATCTACAATGTCACACATCACGTTTCATATTCTGTTTACAATACGTGAGCAGCACTTTTCGTATATCGCTCTATCCTATCCACAGATATCTCTCTTGAGCTTTCCTAGCATGTACAATGCAATACCTCCTATTTCGTATTCTGTTCACAATATATCAGTAGACATTTGCGTATCTTTCTCTATGCTACCCACAGACACGTCTCTTAAACTTTCCCAGCATCTGTAAGGTCATACCTCAAGTTCCAGATCATTATATTCTATGTATATCAGCAGTCATTTTCGTATGATTATGTTCACAATATACCAGCACAATTGTCCTAGAAACTTCTGAATTCTAGCATCGACAATACAGTACCTCCAGTTCACACCAGTTCGCTCATTATGTATCAACAGGCATTTTCGTATATCTCTCCATCCTATCTGTATCTCTCTCCATCCTATCTGTATATCTCTCCATCTCTTCTGCATTCCCTGTCGTGCATAATGCCATATAATTCACTTCACGATATATCAGCAGGCCTTTACGTATCTCACTATCGCATCTATCGATATCTCTCCTGTATTCTCTTAGCATTTAAAATGCCTTAAAACCTGTTTTATATAAGGGTCGCGCAAATGAAAGTGAGACTCTTTATCGTTTAGAGCCGTCCGGATACTGTAGGGAGGATCGTATAAACGCCTGCTTCGCAGGAGAGAGGTGGTTTTTCACTATTTCTCTTTAGTATAGTATGTAAAGATGCAGGGGACCTTATGCCGACGCCGTAGTTCATTTTCTTGAGGGCGTTTTTGAGTTTGTAAGACACACTTGGAATGTAGGTAATTGAGTCTATATAACGTAGCTGCGGCGCAGGAAGACCGGAATGTTTGGCTCTGGCTTTTTGGATAAAGCTACGTATCTGATTCATTGAATATCTTGCATCAGTGGCTAGCTTGATGACGCTTTCAATTTCGTGTTGTCTAGAATGGGTATCAGAAGAAACGGCGAAGGCTCTTTGAATTCGAGAACGGAAGATAGCTGCTTTGTATTCTGCAGGACAGAAAGAGCTGCAGAGCATCAGGTTGGGGACGGACGTGGGTTTATAGTAGACTTGTGTGCCGAGACGGTTGTCAGACGATTTCCTCAATAAAACATCCAGATAAGGTAAAGCGCTGTTGCTTTCAAGCTCCATCGTGAAATTGATCGTAGGATGTATATCATTGATTTTATCAAGGAAAATTGGAAGAGTCTCTTTTCCGTGGGGCCATACAAAAAATACGTCGTCAGCATAACGCAGCCAAGTGGTAGGCCGTGGGGTAATGCTGGAGAATATATTCCGCTCAATTGGGCGAAGTATTGCTTCTGCAAGGATGGGTGAAAGTGAGGATCCCATCGGAGCGCCATTATTCTGTTTATATACTTGTCCTTGGAAACTGTAGAAGCTAGTATTAGAGACCAAGTCTATTAATTTGAAGATGCTGAGGCATGCCTCCTGCGTATAAAATGTTGAATTAGATATGGCATCCTTTAATGTTCTGATGGCTTCTGGAACGGGAATTGAGGGGTAAAGGGAAACCACGTCGAAGCTGCCGATAATGTCGCTTGGCAGGACAGTGAGTTTCTTGACTTTCGTGATAAAATCCAGAGTGGAATTTTTTACTAAGTCCGATTCAGGAAGAAAACAACGTAGGAATTTGGAAAGTGCTTTCTCTAAATGGTACATTGGTGCAGACTTCCTGGATACGATGGGTCTCAGTGGGTTTCCTGGCTTATGGTGCTTAAGTCTTCCGAACAGCTTTGGGATCTGAGGTCCTGGTGGTAAACTGGCGGCTTTCCTAAGATCGTCTGGAATAGCGGGTAACCGGGCTGCTCTTTTGTACCTGCGCAATCCAAGAATTTAGAGGGTTCCTTTGAAGGGCTATAGAACCAGAGTCAGTGATAAAATCTTCAATTTTTGTATTGTAGTCTTCTGCGTCCATAATCGCTATCTGCCCAGATTTGTCCGTTAGAGTCAATATTATGGACGGATCATTTCTAAGGATCGAAACTGGCCTCGGAATTATAAATGTATTAGGTGTTTTAGTAGGATCATACCAAGATCGTAATTTAGAAGAACAGAGCTGGCGTAGTTCATCTTTTGAGTCGTTTGGAACTCGCGATATTACACTTTCAAATTCGGAAACGACGCTTTTTTGGTTCGACTTGGTTCGGAAGCAGAATTTTGGTCCAAGCTCCAAAACTTTTGTTTCATCTTTGGAAAGCGTCCGGTTGGAAATATTGACGAATGGAATTGTGAAATCTTTAGCCTTTGGAGTCTGGGAAGATCTCAAGTAATCCAGCTTTTTGTTATGGGTGGAGGATAAGGAACGTTTAATTTTATCAACTAACATATCTACACGGAGGGTCAAGATGTTGAAGGTGATCGGGTCGCAGAATCCGTGCAGTTTCATGTAGAGGGAGTAACTCTTGGTCTCCAATGACATAACGTCCTTTCTTTTCAAGTTCCCGCGTTCAAATTGTTAAGCGTTCTATTTTTCAGTTTGCAGTTTCTGTCTAACTTCCTTGAAAAAGCCATCTGGTTGATGTGCGAAAGCTTGGAAACGCTTATGTGTTTATTTTCTACGCCAATAAATCGGATCACTAGTACAGCGTTACTATTTACTAATTCCATTTTCTCCTGGAGCTTTTGCCCGCTTCATGTTCTTAATTGCATGTGCAACTTCTGCTGGGAGGACTGGAAGAACTCTGGTACTGGTACCTTCCATGATGTCTGGAGCACATGCATTATCCCTTTCATATAACGTGGAGTAGAAATCTTTCACTCTTGTAAAACTTTCGCCTTTATTTCTTGCTACAGAACCATTTTTTTCTCAGTGCCATAATCTGTTTTCTTCCCTTACTGAGATGTCCCTTTGCTATCTTTAGGCTTTGGTTGTTTTCAATTGCTTTCCTCACTAGTTCACAGTTGAATTTCCTTACGTCTTCAGTGATACCTTTTTCGTACTGTCTTGCACAGCTCTATATATTCCACTTTGGAAGTCACATCTTCTTTAGTTGTCCTCATCTCTCTTCTTTTTTGCATCAACATTTTGGTTTTTCCTGAGAATCGGTTCACATGCAACTTGTTCTTAGACCCAGCTAATTTTGTTGCTCTTTCCATAAGAGCTTTGGTTACTTTTCCGTTAACTTCAGAAATATCCACTTCTTCCGATGTTAGGCCTTCTAAAGCAGAGAATCTGTTCTTCAGTTCCAACTTGAAGGTATTATGGTGTTTTTTAAGGTTGATTACGTCAATACATTTTGTTTGTCTTATGAGCTTGCCACGTTCGAGTTTAGTGTTGAGGTGCATCTTACATCTCACCAATCTATGGTCACTACCTGTGTTGAACTTGCTTAGCACACTGCAGTCTTCTATGACGAATTTTTTGTTACACATAATAAAATCAATTTCACTTGTCGTCCCATTTGGATGTCTCCATGTCCATTTCCTGTGCAGCTTCTTGAAAAAGGAGTTCAAGATGAAAACACTTCTGCCTCTGCAAACTCAACGAGAGTATTCCCACGCTGGTTTCTGTTGCCGTGACCGAATTTACCTACTGAAGTTTCATTCTGTTTCCATTGCCCTATTTTTGCATTGAAATCTCCCATAATTATCTTCAAATGCTGCTTACCTTTATTATTTAGATGACGAATTTCCTCATAACATTTTTCAGTTTCTTCTTCAGGATGACTTGTGGTGGGTGCATAAGTTTGAATAATCTGAGCCTGGTATCTTCTCGAGAGTTGGTAAACGAGTCGTGCAGCTCTGTCAGAGGAACTTTCAACTTCTACAACTTTACCCTTCAGTTTCTTGTTTATTATAAATCCAACACCACTAGTTTTGCCAGTATCTGTCCCACGATAGTAGAAGAGATGTCCACTTTTCAGTTCAGTGAGATCTTCTCCTTTTCTCCTTACCTCACTTAGCCCGACGATGTCCCACTTGATCCTTTGTAGTTCCTCTTCCAATTCAAGAAGCCTTGAATCAGAAGATAGGGAGCGTCCATTATACATAGCCAAGGTCAGCATCAGATGGCAGCCTAGTCCTGTCCTCCGGGGATTCATAGCACCCTCTGCCTTCATGTCGCACTGGACGCTGCCTTGGCCAGGTAACACTGGTCGGCAAGAAAATCGGCCGTGACACCATTCCTGCTGATTCTTATGTAAAACGACCTCCTGAATCCGAATATGACCGTCGTTTTCCCCCATCACCCACCTAATTTTATCACTTTCCGATAATTTGGAGGGATGAAAAAGATTATTTCAGCCTTTACATTTCTTCTGAGAGGCTACAGATGTGAAAAGTTATAAAACAGGAACATCTGTATCAATGAGGTAGATTTGGGGGGATTCCCCCCCCATTGTAAAGAAATCATTACAAATGATTGATTTTTCCGGTTTTTTTGTCAATTTTTTCATTTATTTGCTACATATTCCAGCTTCCAGCCCCTCTCATCCTCCCCCCAAAAAACCCGCAAATAATAAAAATATGTAGCAACAGTTCGGAACATTCACTCTACCACGCTGGCTCTCTTAATACCTCGCGCGAACATGTTCCCACGGGAATCGCGCACAGGTTTGCACGGGCTTTGACAAGGTCAAACTTGCATTGCTCTTATCACGATAATCCTGCACTGTAAGCATTATCTTCCCTCAGTGGATCTGTAGCGATAGTTGAGTCTACTTGTCGGTGTTCTAAGCGGGGATTCTGTGTTTCCAAGTTGTTTAAATTGTGTCAAACGGTAGAAATATGTTTACACCGGCCTTTTCCAAGTGAATTACAGTACGTGAGTGTAATTTGGGATTAATAAAGAGCATTTATTTACTGTTTAATTATGCCACGCGAGTGTATAAATCATCCCGATAGATTCTGCTATGTTTGCGGGGAATTGACTTTTAAAGCGCAACGAAAACCCCTTTCTCCGCTTTTTAAAACTGCTTATAAATTTTACTTTGATTGAAAAGTTGGCGATCAAGACAGAATTGGGCTCCCACAGTTTGCTGCACTACTTGTTACAGTAGCTTGACCAAATGGCTCAAAGGTACCCGTAAATCAATGCCATTTGCTGTGCCCATGGTTTGGCGCGAACCTCGCCGTCATCTCACAAATTGTTACTTTTGTATGACTTCCACCGTCGGGTTATCTAGCAACAAAAGTAAGTATACAATTCAGTATCCTAATATCCCTTCAGCTCTAAGACCAGTTCCTCACAACGAATCATTGCCAATCATAGTGCCCCCAAAAACCTATACTCTAGAGCGAGAAACGGATGTGACATACTTTGAGCCACAGCTTGGACCATCACATGATACGTCCAACGATGATGAAGAGTGTTCTGCTGATTCAGCTCATCAAAAACCTCACCTCGTTACTCAGTCGGAATTGAATGATATCGTCAGGGATTTGGAGTTACCTAAGACTAAATCTAAACTTCTTGGATCTCGACTTCAGCAGTGGAATCTCTTAGAAAAGGGCGTAAAAATCTCTTCTTACAGGACCAGACAGTCAACCCTGCAATTACTTTTTTTGGAAGATGAAGGCTTAGTGTTCTGCCCTAATTCAAATGCATTGATGATAGAACTGAAGATGACATGTGACCCAGACAAATGGCGACTATTTATAGACTCATCAAAGACAAGCTTGAAAGTTGTCCTGTTGGCCAATGGGAAAGAGTTACCATCAGTCCCGGTTGCATACTCTGTGGATATGAAAGAGACGTACGAAAACATCAGCCGAATCCTTGATAAAATCTGTTATCATGATTATAATGGGAAACTTTGCGCTGACTTAAAAGTTGTTGCTGTACTCGCAGGCCTGCAATCAGGCTTCACAAAATACTGCTGCTTCCTATGCGAATGGGACAGCCGAGCACGAGACAAACCATCGTACGGAACTGGCCTCTGCGAGAAAGTTTTACTCCCGGTCAGAAAAATGTCGTTCATGATCCTCTGGTCCCGAAGGAAAATATTTACTTGCCGCCTTTGCACATCAAACTGGGACTGATCAAACAGTTTGTGAAAGCAATGGACAAGACAGGTGATGCATTTCAATTTCTGAAAAATAGATTTCCTCGTCTTAGTGAGACTAAAATCAAGGAAGGAGTTTTCGCAGGCCCCCAGATTAGACAACTTTTCAAAGATTCGACGTTTATTGAACACCTGAATCGAAAAGAAAAAAGAGCTTCGCTTGCATTCCAAAACGTGTGTAAGAACTTTTTGGGTAACAACAAAAGTGATGATTATGCCACTCATGTCGAGGAATTGCTGTCAGCGTACAAGGCCATGGGGTGTAACATGTCTCTTAAAGTGAATTTCCTGAACTCACACCTGGGCTTCTTCCCTGAAAATTTAGGAGCAGTTTCCGATGAACACGGGGAACGATTCAATCAAGACATCAATAAGATCGAGAGGAGATTTTCAGGGAAGTGGAATACGAGCATGTTAGCAGAGTACTGCTGGTGTTTGGTACGAGAAACTTCTACCTCAGGGTACAAAAGGAAAGCAAGCACCAAATGAAGGTACTAATCTTAATTATTTATTATACTTTACATTTGTATTTTACTTTTTATATATTATTCTTTACAGCTAAAATAAATAATCCTTTTCACCCCTCCAAATAAAATACATGTCCATAATATATTACCGAAAATTGATAAAAAAAATCGTAAAAAATCGATCATTTTTAATGATTTCTTTACAATTGGGGGGGCAAATCCCCCCGTATCTACATCCTTGCTACAGATGTTCATGTTTTATAACTTTTCACCTCTGTAGCCCCTCAGAAGAAATGTAAAGGCTGAAATAATCCTTTTCATCCCTCCAAATTATCGGAAAGTGATAAAATTAGGTGGGGGGACCTTCCCCCGAAAACGGTGGGTGATGATGGAAAACGGGGGTTATATTCGGCTTCAGGAGGTCGTTTTACATAAGAATCAGCAGGAATGGTGTCAGGGCTCGAAAACAAAATTTTTTTGCCGACCAGTGTACTTCAGAAAATGACAGGACAATAGTGCCAAGAAATTGTTTAAGGAATGGTGTTAAACAGGAGGTGTGGAGTTGTTGCTGGGAAAATTCAGGAGTAATCTGTGCATAGGACAGAAATATGAAAATGAGAGCTGATGTATTGTTAAAAGAATTATCTGGTAGGAGAATTCAAGAGGCATCGCCATGGACAGGATATATATATATATATATATATATTCTATAAAGAAGATACCTAAGCAAAAAAATACAAATATAATTTTGACTCACACCTAGTACAACATAGAAGAGGTTATGTATCTACCTGTGTGATCAAAAGGAAAAAAGATAAAAAAATAAAATAAAACAACTGAATGTAGAAGGTGTCGAGAATACTGAGCCTTGGCTTTATCAAGGACCAGCAAAAACTCTGCATTTTCTCACTTCCACAAAGACCTAGTTGGAAATGGGTTTCTGCAAGGCCATAGATGCAAGTAACATTCCCACCTAAAATAGTTTAAAAAATATATATATAAGTCATGTCCTCCTTAGAGTTGCATGACCTAGCACTAGTTAACAATTTCGCTTGCATCCATTAACCTTCCTGGCCCGACCCATACTCTTCATCTGTTACTATTAAACAGAGAGAAGAAGATTAAAGAGAACTCAAGCTGTGAGAGTGACATAATAATTAGAAATGATTTTCAACCATAACGAAATTCCAAGTTCGTTTGAGAGAGGTCGGGCCAGGAAGGTTAATGGATGCAAGCGAAATTGTTAACTAGTGCTAGGTCATGCAACTCTAAGGAGGACATGACTTATATATATATTTTTTAAACTATTTTAGGTGGGAATGTTACTTGCATCTATGGCCTTGCAGAAACCCATTTCCAACTAGGTCTTTGTGGAAGTGAGAAAATGCAGAGTTTTTGCTGGTCCTTGATAAAGCCAAGGCTCAGTATTCTCGACACCTTCTACATTCAGTTGTTTTATTTTATTTTTTTATCTTTTTCCTTTTGATCACACAGGTAGATACATAACCTCTTCTATGTTGTACTAGGTGTGAGTCAAAATTATATCTGTATTTTTTTGCTTAGGTATCTTCTTTATAGAATGTGAATTCTGAATTTTCAAAACTGCTGCGTTGCGCGTTTTGATTTTCAGGTTATTTTGCACCCTTCGTTTTAAATTCTAAAATTTTTTCCTTAGTCTTCAGTTTTGCTCTTTAGTATATATATATATATATATATTTCATTATTCTATATCAGCAGTCGATTTCGTATCTGTCTGAATCCTGTCCATGGCGATGTTTCTTGAATTCTCCTACCAGATAATTCTTTTAACAATACATCAGGTCTCATTTTCACATTTCTGTCCTGTGCACAGTTTACTCCTGAATTTTCCTAACAACTACTCCACACTTCCTGTTTAACACCATTCCTTACACAATTTCTTAGCTCTATTGTCCTGTCATTTTCTGAATTGCAACATCTACAATGCCATATCTCTGGTTCATACCATTCTGTTCGAAATGTATATGGAGGCAATTTCGTATCTGTCGTCCAAACGTATTCATAGCTACATCATCTGAACTCTGATCTCATCTACAATTCCATACCTCCTGTTTCATAACTTCCCAATATACCAGCAGGTATTTTTGTATCTCCTTGACTTATCTATGCATATCTCCCCTGAGTTTTCCTAACATCTACAATGCAATATTAGCTATTTTATATCATTCTTTGCACAAATATATCTGCAGGCCTTTTGGTATTTCACTCAATCGAATCCATAGATATCTCTCCCGAGTCTACCATTTACAATGCCATGCCTCCAGTTTCATATCATTCTGTTCACAATACATCAGCAGTCATTTTAGTATCTCCCTCTGTGCTATCCATAAATACGTCTTCTCGATTCTCCTAACTCATAGAAAGCCATACATTCACTTTCATATCATTCTGGTTTAAATTTGAAAGTACGGATTTTGCTATATATATCCTATCCATAGAACAAGTGAGCAAAACCGTCCAAACAAGGAATCCAAAGGATACAAAGGCACTTTATTGAAACGGTAGCTTCGAGCACAACTGGACAGAAGACAGAAACGTCCATGTGACAGGCGGCTGCCAAGAAAACTCCAGTCCTTAGTAGGGGATATGATCACCACTGACTGCGTTGCAGGATTTACAACGTCTGTCCATGCTGAGGACGAGGTTGTCAAGGAGCTGTTGAGGCATCGCGGCCCATTCCACTTGTAGCGCCAATCGCAGCTGCGGAGTTGTTGCTGGCGGCTGGTGACGTGCTGCCAAGCGTCTCCCGAAAAGGTCCCACACGTGCTCGATTGGATTTAGGTCAGGGGACCTTGTGGACCAATCCATGCGTTGAATATCTTCACTCTCCAACAGCTCTGCGACAGCCACTGTACGATGAGGTGTAGCGTTGTCGTCCATGAAAAAGAACTCAGGACCCACAGCATCTCTAAACAGACGCACGTGAGGCAGGAGGACCTCGGTACAATAGCGGACACCAGTGACTGATCCTCCTTGGAAGATGTGGAGGTCAGTACGGCTAGCAAGCATTATACCGACCCAAACGAGAACTTCGCCACCTCCAAACCGGTCCATTTCGATTATGCTGCAGGTGTGATTGCGTGTTCCCTGCTCTCTCCAGATGTGTACATGTCCAGAATCGCTCGTCAGACTAAATCTGCTCTCATCCGTAAAGAGAACTCGACCCCATTGCTGATGTGTCCAGTTCTTGTGTTCCTCGCACCACAGAAACCGCCGTCTCCGATGAGCAGGCGTTAATGGCACACACCGTACTGGTCGTCGTGCAAATAGACAAACTATGTGCAGCCTCCTGGCCACGGTAAAACGCGATAACGGACGTCCAGTTGTCTATCGCATGTGCCTTGCGATTTCTTCTGATGTCTGCCGTCTTTCTCTTCTCGCCTGTAGGACAATATACCGGTCGTCCGCCGCCGTGGTTGCTCGTGCACGACCACTGCTAAACTCTCGGACAGCTGTTCCTGTCGTTTGAAATGCTCTCCAAGCTCGTGAAGCCGTGCTGTGAGCGATCCCGAACTCCTCGGCCACACTAGTCACACTTCGACCTTCTTCCAACTTCCCAATGACGCGACTTCGGGTAAAGTCATCCAGATGTCGTCTACTGGATTGCCTGTTGGACATATCACACGGTGGCAGCAACTCGACGTCGTTCAAACCGATGTACACCGTGCAGTAGCTTTCACCGAATTGCTGAGCGTACACCGCCCGTGTGCTTTATAACCCCCCCCCGTCATGCTGCATATATGCGCATGCCCTACCGTACCGGACCCTAGCCTATCTCCTGAGTGGCCTTTTGGTCCGTTCTGCCTGCTCGTTCCGTTGTTATGCTAATTTCTCCTCTTCGTTCCTAATTTTTGCACACCAGTGTGCAATGCAATACATCCCTTTTCGTTCCATTCTGTTCACAACGCATCAGCAGTAATTTTGGTATTTCCTTCTGTCCCATCCATAAATACCTCTGCTCTATTGTCTTAGCATCTACAATGCCATACCTCACGTTTCATGTCACTCTTGAAAACATATACGCATTCATTTTCTTCCCTCTATATGATGCATAGATAATTCTCTTTAACTTTCCTTCAAAATACAACGCCATACCTTCTGTTTCATGTCATTCCATTCACAGTACATCAGCACAAATCTGCAAGCATCTTCAGAGCTCCCTTAACATCTACATTTCCATACTTCCTGTTCATACCATTCTGTTCACAATATATCAGGACGCATTTTTCCGTTCTTTCTGTCTCCGACGTATCCGTAGGTACCACATCTGAATTTTATTCGCACTTTAAGTGCCATACTTTCGTATTGATACCATTCAATGCCATCAGACATTTTTCAATGTTTCCATATCCTATCTGTGGATACCCCTCATGAATTCTCATAACACATAAAACGCCATACCCCCTGTTTCATATCATCCTGCTCACAATCTATCAGCAGGCGTTTTCGTTTCTCTCTTTCCTATCTACAGATACCTGAATTATCCTAGCATCAGTAATCAGATACTTCCTTTTTCATATTATGTGTACAGTAAGTCAAAAGTCATTGTCGTATTTCCCTCTATCCTATCTGTAGTTAACTTGCCTCTCGTGAATACTTCTAGCATCTACAATGCTAGATCACCCGTTTCGTAGCATCCTGTTCACAGCAGTTACTTCCGTACCACTATATCATGACGTCTCCATAGATATCTGTCGTAAATTCATCCAGCGTCCACAACGCCATGAATAGAATGATGTAGAACTGGTGGCAACAGTTCTACATCATTCTATTCACAATCGTGAGAATTCTCCTTGCGCGTTTTGAATTATCCTAGCATCTGCTGTTTCATACGTCTAGTTCATACCATTCTATTCACAATACAAGGTAGTCATTTTGCTATATACATCCTATCCATAGCTGCTTGTTCTGATCCCCTTTGCGTCTAAAATGTCATATTTCCTGTTACTTATCTTGTTCATAATATTGCAGCACGCATCTTTGTATATCCCTCTATCGAATCCATAGACCCCTTACTTGAATTCTTCTAGAATTTACATTGGTACACCTCCTATTTGGATATTCTGTTCACAGTATATCAGCAGAGTTCTCCCAGCATCTCGTGAGTCCTAACACCTACAATTCCTTTTCTCCTTCTACAGTTCTATTCACAACATATCGGAAGGCATTTTCGTATATCTTTCTCTCTCTCCACCCTATCCACAGCTACTGCATCTGAATTCTTTTCGTATCAACAATGCCATACATCGTGTTTCATACCATTGTGTTCACACTATATCCGCAATCATTTTCGTATCTTTCTCTATTCTGTCCACAGATACCTCTCCCGAATTCTTCCAAAATCTACAATGCCATACTTCTCTTTTCCATATCATTGAGTTCACAATATAGCTAATCTGCAGAATTGTCTTTGGATCGAAAATGCCATAGCTCCACTTTCATGCAATTCTGCTCACAATACATCAACATGCATATTTGTACATCTGTCTACCCTATTAATAGCTACCTTTTCTGTATCTTCTTGTCAATGTCATACCTACTGTTTCATATAATTCTTATACCTATATACCAGCAATCATTTTCTTATTTCGCTCTCCATCATATACGTATATTTTTCTCCTGATTATCTTCGCTTCTACAATGTCATACTTCCTGCTTCATATCATTCTATTCAAAATACATCAGCAGTCATTTTCGTATCTTTGTCTATCCTGCCTGAATTCTCCTGGGACATAGAACGCCATACCACCAGTTTCATATCATTCTGTTCACATTATATCGGAATACAGTTTCGTATCTCTCCCTATCCTGCACCCACATCCTCAATCCTTCGTGCACCAACAATAAAATACCGCCTGTTTGATATCTTTTTTTTCTCATTAAATCAGCATTCAGCGTCGTATCTCTCCCTATTCTAACCACCGATATCTCTCCTGAATTTTCCTAAGATGCACAACGCCAAAAATTGTGCTTAAAACTTACCTCTCATGAATACTTCTAGCATCTACAATGCGAGATCACCTGTTTCCTATCGTTCTGTTCTGTTCATATCAGCAGTTATTTCCACAACTCTATATACTCTCCGTAGATACCTGTTGTGGATACTACTAGCACCCACAACGTCATGATATAAGTTCTATATCATTCTATTAAGATTATGTTAGAAGAATTCTCCTTGTGCGTTCTTAATTATCCTACGATCTGATATGCCATACGTCCAGATAATAACATACTCCTCACAATGCAAAAGTAGTCATTTTGCTATATAAATCTTATTCATAGCTACCTGATCTGAATTATTCTTGAGTCAATAGTGTTATACCTCCTGTTACATATCCTGTTCACAATTTCCAGCACGCATCTTTGTTTATCTCTCTATCCTATCCATAGATGCTTCCTTCCATTCTCTTGAATTCTCTCAGAATCTGCAATGCAATACCTCCTGTTTCATATCCTGTCCAGAAAATATCAGCAGACACGTCCAAGCATCCCGTCAGTTCTCCTTACATCTACAATTCTATAACTCTTCACATCATTCTGTTTAAAAAATATGACAAGTCATTTTTGTATCTCTCCTTTTCTCTCACTCTCTCCGTCCTTTTCGTATCTACCACATCTCAATTATTTTCGGAATTACAACGCCATACTTCCCGTTTCATGCCATTGTTCTTTCCATCAGACCCTGCTTCATTGTTGCTTTCACTGCACATCAAGACTTATCCTTTGCGATGTAAATGAGTTGTATAATTCGAAAGTTTCTGCTTCCTTCCATCCGAACCTGTTTCCATTGTTGGTCTTACTGCACATCAAGTCTTATTCTTGGAATGTATATGCACTTTATGATCAAAAGGTTTCTGCTTCCTTCCATCAGAACATCTTTCATCTTTGGTGTCACGGAACATCACGTCTTATATTTGGCCCTATCCTGAACATACAGAGCCATACCTCCAGTTTCATATCATTCTGTTTACATCAAATCAGCATTCAGTTTCGTATCTCTCTCTCTATCCTGCACCTACAACCTCAATCATCCGTGCAGCTATAGTGTCATACCGCCTGTTTTATATCTTTGTGTTCATGTCAAAATGCATTCGTTTTCGTATCTCCCCTATCCTATCCTATTTAATCCATAGATACTTATCCTAAATTTTGCTTGCACGCTCAACGCCATAATTTGGGAATTCCTGTTTTGCATCTCTCCCTATGCTGCACCTAAAATGTCAAACATCTGTGCACATTTAGTGCCATACCGACGGTTTCATAAATTAGTATTAAATTCCTTATCTCTCCCTATCCTAGATATCTCCCCTTAATTTTTCTAGCGCGTACAACGTAACATATTGTGATTCATACCATTCTGTTTGGAATACCACAGGTGACAACCTATCTACAGCTGCCCCATCCGAATTCTCTTTGCATCTACAATGCCATACATCCTGTTTCGTACCATTCTGTTCAAAATGTATGAGCAATAATTTTTTTATTGTTCTCGGTCTTATTCATAGATAACTCTGCTCCTTTGTCGTAGCATATACAATGCCATACCTCCCGTTTCATATCATTCTGCTGAAAATATATTGGCATTTATTTTCGACTCGCTATCCTATGCATAGTTGCCTCTCCTCATATCGTCTTGCAACTACAACACCATACCATCTGTTTCATATCATCCGGTTCACTCTCCTGAGGTCAACACAATTCTGATAGCATCTTCAGAACTCGATTAATATCTACAATGTCATACTTCCTGTCCATACCATTCTGTTAACAATTTATCAGGATGCATTTTCGGTTCTCCCTGTGTTCGTCGCATCCGCACCTGAATTATACTCGCACCTTTAATGCCATACTTTCAGTTTCATATTATTCTGTTGACAATGTATCAGCAGTCAAATTCCAATCTCTCCTTACTCTGTCCATAGCTACTCCTCCTGAACCCTCTCAGCGTTACACCATACCTCCCTTTTGTTATCATCCTGCTCACAATCTATCAGCAAGCGTTTTCGTTTCTCTCTTTAATATCTACAAATACCTCTCCTGAATTACCCAAGCATTGATTACCTCCGGTTTCACATTTTGTTCACTATAAAGCAGCAGTCATTTTCGTATATCTCTCTATCTTATGCCTAGACACGTTGCCTCCTATGATAATTCTAGCATCTACAATGCCAGATCACCTGTTTCCTATCATTCCGTTCATATTATATCAGCAGTTATTTCCACAACTCTATATACTATCCAGTGATACCTGTCGTGAGTACTACTAGCACACGCTACGTTCTGTATCATTCTATTAACATTATGTCAGAAGAATTCTCATTGCGCGTTCTTAATTATCCTACGATTTAATATGCCATACGTCCAGATCACAACTTTGTCTTCACAATGCAAAAGTAGTCATTTTGCTATATAAGTACTATTCATAGCTACCTGTTCTGGATTATTCTTGCGTCTACGTTGTCATACTTCCTGTTACATATCCTGTTCACAATATTTCAGCATGCATCTTTATATATCTCTCTATCCTTTCCATAGATACCTCTCTTGAAGTCTCCCAGAATGTACAATGTAATACCTCCTATTTCAAATTCTGTTCATAATATATCAGCAGAACCGTCCCAGCATCTCGCCAGTTCTCCTAATATCTACAATTCAATACCTCTTCATATAATTCTGTTTACAGCATAAGACAAGGCATTTTCGTACCCCCCCTCTCTCTCTCTCTCTCTCTCTCTCTCTTACTCACTCTATCCACCCTATCCACACCTACCGCATCTCAATTTTGTTCAGAAGTACAATGCGATACCACGTGTTCCATAGCATTGTTCCTCCCATCAGAACCTGTTTCATTGTTGTTGTAACTGCACATCAAAGCTTATTCTTGGCAATGTAAATGCACCTTATAATGAGAAAGCTTCTGCTTCCTTCTATCAGAACTTGTTTTATTCTCGCTGTCTCTAGACATCAGGACTTATTCTTGACAACGTAAATGCGGCTTATAAAGAGAAAGTTTTTGCTTCCTTCCATCAGAACCTGTTTCATTGTTGCTGTCACTGCACATCAAGGCTTATTCTTGGTACTGTAAATGCGCTTTGTAATGAAAATGTTTCTGCTAACTTCTATCGGAATCTGTTTCTATTCTTAGTGTCACTGCACATCAACGTTTATTTTTAACCTATTCTGAACTAGTGCCAGTTTCTTATCATTCTGTTCACAACAAATCAACATTCAGTTTCGTATCTCTCCTTATCCTGAACTTACACTGTCAATCGTTCGTGCAGTTAGTGCAATACCGCCTATTTCATGAGTCTCCGTTCATATTAAATCAGCATTCAGTTTCGTATCTCTCTCTATGCTATCTGTTGATAAGTCCTGAATTTTTCTTGCATGTACAACGCCATGAATTGTGAATTTCAGTTTCTTATCAATCCCTGTCTGGCACCTACCTGCTCAATCCTCCGTCCACATTTAGTGCCATACGTCAGTTTCATATCATTCTGTTCACATCAAATCAGTATCCATTTTCGTATGTAACCCTATCCTACACATACATGTAGATACCTCTCTTGAATTTTTCTAGCAGGCAGAACCCAATAAATTGTGTGTAATATTATTATGTTTGAAATACCACAGTACACGAGCTATCCATAGCAGCCTCTTGGGAAATCCCTTTGCATCTACAATACCATACATCCCGTTTCGTATCATTCTGTTCAAAATGCATCGGCAGTCATTTTTGTATTTCTCTTGGTCCTATGCATAGATATCTCTGGTCTGTTGTCCTAGCATATGCAATGACATACTTCCTGTTTCATGTCATTCTGTTTAAAAATATTAGTATTCATTTACGACCCCCTACCCTATGTATAGCTGCATCTCCTGCAATACTTCCTATTTCATATTCTGTTCAGGAAATATTAGTAGAGCCGTCCAAGTATCCCATCAGTTCACCTCACATCTACAATTTCATAACTGTTCATACTATCCCGTTTAGAACATATGACAAGGCATTTTCGTACCTCTCTCTCTCTCAATCGTATCCACAGCGCTACCACATCTCAGTTATTTTCGGATCTGCAATGCCATACTTCGCGTTTCATACAATTCTTTCTTCCATCAAAACCTGATTCATTGTTGTTGTCACTGCACATCAAAGCTTTTTCCCGGCAATGTAAATGCACCTTATAATCAGGCAGTTTCTGCACCCTTCCATCAGAACCTGTTTAATATTTGCTGTCACGGCACATCAAGGCTTATTCTTGGTAATGTAATTGCGACTTTTAATGAGAAAGTTTCTGGTTCCTTCCATCGGAAGCTGTTTCATTGTTATCATCACTGAACGTGAAGGCTTATTCTTGGATATCCATATGCGTCTTATAATCAGAAACGTTCTGCTTCCTTCTGTTACAGTGGACACCCCCCCCCCTCCTAAAACCTGAAGAAAACTCTAAAATTTGTCCGCCATGTCGCGTATTGTAAGAGGCAGCTAGAAATCACAGTTCGGCAGGCTCACATGTTCTTTTACAGTTCACAGTTTTTTTTTATTTATTTCTCATTTACGTTGTTTTTTTTCCTTTCGGCTGTTCTCTAAATTAATTAACAAAATTGCGGGATAATTGGGAAGTCGCTCCAATGCTTTTGAAGGCAAGAAACGCAATATTTTTGCCATTTTGAATTGCTAGACCTCACACATAGCCCTGAAGTGAAACATAAAAATTCCTATCTCAAGTGTCTTAGGGGGCTGCAAAACGAACGAGGGAAATGTGCTTTCGAATGCGGATGGAAGCAGCAATGTTCGAAGTGGTTTTTCACTTTTCTTTCTTTTCTTCTTTCCGCTTGTAGCTTAACGCTGTGGTCCGTATGCTTACTTCAGTTGGTGGGCCAAGAGACCCTCAGCAGACACATAACTCTGTCAGCGAGAAAGATACTCTGACTGACGTATGCGAGGGACAATGGGCAATTAAGAGTTTAGAATCGCCGAAAAGAATAGGGAGTGAATTCGAGCGTCGTTTTCGGTCGGCAGTTGCCGATATACGCTTAAGGTAAAAGCACGTCTGATTTCGCTCGGCCGAGAAAATTAATCTCAGGGCTGGCGGTCGCAACTCGATAAAAAAAATGGAAACAAAACCCGCGAGGGGCATATTTGAATTGCGTACTCAGGCAGGGGTAGATGTTATGCTAACGGAAAGGAACTGACCGAATTAGGAATGAACGGTCAAAAAGGACGGAAGGTAGCGACGGACGGAATCTACTATAGCAGCAGCGGAAGTGAGGGCGTGCCACTCTCCAAGCAGTTGACGTTCAGAATTATTTCTTCTCGACAACAAAAATCATTTCCCAGGAACACAGAAAATCAGTCTCGGAAACTGCAACAGCAGATGTGAGAGGGGCTATTTTGTTTAACGGCCACCTTTAAATCTTCACAAGAGTGGATCCGTGTATACTCGCATCAGCGCAATAAAGTGCGGCGTGATATCACCATATTAATTGTGTGCTTCATTTACATCAAGCGTCAAAGTGAAGTGTTGAATCATCGGTGTTGCCACATGGTGCAAGTGTGTGTGTGTGTGTGCGTGTTTTTTTTTGTCATGTGATGCACAACGGATTTGCACAGCAAAGTCACGAAACTCTAAGTAGATGAATATTTCCTTTTTCTTTCTTCGCACATCTGCTAACTTGTGCCATCCCGACACCCAAAGCTGCATGGACATAGATGCAGTAATGCTGAGTGACTGAACCTCAGAGGAAATACCTGCACATACAGATTTCAATTTCTTACCGGGCCCATTTCCTGATTATTTTTTTTTACATGAATAAAGGAGAGGGTGTGGCCACAAATTCCGCTGGGCGGGACAGTTTCTTTTAACTTTGGTTCAGGGCCAAAGCGAGCGGGGAAGGGATCTGCATGTGCATGCTTATTAGATTTAGTTAATTAACTTTGGCAGTATTTCGCACCTATAATCTTATACCGCAAATTAACGTGCTTGTGTATTTTGTGTCGCGAGTATTTTTAATGTGATCGTTTGCATATAATTTTTTTTTCATTCTCTAAGCAATTGTATATGAATATCACCTGCAGCTCTATTTAGTGTGTAAACGAGTAGTATCTCTTGTTCAGATAGTCCGGTGGAGACTCAGTCGGCTGCGTCTTCCGACAGTAAAGTGTGACACCGTATGCTGCCCACATAAGAGGGGCAATTGTCTATGCGCCTAGAGAGCGCCGTATCTATTTAAATCTCGCATAACGTTATTAAATGTTGTGTTGTGTATTTGAGAATCATGTGTTATTTGCGAAAGTGAGTGTTGTACTGGCTGGTTGGGGATTGAATGTACCGGAGTAAGATCCGGACCACTACACTCAGTCACGAATTGGTGATTGCGGGTGAACCTCATCACAACTCTGATCCCAAAGTATCATTTTTTTTAGTTTATTTTATTTTTTATTTTATTTTTTATTTGTTGTTGTTATTTTGTTCACACGGTGGATTCACAGAAGCCTTGTGCTTCGGGTCATTCTTCAACTTTTCATTTTTTATGTTCTGGTGTGAATCTTTGAGTGCAGCAGTGCACCTGAGATTCTCACCTGGTGCCGCGGCCAACTAAATTGTACTTCAGGTTCCAAGCACCGTTACCGGCCATCTCGGCAGGACCACTGCTAGCGTCGTGTAACATTAATGTTGCCGTTGTCCCAGGATCGATACCTATATTTTGCAACTAGCGGAGCAACACTCATGTTCGTAAAATACGTGCGACTTGACTGCCAGTACTATTTTTATTTAGTTTTGTTCGGTGCGAATTTTGTATAATTTAGCATTAAGTAAGCCTTAAGCTGTTTTCTAAGAACTGCCATAATTTTAGTGGGTAAGAAAAACAAAATGGCTAACACGAAGAAATCGTCATCTGCAAGTCACGTGGATTCAGATGATTCTGATGGTCACTCTGACGGAGAACATGTGAGCACTGGGGCTATAATTCTTCCGGAAGAGAGTGCACCTGTTACAAGTACAGCGGGTACATCACAGCTGAGACAAACAGCTTTAGCCGCACCTATGGTTTACGGTGAGCAAATAGCGGGATGCATAAACATGTTGAGGCTGTTTACAGGCACTGATCCGCTGTATCGTGCTAAACACTTTTTTCAGGATGTCGAAAGTGTAGCGATGGTGGGTAGATGGTGTGAGCAAACTAAACTCGCGATTGCAAAATCTAAATTTCGGGAGAGAGCTGCTGAATTTCTATCTGATAGCGATGAGCTGAAGGCTGAAACCGAATATGTAAATTTTAAACGGCTTGTCATTGATCGCTTCTAAGCCGAAGAGCCATTGGTAACGCGAATGAAGCAGTTTATGAATTGTGTGCAATTGTCAGGACAAGACGTTCGGCAGTACGCAACACGTCTTAAGAGCGCAGCTACGAAATATCATGGTCATAAGTCGGATATGTCCGAAGAGACAAGGAAGCACAGGGATCAAGAAGCGATGTGCCAATTTATTTCAGGGTTATCTGAATCGATTAGGCGTTGGGTACTAACAAAATGCCCGGAAACTTTGGATGCTGCAGTTCTTATCGCAATTCAAGAGGAGGATAATTTAGCACTCATGGGTAGAAAAACTTTGGTGAATACGGTGGAAGGAGGCAGAGGGGACGAGGAGTTGGTAATGCTGGCCCGCACTTTGCAACAGATGTTGTCGCGTTTGGAAGCCACGGAGAATACGGTAGGGCAGTTAGTCGGGAATTCTCAGGGAAGAGAAGACAGGAAATCGGAAGGGAATGAGAGAAATAGAGAGACATTTCAGCGATCTAACCCCCAGCTCTTCGGGGCGGAACGAGCTAGATGGAAGGAAACAAGGCCAGGTGATCGCCGGGGTTTCGGTAATCGAAATGATTCACTCGAGGAGAATTGTGGATCGCAACAAACACGGCGCAGCAA
The DNA here is from genome assembly GCA_039090855.1 of Macrothele yani. Lineage (NCBI taxonomy): Eukaryota > Metazoa > Arthropoda > Arachnida > Araneae > Macrothelidae > Macrothele > Macrothele yani. The sequence continues at coordinate 39,306,367 of CM077031.1, forward strand.
AAGTAGAATTGTGTGCTTTGGGTGTGGATTAGAAGGCCACGTGATCCGGTTGTGCCCTAATTTGGATGGGTCAAGTAGGACGGAGACAATACCCAAACAGGTATATAGCAGAGGAAGATGAAGAGATTCTCATTACGAGGTATCAGGAAAATTTGGTACACAGAAACCAGATTCCAAGAATAAGTCTTTAAACTAAATAAGGGTCGATTTGTAAGAGGTATCTCGGCCCAGTCAGAGTTTAAATCCTCTCAGGTGCGTTATGCTTCTATTCAAAGTGGGGACAATTTGCCGATTATTAACGCAGATCTCGAAGGTGACAAAATTAAGTTATTAGTCGACACGGGATCATCGGTAACTCTTTTGGCGAAAGATGCTTATTTAAGATTGAAAGGTCGCAGGAAATTGACTCCCATCAATTCAGATTTAAGGATAAAAAGCATCACAGGGGAAATCATTCCAACCTTAGGATGTTACAACGTAAACCTGCGAATCAAAGGAAGAAATATTTTAGTCAAGGCCCATGTGTCAAAATACCCGCTGAGTGAAAATTACTCAGCATTGTTAGGAATTGATGCGATGCGAACACATCACTTAACCTTCTCTGCCCATTCGAATCAGCTGTTGTTTCCCGAACCACCACCCACGCAGTGCTCTCCGCAGAAAGAGAGGGACGCAGACGATATGCTTGAGGAGGGGGTGACTGTTGCCTCCCTGGCGCAGAAAACTTGTGTCCCTCCCAACGCAGAAATGTTTCTTCAAGTGAAGTTGGGAACACCGCCTCGTATGAGAGTACAGACCGTCTTGTTTGAACCGCATCCACGTGCACGCAAAGATGGATTACTTTTGGCACGGTCTGTTAATAATGTTGCATCAAGTGGTTTATATGATGTAAAAGTAGCAAACACTAGTAGTTCCCCTATTTGGTTAAACAAACATACTAAGCTATTTCAAGTAGAACCTGTGGAAATCACTCAGAATTCACGGGAAATAGGTGTAACGCAGCGCGGTACTTTGCCTGTGTCTGCCGGTGATTTTAAATTGGAGCATTTGAATTATTTTGAACGTGAGAAGGTTTTGGAATTACTGATGACATATTCCGATGTTTTTGCACGGGATCCCATAGATTTGCAGGGCACTGACCTCGCTGAACATGAAATTCATCCAACAGATGACAAACCCTTTAAGCTTCGCCCATACAATGTTCCGCATGCTCTTAGACCTGAATTAAAAGATCAAGTGAATGAATTACTGGATGCTGGAATTATTTCTAAGTCGGATAGTCCATATAGCTCCCCAATTGTCTTCATTCGAAAACGGGACAATTCATATCGTTTCTGTTGTGACTTTCGAAAATTGAATCAGATAACCAGAAAAGACAGTTACCCAGTCCCCAGAATACAACAGACCCTATCTCTTTTGCATGGATGCCGAATTTTTTCGAAAATAGACCTTTTGGCAGGGTATCATCAAATCAAAATCAGGGAACAAGACAAGCACAAAACTGCTTTTTCCTGCGAATTTGGCCATTTCGAGTGGAACCGTCTCCCGTTTGGATTGTGCAACAGTCCTGCAACTTTTGAAAGAGCTCTACACTCATTGTTTTTGGACAAGCGTGATGATGGCATTCTAGTGTACGTGGACGATATTTTGTGTGCATCTAAGACCTTAAATGAACACTTGGAGAAATTGGAGTTAATTTTCCAACGTTTAAGAAGGCACAAGCTTAAAATTAAGCCAAGTAAATGTGAGTTTGCGACCAAGGAGGTTACATATCTTGGGCACCTTCTGGATGGTCAAGGATTAAGGCCAAACCCTGAAAACGTGGACGCCTTACGGGATTTTCCAGCCCCACGCACTGTTAAGCACGTCCGAGCCTTTTTGGGAATGGCGGGCTACTACAGGCGCCATATCAAAAATTTTGCATCCATTGCCCAAAGTTTGACAAATCTCACCAGGAGAAATGTAAAATTTATCTGGGATGAGCAGTGTGAGGAGTCCTTCCAGCAATTGAGGAGGGCGCTCATAAGTGAGCCGCTGTTAGCTTACCCAGATTTCTCGAAAAGATTCTTCGTGACCACAGATGCATCCAAATTGGCTATTGCGGGTATACTCGAGCAGGAGGACGAAGAGGGCGTCAGACATCCTATTGCATTCTTCAGCAGAAAACTTAACCCCGCAGAACAAAATTACAGTGCAACTGAGCAAGAGGCTTTGGCAATCGTTGCATCCATCACGCATTGGCGGGAATATTTAGTGGGTAGGCAGTTTACAGTTATAACTGATCACAGACCCTTAAAGTGGCTGATGACGCTAAAGACTCCCAACTTTAGGCTTGTTAGGTGGAATCTCAGCCTATCCGAATATGATTTTGATGTAATGTATCGCCCAGGGAAGAAGAATACAAACGCGGATGTGTTGTCGAGGCATATTGCAGCAGTGGTAGCAAGTGATGCGGCTCCAGGCCCTACATTTGATGCTGAGGCCATAAAACCTGCACAACGGGCAGACCCGAATTTGGTCGAAGTAATCGATTGCATCGAGGGGCGTGACTACTCTGCTGTTGATAAAATCACAGATACCTACTTCATGCGTGACGACCTGCTATATCATTTTTCCTTGCCAGCCAAAAACAGTCCACGCAGACTTGTTACTGAACAGTTGGTGGTGCCTGACTCTCTAAAGTCTGAAGTAATGAGAGCTGAGCATGATGGTATAAGCGCAGGACACTTAGGGTTTGAGAAGACATTGGGGCGAATTAGACTCAAATATTTTTGGCTCAATATGTTTGCTGATGTAAAAAATTACACTGCTAGTTGTGAGGAGTGTTTAAAACGCCGGGGCTACAAGAGAAACCAAAAGGCGGGTTTAATTACCCCGGAAATAGTGCCAGTTCCGTGGTCCAAAATTTCCATGGACATCGCAGGACCTCTTCCCACGACAGAGAACGGGAACAAGTACCTATTGGTAGTCACCGACTCTTTTACCAAGTATATTGAGCTAATCCCCTTAAAATCTCAAACAGCCAAAGACGTAGCTGAAAAATTCTCGACGCAAGTTATAGCGAGACATGGTGTACCTCATACTTTGTTGACTGACAGAGGAACGAACTTTTTGTCAGAATTAATGTCCGAACTCTACAGAAGATTAGGCATTAAGAAACTGAATACGATCCCGAGGCATCCGGAGACTGACGGACAAGCGGAACGAAATATCCGTACAGTGATGCACTCCTTAGCGCTTTACTGTTCTCCGACTGGGAAAGATTGGGATAAGTTTACAGATTTTGTAGCTATGGCGTACAGAGCGGCCACTCACAGCGCTACTAGGGAAACTCCCAATTTCCTCATGTTTGGAAGGGACTTGAATATGCCTGGGCATTTGCTGAGCGAGGAAATCCCTTGGAGCTACTCTGAGCACCCGAATGATGCAGAGAGCTTGGTTATGCGAATGCAGGAAGCATTCAGAATTGTTCGCGATAACCTTGAAGAGGCAGCCCAGAACTCAAGGGACTATCGGGAACGGACGGCAGTAGATAAGCAAATCAAGGTGGGTGATCTTGTTTATCAACACGACCCTTCGGCGTCCAAGGCAAGATCGCGCAAGCTGATGAAACCGTCCATAGGACCCTTTAGAGTGGTTGAAAAGACTTCACCACTTAACTTCAAAATTGTGCCGGTGAACGATATGAGGCGTCCTCGCCTAACCCATGTTGATAGGATCTTTAAAGCCCCACAGAGAAGGGTATTCGACACGTGGTATTTCCAGGAAACAGTTCGGGATGCGGGAGATGAACCCGAGTCACAGCACCTCGCACGAACCACATGGGAGTCTGAAGATGCGGAATTGTATGAAGATGATGAATGGGAGAGCCCAATGTGGATGCTACAGTCGGGCGACCCAACGCCCTCCGCAGCAATTCCGCCTCCCTCAGAAACCGAACCCTTTGCAGCGCGAACCCGCATGATTGTGGATCCCTTACGAGTGCAGGGAAGCCAGGTCAAAAGTCCTCCAATCATTTCGCGGGCGTCGCTGAGACCAAGGGATGATTACGGGTGGGTGTTAAGGGCGAGTAACACCATGCCACACACTGACAGACGGGGAGCAGTTGAGATTATAGTGGATCCCCAGGAAGACTGTGACACCACGATTATCTACGATGTTGAGAAGGAACTCGAAGACAGTGGAACGCAAGAATTTGGCATCGAGCGCAGATAAAAGCGGGCGTAGGAGCATCGAACGTGAGAGATCTGTGGAACTCGTGGATTCTGGAAGCTATGCCTCATATTTAAATTTTCTTTCCGCCTATCTCGACGGGTAGCAATGAACGTGTGATGAAATCCTTAAACTTTCCTTCCGCTCTCAGGGCACTTAAGTCCGGAATTAGGTGCCTTGCGACGGTGGGAAATGGTTGAGTGTTTACAGTTAAAAAAAAAATGGAATGATTGGATGAATAAACTTCATCCAGTCATCCCTTTTTTTCTTTCATGGGGGGATGGAATGTTACAGTGGACACCCCCTCCTAAAACCTGAAGAAAACTCTAAAATTTGTCCGCCATGTCGCGTATGGTATGAGGCAGCTAGGAATCACAGTTCGGCAGGCTCACATGTTCTTTTACAGTTCACAGTTTTTTTTTTATTTATTTCTCATTTACGTTGTTTTTTCCTTTCGGCTGTTCTCTAAATTAATTAACAAAATTGCGGGATAATTGGGAAGTCGCTCCAATGCTTTTGAAGGCAAGAAACGCAATATTTTTGCCATTTTGAATTGCTAGACCTCACACATAGCCCTGAAGTGAAACATAAAAATTCCTATCTCAAGTGTCTTAGAGGGGCTGCAAAACGAACGAGGGAAATGTGCTTTCGAATGCGGATGGAAGCAGCAATGTTCGAAGTGGTTTTTCACTTTTCTTTCTTTTTCTTCTTTCCGCTTGTAGCTTAACGCTGTGGTCCGTATGTTTACTTCAGTGGGTGGGCCAAGAGACCCTCAGCAGACACATAACTCTGTCAGCGAGAAAGATACTCTGACTGACGTATGCGAGGGACAATGGGCAGTTAAGGGTTTAGAATCGCCGAAAAGAATAGGGAGTGAATTCGAGCGTCGTTTTCGGTCGGCAGTTGCCGATATACGCTTAAGGTAAAAGCACGTCTGATTTCGCTCGGCCGAGAAAATTAATCTCAGGGCTGGCGGTCGCAACTCGATAAAAAATGGAAACAAAACCCGCAAGGGTTTTGTTTCCATTTTTTTGAACTGCGTACTCAGGCGGGGTAGATGTTATGCTAACGGAAAGGAACTGACCGAATTAGGAATGAACGGTCAAAAAGGACGGAAGGTAGCGACGGACGGAATCTACTATAGCAGCAGCGGAAGTGAGGGCGTGCCACTCTCCAAGCAGTTGACGTTCAGAATTATTTCTTCTCGACAACAAAAATCATTTCCCAGGAACACAGAAAATCAGTCTCGGAAACTGCAACAGCAGATGTGAGAGGGGCTATTTTGTTTAACGGCCACCTTTAAATCTTCACAAGAGTGGATCCGTGTATACTCGCATCAGCGCAATAAAGTGCGGCGTGATATCACCATATTAATTGTGTGCTTCATTTACATCAAGCGTCAAAGTGAAGTGTTGAATCATCGGTGTTGCCACATGGTGCAAGTGTGTGTGTGTGTGTGCGTGTTTTTTTTTGTCATGTGATGCACAACGGATTTGCACAGCAAAGTCACGAAACTCTAAGTAGATGAATATTTCCTCTTTCTTTCTTCGCACATCTGCTAACTTGTGCCATCCCGACACCCAAAGCTGCATGGACATAGATGCAGTAATGCTGAGTGACTGAACCTCAGAGGAAATACCTGCACATACAGATTTCAATTTCTTACCGGGCCCATTTCCTGATTATTTTTTTTTACATGAATAAGGGAGAGGGTGTGGCCACAAATTCCGCTGGGCGGGACAGTTTCTTTTAACTTTTGTTCAGGGCCAAAGCGAGCGGGGAAGGGATCTCTGCATGTGCATGCTTATTAGATTTAGTTAATTAACTTTGGCAGTATTTCGCACCTATAATCTTATACCGCAAATTAACGTGCTTGTGTATTTTGTGTCGCGAGTATTTTTAATGTAATCGTTTGCAAATAATTTTTTTTCATTCTCTAAGCAATTGTATATGAATATCACGTGCAGCTCTATTTAGTGTGTTAACGAGTAGTATCTCTTGTTCAGATAGTCAGGTGGAGACTCAGTCGGCTGCGTCTTCCGACAGTAAAGTGTGACACCGTATGCTGCCCACATAAGAGGGGCAATTGTCTATGCGCCTAGAGAGCGCCGTATCTGTTTAAATCTCGCAGAACGTTATTAAATGTTGTGTTGTGTATTTGAGAATCATATGTTATTTGCGAAAGTGAGTGTTGTACTGGCTGGTTGGGGATTGAATGTACCGGAGTAAGATCCGGACCACTACACTCAGTCACGAATTGGTGATTGCGGGTGAACCTCATCACAACTCTGATCCCAAAGTATCATTTTTTTTTAGTTTATTTTATTTTTTATTTGTTGTTGTTATTTTGTTCACACGGTGGATTCACACAAGCCTTGTGCTTCGGGTCATTCTTCAACTTTTCATTTTTTATGTTCTGGTGTGAATCTTTGAGTGCAGCAGTGCACCTGAGATTCTCACCTGGTGCCTCGGCCAACTAAATTGTACTTCAGGTCCCAAGCACCGTTACCGGCCGACTCGGCAGGAACACTGCTAGTGCCGTGTAACACTTCCATCAGGAACTGTTTCCATTGTTGATGTCACTGCACGTAAAGACATATTGGCAGTATAAATGCGGCATATATTCAGAAAGTTTCAGCTTCTTTCCTTCAGAATTTGTTTCATTTTTGCTGTCACTCACATCAAGGCTTACCCTTGAGAATGTAAATACGCCTTACAGTAAGAAAGTTTGCTGTCACTCTTTGTCTCTCCTCGAGCCGTTCAACGACCATTCCACGGTCATAAGGAGTTTAATGACAACGATGAGAATATTCGTACCAAATGACACCAAATCAACCGGTCACCAATAAAATTTCGTTGCAAGAATGAGAAGCTGCCGTCACGTCTTTTACGAACGGTCTAATTTAGAGGAAGTGTCAGTCTGTAAGTATCCACCCGGCCAGTCCCTTTTCGTCTGAGGTTAGTTAAACACATTACGTAGCGCCATCTATCGGTTTTTCATATTTACAGTGTGCTCCATTGATGTTTCGTTCCAAAATGACATTGTTGCTTAGCAATTGTCAACCAGTGTACCTTTTCGGATGTGTGTGGGTTTTCACTCTCAGTTTTTGCAGAATATGTACTTTCGTGCGTACAATGTCTACAAGAATATTAACGTGCAGCGCAGAAATATTTAGCAGGTCGAGAAGATCGATATGTATACCTTCATTGGATGGAACGACTATTAAGGTGAAATTTGAGACAGTGGGCTTACGTAGGAGAGCTAACGTCATAACCTCTAACGCAGTCGTTTTACTTTTCCTTAGCTTTCCCAAACACATGAATCAAATAAAAAATCATGGGCATTTATCCTAAAATTTGAAGTGTACGTTCTAGAAATAGGAGGAGGTCGAAGTTCGTTACAAAAAATCACGCAGGAAAGAACACAGCAGACTGCCAACATTCAAGGAGCGTCTCTTCCGACAAAAACATCGAGGTAATCACTCCAAATTAGAGCTATAGAATGTTCTTGTTGCTATTTGAAAAGTCTTGGAACAACAGGAGGTAAAACGGCCGGAGGTCCTGGCAAAACCTGTTTAAATAACGTAAATTTCTATATCTCGACAAAACAGGTTTTCTTTTATGTATCTCTTCTAACGACAATGAGGGGATACTTTAATTTACAGATCAAAGTAATCTTCAACAGGAATCATTTATCATATCACGGATTCCGTTTTAAAGTGTAAATCTCTCTACTAACTTCTCTCGAAGTAAAGAGGAAGATAAATGGTGAATCTGTTTGCTTGTTTTCACGTGTTATGCATTTTTCTTTGGTAATATTTCGAGAAGGCATAGCAACCCGTCTTAAGAAACCCAGGAGTAAACGATATGCACGGAAACGTTTTAATTCTTGTGATATGTTTCATGCGTCATCAAAAGAATTTTTAACACCGTTTACCAGGAGTATTGCAACCTTACAAAATAGTTTCCACGCCTGCCTCGTGGAAACCTTGTCTAATGGCAAGAGCAAACATGCTCCGTCCTAATTAGTAAGTGAGATATGATTTGACAATTCTCCATTTGTAAGGAACCGAATGGAATTTTGATCGATTTCGTTAGATCATAGGGCACGTTGCCTTAGTCACCATTGTGAAAAATTTGGTACTCAAGAAATATGTATATTGAGACGTGCTTATGAAATGAAAGCGGATACTTTCTACTTGCCTTTCAGTTGCACTGACATTTCCTTTAATAAAAGGGAAAATGTCAGCGTGACTTTTCTCCTCGTGCTTGTGTAAACAGGAAAACGCTTTGTGTTTAAGTGCTAGTCCTCTTACAAGAATTATTGATGTTTGATTCAGACGTCACATGAAATACAGCAAATTAAATTTCCTCATCGAAAAGACCAGCTCATTAGAGACCTAAAAAAAATCCTTAAAATTTTCTGGTTTTGTCCACTGTCTCGTTCTGTAAGTCAATGTCCCCAAATGTCTTGGGAATCATTGTATTTTTGAATACAATGTCCCCCAAGTACTACACTTTCATTGAAATTTCAGGTGAAAATATGTTGCTTGTTCTGCAGCCATTCTTTGTTCAGCAACACAGGATCCGCGGACACTAAACACTAGTATTTTACTCTCAGTTCGTAATACTTCTTAAGTGCTATGGTGTAAGATAATATTTGCTGTTTCACGGTTACCACAGGATTCTTTACTTAACGCATTTCAGAGGAGCGAGGTGGTGGAAATTTTCAACCACCGGATGCTCTATCTAGGAATTGTCTTGTTTCCCCGGAAGAGACATTAAGCAAGCAGTTGTGGTATGTATGCGAGGGAATTAATAACCAGGGAGGAGCTGGTAAGAGAACAGTTCTTGGATCCTGAGTTGGGAGCATGCTATCAGTATCTCGGGATGGTGCCTCAGGGATTGATCCCGGCAATCTGGCCAGAGTGCAGGGTCAGGAGAGGAGCTTCGCCCTAAAGGACTACTTGCTGTGGTATACTGTACAGGGTCCACCCAGAGTTTATATTCCCGCTAGTCTTCAGGACTAGCGGGAATATAACTCTGTTTTGCAGGAATTTCATTTTTCCTATGATTTCCTGTTATTTGGAGCAGAAACATGGGAAATGGGATGAGTATTTCTCTTTTTGCGTTGGCAATTTGTTATGCTTGGCAAGAGACTACGGGGCAGACGCCGGCGAAGTTGTTTTTAGGTCGGGAAATAGCTCTTCCTTGGGATGAGTTCATTCAGGGTGATTTTTGGAAATTTCGGAGAATCTTGAGAGGATAGCTAGACAGGTGAAGGCAAATGTCAGGCGACAACAACAAAGGCAGAAAGGGCATTATGCTAAGAAACGACAGGCAGTAGGTTTTCAGTTGGGAGATCAGGTACTTTTTCGTACTCATCCCTTATCAAATGCTGAGGGTCACCGGATTGCTAAGTTTATGCCACGTTGGAAGGGTTCGTACCGAGTGATTTATGTGTTGTCCCCTTTGGTGTACGAATTGCAGACTGAAACAGCTAGGAGAGAATGCAGGCTTTCATAATATGTGTAATTTAAAAGAACATGTGGAAGGAGAGAGTTTCCGAAGGGAGGGAAATTTAGTAATGGAACCTCGTTGCCTCCAGGTTCGGAATGAAGGTACTGCAATCGGAGGAGAGTTGGATAAGTCTCATGTATGTGTAGGGGAATCTGCAGGGACGCCTTCTCGTGATCTCCAGAGGGGAACTATAGGGGATTATTGGAAATTGGATGGCTTACGTTCGTAGGTGAAGGGGAGGTGTTTTTTTTTGGGGGGGGGGTGATTTTCGATTTTTCTAAAGTAAAACCGTGTTTTAAGGAAGGGGGTGAGACTTTCTGGTAGGGTTTCGTCCCGAGGTCACTGACCGGAGTTATGTACTGCCTTAAAATGGATAGATTATTAGTTTAAAGTAGTATAAAAAATTAGTTAAATTTGAATTTGAGTATTTATTTTTATTACAAGTAAATTCTAAGTGCTTTCTTTTCCTATGGTAACAACTCACGTGCTGGCGTTCTGGAAATACGATTGTATTACTTAGATTCTTCAAATGTGTTTCTGTTGGAAGTTAAAATCACTGTTATATATCTTTCCTTTGCTATGTAAATATTATTTACGTTGCGTTTTGTAAAAGAGTTTTGGGGTGAAGGTATGTAAATGTGTGCTGCGATGACGTCTGTTGAAGGTGAGATGGAAAGTCGTCGGGGTCCGAGGCTTGCTTTACTATTTTTATCGATTTCCACGGATCTCGGACGCTTGGCTTTGTTCTTTCGCTCGGTCTTTTTTGCTCGTTTTGTTGCTGCCTTTCGGGGTAACCTGTGTTAGGTTTACGGCGGCTTTGGGTGGCGAAGTTGACTGTTCTCGGCGAGGTCCTAATAGAACGATGGGAGCTGTGGTGTTGGCTTGAGTAGTGGGACCTGGATGTGTTACTGCTGTATTGCTCAAGAATAGCAGAATATATTCTTCTGTTTGGTGCCAGGATTCCTGAAGTGCTTTGCCTGGCTGAGACTGAGTTACGTTCTTGCGGAGAAACTGCTTTCTGAGAACTTTGGTTGTGAAGTTATATTTGCTGTACGACGTCTTAAGAATCACCTAGCTGGTTCATCGATTGGATCCCTGTTGCGCTGTGCTGCAATTACTTGAAGGTATTCTTCTGTTGGAGTCTTCTGTTTGGAGCTAGGATTCCTGCAGTGCTGTGCCTGGCCTAGACTGAGTTACATTCTTGCCGAGAAACTACTTTCTGAGAACTTTGGTTGTGAAGTTACATTTGCTGTACGACGTCTTACGAATCACCTACCTGGTTCATCGATTGGATCCCTGCTGCGCTGTGCTGCAATTACTTGAAGGTATTCTTCTGTTGGAGTCTTCTGTTTGGAGCTAGGATTCCTGCAGTGCTGTGCCTGGCCTAGACTAAATTACATTCTTGCCGAGAAACTACTTTCTGAGAACTTTGGTTGTGAAGTTACATTTGCTGTACGACGTCTTAAGAATCACCTAGCTGGTTCATCGATTCGATCCCTGCTGCGCTGTGCTGCAATTACTTGAAGGTATTCTTCTGTTGGAGTCTTCTGTTTGGAGCTAGGATTCCTGCAGTGCTGCGCCTGGCTGAGACTGAGTTACATTCTTGCCGAGAAACTACTTTCTGAGAACTTTGGTTGTGAAGTTACATTTGCTGTACGACGTCTTAAGAATCACCTAGCTGGTTCATCGATTAGATCCCTGCTGCGCTGTGCTGCAATTACTTGAAGGTATACTTCATTTGGAGTCTTCTGTTTGGAGCTAGGATTCCTGCAGTGCTGTGCCTGGCTGAGACTGAGTTACATTCTTGCCGAGAAACTACTTTCTGAGAACTTTGGTTGTGAAGTTACATTTGCTGTACGACGTCTTAAGAATCACCTAGCTGGTTCATCGATTGGATCCCTGCTGCGCTGTGCTGCAATTACTTGAAGGTATTCTTCTGTTGGAGTCTTCTGTTTGGAGCTAAGATTCCTGCAGTGCTGTGCCTGGCCTAGACTGCGTTACATTCAGGCCGAGAAACTACTTTCTAAGAACTTTGGTTGTGAAGTTACATTTGCTGTACGACGTCTTAAGAATCACCTAGCTGGTTCATCGATTGGATCCCTGCTGCGCTGTGCTGCAATTACGTGAATGTATTCTTCTGCAGGAGCCTTCTGTTTGGAACTAGGATTCCTGCAGTGCTGTGCCTGGCTGAGACTGAGTTACATTCTGGCCGAGAAACTACTTTCTGAGAACTTTGGTTGTGAAGTTACATTTGCTGTACGACGTCTTAAGAATCACCTAGCTGGTTCATCGATTGTATCCCTGTTGCGCTGTGCTGCAATTACTTGAAGGTGTTCTTCTGTTGGAGTCTTCTGTTTGGAGCTAGGATTCCTGCAGTGCTGTGCCTGGCTGAGACTGAGTTACGTTCGTGCCGAGAAACTATTTTCTGTGAACTTTGGTTGTGAAGTTACATTTGCTGTACGACGTCTTAAGAATCACCTAGCTGGTTCATCGATTGGATTCCTCGCTGCGCTGTGCTGCAATTACGTGAATGTATTCTTCTGCAGGAGTCTTCTGTTTGGAGCTAGGATTCCTGCAGTGCTGTGCCTGGCTGAGACTGAGTTGCATTCTGGCCGAGAAACTACTTTCTAAAAACTTTGGTTCTGAAGTTACATTTGCTGTACGACGTCTTAAGAATCACCTAGCTGGTTCATCGATTGTATCCCTGTTGCGCTGTGCTGCAATTACTTGAAGGTATTCTTCATTTGGAGTCTTCTGTTTGGAGCTAGGATTCCTGCAGTGCTGTGCCTGGCTGAGTTTGAGTTACATTCTGGTCGAGAAACTACTTTCTGAGAACTTTGGTTGTGAAGTTACATTTGCTGTACGACGTCTTAAGAATCACCTAGCTAGTTCATCGATTGGATCCCTGCTGCACTGTGCTGCAATTACTTGAAGGTATTCTTCTGTTGATGTCCTCTGTTTGGAGCTAGGATTCCTGCAGTGCTGTGCCTGGCCTAGACTGAGTTACATTCTTGCCGAGAAACTACTTTCTGAGAACTTTGGTTGTGAAGTTACATTTGCTGTACGACGTCTTAAGAATCACATACTTGGTTCATCGATTGGATCCCTGTTGCGCTGTGCTGCAATTACTTGAAGGTATTCTTCTGTTGGAGTCTTCTGGTTGGAGCTAGGATTCCTGCAGTGCTGTGCCTGGCTGAGACTGAGTTACATTCTGGCCGAGAAACTACTTTCTGAGAACTTTGGTTGTGAAGTTACATTTGCTGTACGAGGTCTTACGAATCACCTAGCTGGTTCATCGATTGGATCCCTGCTACGCTGTGCTGCAATTACTTGAAGGTATTCTTCTGTTGGAGCCTTCTGTTTGGAACTAGGATTCCTGCAGTGCTGTGCCTGGCTGAGGCTGAGTTAAATTCTGGCCGAGAAACTACTTTTTGAGAACTTTGGTTGTGAAGTTACATTTGCTGTACGACGTCTTAAGAATCACCTAGCTGGTTCATCGATTGTATCCCTGCTGCGCTGTGCTGCAATTACTTGAAGGTATTCTTCTGTTGGAGCCTTCTGTTTGGAACTAGGATTCCTGCAGTGCTGTGCCTGGCTGAGACTGAGTTACATTCAGGCCGAGAAACTACTTTCTAAAAACTTTGGTTGTGAAGTTACATTTGCTGTACGACGTCTTAAGAATCACCTAGCTGGTTCATCGATTGTGTCCCTGCTGCGCTGTGCTGCAATTACTTGAAGGTGTTCTTCTGTTGGAGTCTTCTGTTTGGAGCTAGGATTCCTACAGTGCTGTGCCTGGCTGAGACTGAGTTACGTTCGTGCCGAGAAACTATTTTCTGTGAACTTTGGTTGTGAAGTTACATTTGCTGTACGACGTCTTAAGAATCACCTAGATGGTTCACCGATTGGATTCCCTGCTGCGCTGTGCTGCAATTACGTGAATGTATTCTTCTGCAGGAGTCTTCTGTTTGGAGCTAGGATTCCTGCAGTGCTGTGCCTGGCTGAGACTGAGTTGCATTCTGGCCGAGAAACTACTTTCTAAAAACTTTGGTTGTGAAGTTACATTTGCTGTACGACGTCTTAAGAATCACCTAGCTGGTTCATCGATTGTATCCCTGTTGCGCTGTGCTGCAATTACTGGAATGTATTCTTCTGTTGGAGTCTTCTGTTTGGAGCTAGGATTCCTGCAGTGCTGTGCCTGGCTGAGACTGAGTTACATTCTGGTCGAGAAACTACTTTCTGAGAACTTTGGTTGTGAAGTTACATTTGCTGTACGACGTCTTAAGAATCACCTAGCTAGTTCATCGATTGGATCCCTGCTACACTGTGCTGCAATTACTTGAAGGTATTCTTCTGTTGATGTCCTCTGTTTGGAGCTAGGATTCCTGCAGTGCTGTGCCTGGCCTAGACTGAGTTACATTCTTGCCGAGAAACTACTTTCTGAGAACTTTGGTTGTGAAGTTACATTTGCTGTACGACGTCTTAAGAATCACATACCTGGTTCATCGATTGGATCCCTGTTGCGCTGTGCTGCAATTACTTGAAGGTATTCTTCTGTTGGAGTCTTCTGTTTGGAGCTAGGATTCCTGCAGTGCTGTGCCTGGCTGAGACTGAGTTACATTCTGGCCGAGAAACTACTTTCTGAGAACTTTGGTTGTGAAGTTACATTTGCTGTACGAGGTCTTACGAATCACCTAGCTGGTTCATCGATTCAATCCCTGCTACGCTGTGCTGCAATTACTTGAAGGTATTCTTCTGTTGGAGCCTTCTGTTTGGAACTAGGATTCCTGCAGTGCTGTGCCTGGCTGAGGCTGAGTTAAATTCTGGCCGAGAAACTACTTTTTGAGAACTTTGGTTGTGAAGTTACATTTGCTGTACGACGTCTTAAGAATCACCTAGCTGGTTCATCGATTGTATCCCTGCTGCGCTGTGCTGCAATTACTTGAAGGTATTCTTCTGTTGGAGTCTTCTGTTTGGAACTAGGATTCCTGCAGTGCTGTGCCTGGCTGAGACTGAGTTACATTCAGGCCGAGAAACTACTTTCTAAAAACTTTGGTTGTGAAGTTACATTTGCTGTACGACGTCTTAAGAATCACCTAGCTGGTTCATCGATTGGATCCCTGTTGCGCTGTGCTGCAATTACTTGAAGGTATTCTTCTGTTGGAGTCTTCTGTTTGGAGCTAGGATTCCTGCAGTGCTGTGCCTGGCTGAGACTGAGTTACATTCTGGCCGAGAAACTACTTTCTGAGAACTTTGGTTGTGAAGTTACATTTGCTGTACGAGGTCTTACGAATCACCTAGCTGGTTCATCGATTGGATTCCTGCTGCGCTGTGCTGCAATTACGTGAATGTATTCTTCTGCAGGAGTCTTCTGTTTGGAGCTAGGATTCCTGCAGTGCTGTGCCTGGCTGAGACTGAGTTGCATTCTGGCCGAGAAACTACTTTCTAAAAACTTTGGTTCTGAAGTTACATTTGCTGTACGACGTCTTAAGAATCACCTAGCTGGTTCATCGATTGTATCCCTGTTGCGCTGTGCTGCAATTACTTGAAGGTATTCTTCATTTGGAGTCTTCTGTTTGGAGCTAGGATTCCTGCAGTGCTGTGCCTGGCTGAGTTTGAGTTACATTCTGGTCGAGAAACTACTTTCTGAGAACTTTGGTTGTGAAGTTACATTTGCTGTACGACGTCTTAAGAATCACCTAGCTAGTTCATCGATTGGATCCCTGCTGCACTGTGCTGCAATTACTTGAAGGTATTCTTCTGTTGATGTCCTCTGTTTGGAGCTAGGATTCCTGCAGTGCTGTGCCTGGCCTAGACTGAGTTACATTCTTGCCGAGAAACTACTTTCTGAGAACTTTGGTTGTGAAGTTACATTTGCTGTACGACGTCTTAAGAATCACATACTTGGTTCATCGATTGGATCCCTGTTGCGCTGTGCTGCAATTACTTGAAGGTATTCTTCTGTTGGAGTCTTCTGGTTGGAGCTAGGATTCCTGCAGTGCTGTGCCTGGCTGAGACTGAGTTACATTCTGGCCGAGAAACTACTTTCTGAGAACTTTGGTTTTGAAGTTACATTTGCTGTACGAGGTCTTACGAATCACCTAGCTGGTTCATCGATTGGATCCCTGCTACGCTGTGCTGCAATTACTTGAAGGTATTCTTCTGTTGGAGCCTTCTGTTTGGAACTAGGATTCCTGCAGTGCTGTGCCTGGCTGAGGCTGAGTTAAATTCTGGCCGAGAAACTACTTTTTGAGAACTTTGGTTGTGAAGTTACATTTGCTGTACGACGTCTTAAGAATCACCTAGCTGGTTCATCGATTGTATCCCTGCTGCGCTGTGCTGCAATTACTTGAAGGTATTCTTCTGTTGGAGCCTTCTGTTTGGAACTAGGATTCCTGCAGTGCTGTGCCTGGCTGAGACTGAGTTACATTCAGGCCGAGAAACTACTTTCTAAAAACTTTGGTTGTGAAGTTACATTTGCTGTACGACGTCTTAAGAATCACCTAGCTGGTTCATCGATTGTGTCCCTGCTGCGCTGTGCTGCAATTACTTGAAGGTGTTCTTCTGTTGGAGTCTTCTGTTTGGAGCTAGGATTCCTACAGTGCTGTGCCTGGCTGAGACTGAGTTACGTTCGTGCCGAGAAACTATTTTCTGTGAACTTTGGTTGTGAAGTTACATTTGCTGTACGACGTCTTAAGAATCACCTAGATGGTTCACCGATTGGATTCCTGCTGCGCTGTGCTGCAATTACGTGAATGTATTCTTCTGCAGGAGTCTTCTGTTTGGAGCTAGGATTCCTGCAGTGCTGTGCCTGGCTGAGACTGAGTTGCATTCTGGCCGAGAAACTACTTTCTAAAAACTTTGGTTGTGAAGTTACATTTGCTGTACGACGTCTTAAGAATCACCTAGCTGGTTCATCGATTGTATCCCTGTTGCGCTGTGCTGCAATTACTGGAATGTATTCTTCTGTTGGAGTCTTCTGTTTGGAGCTAGGATTCCTGCAGTGCTGTGCCTGGCTGAGACTGAGTTACATTCTGGTCGAGAAACTACTTTCTGAGAACTTTGGTTGTGAAGTTACATTTGCTGTACGACGTCTTAAGAATCACCTAGCTAGTTCATCGATTGGATCCCTGCTACACTGTGCTGCAATTACTTGAAGGTATTCTTCTGTTGATGTCCTCTGTTTGGAGCTAGGATTCCTGCAGTGCTGTGCCTGGCCTAGACTGAGTTACATTCTTGCCGAGAAACTACTTTCTGAGAACTTTGGTTGTGAAGTTACATTTGCTGTACGACGTCTTAAGAATCACATACCTGGTTCATCGATTGGATCCCTGTTGCGCTGTGCTGCAATTACTTGAAGGTATTCTTCTGTTGGAGTCTTCTGTTTGGAGCTAGGATTCCTGCAGTGCTGTGCCTGGCTGAGACTGAGTTACATTCTGGCCGAGAAACTACTTTCTGAGAACTTTGGTTGTGAAGTTACATTTGCTGTACGAGGTCTTACGAATCACCTAGCTGGTTCATCGATTCAATCCCTGCTACGCTGTGCTGCAATTACTTGAAGGTATTCTTCTGTTGGAGCCTTCTGTTTGGAACTAGGATTCCTGCAGTGCTGTGCCTGGCTGAGGCTGAGTTAAATTCTGGCCGAGAAACTACTTTTTGAGAACTTTGGTTGTGAAGTTACATTTGCTGTACGACGTCTTAAGAATCACCTAGCTGGTTCATCGATTGTATCCCTGCTGCGCTGTGCTGCAATTACTTGAAGGTATTCTTCTGTTGGAGTCTTCTGTTTGGAACTAGGATTCCTGCAGTGCTGTGCCTGGCTGAGACTGAGTTACATTCAGGCCGAGAAACTACTTTCTAAAAACTTTGGTTGTGAAGTTACATTTGCTGTACGACGTCTTAAGAATCACCTAGCTGGTTCATCGATTGGATCCCTGTTGCGCTGTGCTGCAATTACTTGAAGGTATTCTTCTGTTGGAGTCTTCTGTTTGGAGCTAGGATTCCTGCAGTGCTGTGCCTGGCTGAGACTGAGTTACATTCTGGCCGAGAAACTACTTTCTGAGAACTTTGGTTGTGAAGTTACATTTGCTGTACGAGGTCTTACGAATCACCTAGCTGGTTCATCGATTGGATTCCTGCTACGCTGTGCTGCAATTACGTGAATGTATTCTTCTGCAGGAGTCTTCTGTTTGGAGCTAGGATTCCTGCAGTGCTGTGCCTGGCTGAGACTGAGTTGCATTCTGGCCGAGAAACTACTTTCTAAAAACTTTGGTTGTGAAGTTACATTTGCTGTACGACGTCTTAAGAATCACCTAGCTGGTTCATCGATTGTATCCCTGTTGCGCTGTGCTGCAATTACTGGAATGTATTCTTCTGTTGGAGTCTTCTGTTTGGAGCTAGGATTCCTGCAGTGCTGTGCCTGGCTGAGACTGAGTTACATTCTGGTCGAGAAACTACTTTCTGAGAACTTTGGTTGTGAAGTTACATTTGCTGTACGACGTCTTAAGAATCACCTAGCTAGTTCATCGATTGGATCCCTGCTGCACTGTGCTGCAATTACTTGAATGTATTCTTCTGTTGATGTCCTCTGTTTGGAGCTAGGATTCCTGCAGTGCTGTGCCTGGCCTAGACTGAGTTACATTCTTGCCGAGAAACTACTTTCTGAGAACTTTGGTTGTGAAGTTACATTTGCTGTACGACGTCTTAAGAATCACCTAGCTGGTTCATCGATTGGATCCCTGCTGCGCTGTGCTGCAATTACTTGAAGGTATTCTTCTGTTGGAGTCTTCTGTTTGGAACTAGGATTCCTGCAGTGCTGTGCCTGGCTGAGACTGAGTTACATTCAGGCCGAGAAACTACTTTCTAAAAACTTTGGTTGTGAAGTTACATTTGCTGTACGACGTCTTAAGAATCACCTAGCTGGTTCATCGATTGGATCCCTGTTGCGCTGTGCTGCAATTACTTGAAGGTATTCTTCTGTTGGAGTCTTCTGTTTGGAGCTAGGATTCCTGCAGTGCTGTGCCTGGCTGAGACTGAGTTACATTCTGGCCGAGAAACTACTTTCTGAGAACTTTGGTTGTGAAGTTACATTTGCTGTACGAGGTCTTACGAATCACCTAGCTGGTTCATCGATTGGATTCCTGCTACGCTGTGCTGCAATTACGTGAATGTATTCTTCTGCAGGAGTCTTCTGTTTGGAGCTAGGATTCCTGCAGTGCTGTGCCTGGCTGAGACTGAGTTGCATTCTGGCCGAGAAACTACTTTCTAAAAACTTTGGTTGTGAAGTTACATTTGCTGTACGACGTCTTAAGAATCACCTAGCTGGTTCATCGATTGTATCCCTGTTGCGCTGTGCTGCAATTACTGGAATGTATTCTTCTGTTGGAGTCTTCTGTTTGGAGCTAGGATTCCTGCAGTGCTGTGCCTGGCTGAGACTGAGTTACATTCTGGTCGAGAAACTACTTTCTGAGAACTTTGGTTGTGAAGTTACATTTGCTGTACGACGTCTTAAGAATCACATACCTGGTTCATCGATTGGATCCCTGTTGCGCTGTGCTGCAATTACTTGAAGGTATTCTTCTGTTGGAGTCTTCTGTTTGGAGCTAGGATTCCTGCAGTGCTGTGCCTGGCTGAGACTGAGTTACATTCTGGCCGAGAAACTACTTTCTGAGAACTTTGGTTGTGAAGTTACATTTGCTGTACGAGGTCTTACAAATCACCTAGCTGGTTCATCGATTGGATCCCTGTTGCGCTGTGCTGCAATTACTTGAAGGTATTCTTCTGTTGGAGCCTTCTGTTTGGAACTAGGATTCCTGCAGTGCTGTGCCTGGCTGAGGCTGAGTTAAATTCTGGCCGAGAAACTACTTTTTGAGAACTTTGGTTGTGAAGTTACATTTGCTGTACGACGTCTTAAGAATCACCTAGCTGGTTCATCGATTGTATCCCTGCTGCGCTGTGCTGCAATTACTTGAAGGTATTCTTCTGTTGGAGTCTTCTGTTTGGAACTAGGATTCCTGCAGTGCTGTGCCTGGCTGAGACTGAGTTACATTCAGGCCGAGAAACTACTTTCTAAAAACTTTGGTTGTGAAGTTACATTTGCTGTACGACGTCTTAAGAATCACCTAGCTGGTTCATCGATTGGATCCCTGTTGCGCTGTGCTGCAATTACTTGAAGGTATTCTTCTGTTGGAGTCTTCTGTTCGGAGCTAGGATTCCTGCAGTGCTGTGCCTGGCTGAGACTGAGTTACATTCTGGCCGAGAAACTACTTTCTGAGAACTTTGGTTGTGAAGTTACATTTGCTGTACGAGGTCTTACGAATCACCTAGCTGGTTCATCGATTGGATCCCTGCTACGCTGTGCTGCAATTACTTGAAGGTATTATTCTGTTGGAGCCTTCTGTTTGGAACTAGGATTCCTGCAGTGCTGTGCCTGGCTGAGGCTGAGTTAAATTCTGGCCGAGAAACTACTTTTTGAGAACTTTGGTTGTGAAGTTACATTTGCTGTACGACGTCTTAAGAATCACCTAGCTGGTTCATCTATTGGATCCCTGCTGCGCTGTGCTGCAATTACTTGAAGGTATTCTTCTGTAGGAGTCTTCTGTTTGGAGCTAGGATCCCTGCAGTGCTGTGCCTGGCTGAGACTGAGTTACATTCAGGCCGAGAAACTACTTTCTAAAAACTTTGGTTGTGAAGTTACATTTGCTGTACGACGTCTTAAGAATCACCTAGCTGGTTCATCGATTGTATCCCTGCTGCGCTGTGCTGCAATTACTTGAAGGTATTCTTCTGTTGGAGTCTTCTGTTTGGAACTAGGATTCCTGCAGTGCTGTGCCTGGCTGAGACTGAGTTACATTCAGGCCGAGAAACTACTTTCTAAAAACTTTGGTTGTGAAGTTACATTTGCTGTACGACGTCTTAAGAATCACCTAGCTGGTTCATCGATTGGATCCCTGCTGCGCTGTGCTGCAATTACTTGAAGGTATTCTTCTGTTGGAGCCTTCTGTTTGGAACTAGGATTCCTGCAGTGCTGTGCCTGGCTGAGACTGAGTTACATTCAGGCCGAGAAACTACTTTCTAAAAACTTTGGTTGCGAAGTTACATTTGCTGTACGACGTCTTAAGAATCAACTAGCTGGTTCATCGATTGTGTCCCTGCTGGGCTGTGCTGCAATTACTTGAAGGTGTTCTTCTGTTGGAGTCTTCTGTTTGGAGCTAGGATTCCTGCAGTGCTGTGCCTGGCTGAGACTGAGTTACGTTCTTGCAGAGAAACTATTTTCTGTGAACTTTCGTTGTGAAGTTACATTTGCTGTACGACGTCTTAAGAATCACCAAGCTGGTTCATCGATTGGATTCCTGCTGCGCTGTGCTGCAATTACGTGAATGTATTCTTCTGCAGGAGTCTTCTGTTTGGAGCTAGGATTCCTGCAGTGCTGTGCCTGGCTGAGACTGAGTTGCATTCTGGCCGAGAAACTACTTTCTAAAAACTTTGGTTGTGAAGTTACATTTGCTGTACGACGTCTTAAGAATCACCTAGCTGGTTCATCGATTGGATCCCTGCTGCACTGTGCTGCAATTACTTGAAGGTATTCTTCTGTTGGAGTATTCTGTTTGGAGCTAGGATTCCTGCAGTGCTGTGCCTGGCTGAGACTGAGTTACATTCTGGCCGAGAAACTACTTTCTGAGAACTTTGGTTGTGAAGTTACATTTGCTGTACGAGGTCTTACGAATCACCTAGCTGGTTCATCGATTCAATCCCTGCTACGCTGTGCTGCAATTACTTGAAGGTATTCTTCTGTTGGAGCCTTCTGTTTGGAACTAGGATTCCTGCAGTGCTGTGCCTGGCTGAGGCTGAGTTAAATTCTGGCCGAGAAACTACTTTTTGAGAACTTTGGTTGTGAAGTTACATTTGCTGTACGACGTCTTAAGAATCACCTAGCTGGTTCATCGATTGTATCCCTGCTGCGCTGTGCTGCAATTACTTGAAGGTATTCTTCTGTTGGAGTCTTCTGTTTGGAACTAGGATTCCTGCAGTGCTGTGCCTGGCTGAGACTGAGTTACATTCAGGCCGAGAAACTACTTTCTAAAAACTTTGGTTGTGAAGTTACATTTGCTGTACGACGTCTTAAGAATCACCTAGCTGGTTCATCGATTGGATCCCTGTTGCGCTGTGCTGCAATTACTTGAAGGTATTCTTCTGTTGGAGTCTTCTGTTTGGAGCTAGGATTCCTGCAGTGCTGTGCCTGGCTGAGACTGAGTTACATTCTGGCCGAGAAACTACTTTCTGAGAACTTTGGTTGTGAAGTTACATTTGCTGTACGAGGTCTTACGAATCACCTAGCTGGTTCATCGATTGGATTCCTGCTACGCTGTGCTGCAATTACGTGAATGTATTCTTCTGCAGGAGTCTTCTGTTTGGAGCTAGGATTCCTGCAGTGCTGTGCCTGGCTGAGACTGAGTTGCATTCTGGCCGAGAAACTACTTTCTAAAAACTTTGGTTGTGAAGTTACATTTGCTGTACGACGTCTTAAGAATCACCTAGCTGGTTCATCGATTGTATCCCTGTTGCGCTGTGCTGCAATTACTGGAATGTATTCTTCTGTTGGAGTCTTCTGTTTGGAGCTAGGATTCCTGCAGTGCTGTGCCTGGCTGAGACTGAGTTACATTCTGGTCGATAAACTACTTTCTGAGAACTTTGGTTGTGAAGTTACATTTGCTGTACGACGTCTTAAGAATCACCTAGCTAGTTCATCGATTGGATCCCTGCTGCACTGTGCTGCAATTACTTGAATGTATTCTTCTGTTGATGTCCTCTGTTTGGAGCTAGGATTCCTGCAGTGCTGTGCCTGGCCTAGACTGAGTTACATTCTTGCCGAGAAACTACTTTCTGAGAACTTTGGTTGTGAAGTTACATTTGCTGTACGACGTCTTAAGAATCACCTAGCTGGTTCATCGATTGGATCCCTGCTGCGCTGTGCTGCAATTACTTGAAGGTATTCTTCTGTTGGAGTCTTCTGTTTGGAACTAGGATTCCTGCAGTGCTGTGCCTGGCTGAGACTGAGTTACATTCAGGCCGAGAAACTACTTTCTAAAAACTTTGGTTGTGAAGTTACATTTGCTGTACGACGTCTTAAGAATCACCTAGCTGGTTCATCGATTGGATCCCTGTTGCGCTGTGCTGCAATTACTTGAAGGTATTCTTCTGTTGGAGTCTTCTGTTTGGAGCTAGGATTCCTGCAGTGCTGTGCCTGGCTGAGACTGAGTTACATTCTGGCCGAGAAACTACTTTCTGAGAACTTTGGTTGTGAAGTTACATTTGCTGTACGAGGTCTTACGAATCACCTAGCTGGTTCATCGATTGGATTCCTGCTACGCTGTGCTGCAATTACGTGAATGTATTCTTCTGCAGGAGTCTTCTGTTTGGAGCTAGGATTCCTGCAGTGCTGTGCCTGGCTGAGACTGAGTTGCATTCTGGCCGAGAAACTACTTTCTAAAAACTTTGGTTGTGAAGTTACATTTGCTGTACGACGTCTTAAGAATCACCTAGCTGGTTCATCGATTGTATCCCTGTTGCGCTGTGCTGCAATTACTGGAATGTATTCTTCTGTTGGAGTCTTCTGTTTGGAGCTAGGATTCCTGCAGTGCTGTGCCTGGCTGAGACTGAGTTACATTCTGGTCGAGAAACTACTTTCTGAGAACTTTGGTTGTGAAGTTACATTTGCTGTACGACGTCTTAAGAATCACATACCTGGTTCATCGATTGGATCCCTGTTGCGCTGTGCTGCAATTACTTGAAGGTATTCTTCTGTTGGAGTCTTCTGTTTGGAGCTAGGATTCCTGCAGTGCTGTGCCTGGCTGAGACTGAGTTACATTCTGGCCGAGAAACTACTTTCTGAGAACTTTGGTTGTGAAGTTACATTTGCTGTACGAGGTCTTACAAATCACCTAGCTGGTTCATCGATTGGATCCCTGTTGCGCTGTGCTGCAATTACTTGAAGGTATTCTTCTGTTGGAGCCTTCTGTTTGGAACTAGGATTCCTGCAGTGCTGTGCCTGGCTGAGGCTGAGTTAAATTCTGGCCGAGAAACTACTTTTTGAGAACTTTGGTTGTGAAGTTACATTTGCTGTACGACGTCTTAAGAATCACCTAGCTGGTTCATCGATTGTATCCCTGCTGCGCTGTGCTGCAATTACTTGAAGGTATTCTTCTGTTGGAGTCTTCTGTTTGGAACTAGGATTCCTGCAGTGCTGTGCCTGGCTGAGACTGAGTTACATTCAGGCCGAGAAACTACTTTCTAAAAACTTTGGTTGTGAAGTTACATTTGCTGTACGACGTCTTAAGAATCACCTAGCTGGTTCATCGATTGGATCCCTGCTGCGCTGTGCTGCAATTACTTGAAGGTATTCTTCTGTTGGAGCCTTCTGTTTGGAACTAGGATTCCTGCAGTGCTGTGCCTGGCTGAGACTGAGTTACATTCAGGCCGAGAAACTACTTTCTAAAAACTTTGGTTGCGAAGTTACATTTGCTGTACGACGTCTTAAGAATCAACTAGCTGGTTCATCGATTGTGTCCCTGCTGGGCTGTGCTGCAATTACTTGAAGGTATTCTTCTGTTGGAGTCTTCTGTTCGGAGCTAGGATTCCTGCAGTGCTGTGCCTGGCTGAGACTGAGTTACGTTCTTGCAGAGAAACTATTTTCTGTGAACTTTCGTTGTGAAGTTACATTTGCTGTACGACGTCTTAAGAATCACCAAGCTGGTTCATCGATTGGATTCCTGCTGCGCTGTGCTGCAATTACGTGAATGTATTCTTCTGCAGGAGTCTTCTGTTTGGAGCTAGGATTCCTGCAGTGCTGTGCCTGGCTGAGACTGAGTTGCATTCTGGCCGAGAAACTACTTTCTAAAAACTTTGGTTGTGAAGTTACATTTGCTGTACGACGTCTTAAGAATCACCTAGCTGGTTCATCGATTGGATCCCTGCTGCACTGTGCTGCAATTACTTGAAGGTATTCTTCTGTTGGAGTATTCTGTTTGGAGCTAGGATTCCTGCAGTGCTGTGCCTGGCCTAGACTGAGTTACATTCTTGCCGAGAAACTACTTTCTGAGAACTTTGGTTGTGAAGTTACATTTGCTGTACGACGTCTTAAAAATCACCTAGCTAGTTCATCGATTGGATCCCTGCTGCACTGTGCTGCAATTACTTGAAGGTATTCTTCTGTTGGAGTCCTCTGTTTGGAGCTAGGATTCCTGCAGTGCTGTGCCTGGCCTAGACTGAGTTACATTCTTGCCGAGAAACTACTTTCTGAGAACTTTGGTTGTGAAGTTACATTTGCTGTACGACGTCTTAAGAATCACATAGCTGGTTCATCCATTGGATCCCTGCTGCGCTGTGCTGCAATTACTTGAAGGTATTCTTCTGTTGGAGTCTTCTGTTTGGAGCTAGGATTCCTGCAGTGCTGTGCCTGGCCTAGACTGAGTTACATTCTGGCCGAGAAACTACTTTCTGGGAACTTTAGTTGTGAAGTTACATTTGCTGTACGACGTCTTAAGAATCACCTAGCTGCTTCATCGATTGGATCCCTGCTGCGCTGTGCTGCAATTACTTGAAGGTATTCTTCATTTGGAGTCTTCTGTTTGGAGCTAGGATTCCTGCAGTGCTGTGCCTGGCTGAGACTGAGTTACGTTCTTGCCGAGAAACTATTTTCTGTGAACTTTGGTTGTGAAGTTACATTTGCTGTACGACGTCTTAAGAATCACCTAGCTGGTTCATCGATTGGATTCCTGCTGCGCTGTGCTGCAATTACGTGAATGTATTCTTCTGCAGGAGTCTTCTGTTTGGAGCTAGGATTCCTGCAGTGCTGTGCTTGGCTGAGACTGAGTTACATTCTGGCCGAGAAACTACTTTCTAAAAACTTTGGTTGTGAAGTTACATTTGCTGTACGACGTCTTAAGAATCACCTAGCTGGTTCATCGATTGGATCCCTGTTGCGCTGTGCTGCAATTACTTGAAGGTATTCTTCTGTTGGAGTCTTCTGTTTGGAGCTAGGATTCCTGCAGTGCTGTGCCTGGCTGAGATTGAGTTACATTCTTGCCGAGAAACTACTTTCTGAGAACTTTGGTTGGGGAAGTTACATTTGCTGTACGGCGTCCTAAGAATCACCTAGCTGGTTCATCGATTGGATCCCTGCTACGCTGTGCTGCAATTACTTGAAGGTATTCTTCTGTTGGGTCCTTCTGTTTGGAACTAGGATTCCTGCAGTGCTGTGCCTGGCTGAGACTGAGTTACATTCTGTCCGAGAAACTACTTTCTAAAAACTTTGGTTGTGAAGTTACATTTGCTGTACAACGTCTTAAGAATCACCTAGGTGGTTCATCGATTGAATCACTGCTGCTGCAATTACTTGAAGGTATTCTTCTGTTGGAGTCTTCTGTTTGGAGCTAGGATTCCTGCAGTGCTGTGCTTGGTCTAGACTGAGTTACATTCTTGCCGAGAAACTACTTTCTAAAAACTTTGGTTGTGAAGTTACATTTGCTGTACGACGTCTTAAGAATCACCTAGCTGGTTCATCAATTGGATCCCTGCTGCGCTGTGCTGCAATTACTTGAATGTATTCTTCTGTTGGAGTCTTCTGTTTGAAGCTAGGATCCCTGCAGTGCTGTGCCTGGCTGAGACTGAGTTACATTCTGGCCGAGAAACTACTTTCTAAAAACTTTGGTTGTGAAGTTACATTTGCTGTACGACGTCTTAAGAATCACCTAGCTGGTTCATCGATTGGATCCCTGCTGCGCTGTGCTGCAATTACTGGAATGTATTCTTCTGTTGGAGTCTTCTGTTTGGAGCTAGGATCCCTGCAGTGCTGTGCCTGGCTGAGACTGAGTTACATTCTGGCCGAGAAACTACTTTCTAAAAACTTTGGTTGTGAAGTTACATTTGCTGTACGACGTCTTAAGAATCACATAGCTGGTTCATCCATTGGATCCCTGCTGCGCTGTGCTGCAATTACTTGAAGGTATTCTTCTGTTGGAGTCTTCTGTTTGGAGCTAGGATTCCTGCAGTGCTGTGCCTGGCCTAGACTGAGTTACATTCTGGCCGACAAACTACTTTCTGAGAACTTTATTTGTGAAGTTACATTTGCTGTACGACGTCTTAAGAATCACCTAGCTGCTTCATCGATTGGATCCCTGCTGCGCTGTGCTGCAATTACTTGAAGGTATTCTTCATTTGGAGTCTTCTGTTTGGAGCTAGAATTCCTGCAGTGCTGTGCCTGGCTGAGACTGAGTTACGTTCTTGCCGAGAAACTATTTTCTGTGAACTTTGGTTGTGAAGTTACATTTGCTGTACGACGTCTTAAGAATCACCTAGCTGGTTCATCGATTGGATTCCTGCTGCGCTCTGCTGCAATTACGTGAATGTATTCTTCTGCAGGAGTCTTCTGTTTGGAGCTAGGATTCCTGCAGTGCTGTGCTTGGCTGAGACTGAGTTACATTCTGGCCGAGAAACTACTTTCTAAAAACTTTGGTTGTGAAGTTACATTTGCTGTACGACGTCTTAAGAATCACCTAGCTGGTTCATCGATTGGATCCCTGTTGCGCTGTGCTGCAATTACTTGAAGGTATTCTTCTGTTGGAGTCTTCTGTTTGGAGCTAGGTTTCCTGCAGTGCTGTGCCTGGCTGAGATTGAGTTACATTCTTGCCGAGAAACTACTTTCTGAGAACTTTGGTTGGGGAAGTTACATTTGCTGTACGGCGTCCTAAGAAACAACTAGCTGGTTCATCGATTGGATCCCTGCTACGCTGTGCTGCAATTACTTTAAGGTATTCTTCTGTTGGAGCCTTCTGTTTGGAACTAGGATTCCTGCAGTGCTGTGCCTGGCTGAGACTGAGTTACATTCTTGCCGAGAAACTACTTTCTAAAAACTTTGGTTGTGAAGTTACATTTGCTGTACGACGTCTTAAGAATCACCTAGCTGGTTCATCAATTGGATCTCTGCTGCGCTGTGCTGCAATTACTTGAATGTATTCTTCTGTTGGAGTCTTCTGTTTGAAGCTAGGATCCCTGCAGTGCTGTGCCTGGCTGAGACTGAGTTACATTCTGGCCGAGAAACTACTTTCTAAAAACTTTGGTTGTGAAGTTACATTTGCTGTACGACGTCTTAAGAATCACCTAGCTGGTTCATCGATTGGATCCCTGCTGCGCTGTGCTGCAATTACTGGAATGTATTCTTCTGTTGGAGTCTTCTGTTTGGAGCTAGGATCCCTGCAGTGCAGTGCCTGGCTGAGACTGAGTTACATTCTACCAGAGAAACTACTTTCTAAAAACTTTGGTTGTGAAGTTACATTTGCTGTACGACGTCTTAAGAATCACCTAGCTGGTTCATCGATTAGATCCCTGCTGCTGCAATTACTTGAAGGTATTCTTCTGTTGGAGTCTTCTGTTTGGAGCTAGGATTCCTGCAGTGCTGTGCCTGGTCTAGACTGAGTTACATTCTTGCCGAGAAACTACTTTCTAAAAACTTTGGTTGTGAAGTTACATTTGCTGTACGACGTCTTAAGAATCACCTAGCTGGTTCATCGATTGGATCCCTGCTGCGCTGTGCTGCAATTACTTGAATGTATTCTTCTGTTGGAGTCTTCTGTTTGGAGCTAGGATCCCTGCAGTGCTGTGCCTGGCTGAGACTGAGTTACATTCTGGCCGAGAAACTACTTTCTAAAAACTTTGGTTGTGAAGTTTCATTTGCTGTACGACGTCTTAAGAATCATCTAGCTGGTTCATCGATTGGATCCCTGCTGCGCTGTGCTGCAATTACTTGAATGTATTCTTCTGTTGGAGTCTTCTGTTTGGAGCTAGGATCCTTGCAGTGCTGTTCCTGGCTGAGACTGAGTTACATTCTGGCCGAGAAACTACTTTCTGAGAACTTTGGTTGTGAAGTTACATTTGCTGTACGAGGTCTTACGAATCACCTAGCTGGTTCATCGATTGGATCCCTGCTACGCTGTGCTGCAATTACTTGAAGGTATTCTTCTGTTGGAGCCTTCTGTTTGGAACTAGGATTCCTGCAGTGCTGTGCCTGGCTGAGGCTGAGTTACATTCTTTCCGAGAAACTACTTTCTGAGAACTTTGGTTGTGAAGTTACATTTGCTGTACGACGTCTTAAGAATCACCTAGCTGGTTCATCTATTGGATCCCTGCTGCGCTGTGCTGCAATTACTTGAAGGTATTCTTCTGTTGGAGTCTTCTGTTTGGAGCTAGGATCCCTGCAGTGCTGTGCCTGGCTGAGACTGAGTTACATTCTGGCCGAGAAACTACTTTCTAAAAACTTTGGTTGTGAAGTTACATTTGCTGTACAACGTCTTAAGAATCACCTAGGTGGTTCAACGATTGGATCCCTGCTGCGCTGTGCTGCAATTACTTGAATGTATTCTTCTGTTGGAGTCTTCTGTTTGGAGCTAGGATCCCTGCAGTGCTGTGCCTGGCTGAGACTGAGTTACATTCTGGCCGAGAAACTACTTTCTAAAAACTTTGGTTGTGAAGTTACATTTGCTGTACGACGTCTTAAGAATCACCTAGCTGGTTCATCAATTGGATCCCTGCTGCGCTGTGCTGCAATTACTGGAATGTATTCTTCTGTTGGAGTCTTCTGTTTGGAGCTAGGATCCCTGCAGTGCTGTGCCTGGCTGAGACTGAGTTACATTCTGGCCGAGAAACTACTTTCTAAAAACTTTGGTTGTGAAGTTACATTTGCTGTACGACGTCTTAAGAATCACCTAGCTGGTTCATCGATTGAATCCCTGCTGCTGCAATTACTTGAAGGTATTCTTCTGTTGGAGTCTTCTGTTTGGAGCTAGGATTCCTGCAGTGCTGTGCCTGGTCTAGACTGAGTTACATTCTTGCCGAGAAACTACTTTCTAAAAACTTTTGTTGTGAAGTTACATTTGCTGTACGACGTCTTAAGAATCACCTAGCTGGTTCATCGATTGGATCCCTGCTGCGCTGTGCTGCAATTACTTGAATGTATTCTTCTGTTGGAGTCTTCTGTTTGGAGCTAGGATCCCTGCAGTGCTGTGCCTGGCTGAGACTGAGTTACATTCAGGCCGAGAAACTACTTTCTAAAAACTTTGTTTGTGAAGTTACATTTGCTGTACGACGTCTTATGAATCACCTAGCTGGTTCATCGATTGTATCCCTGCTGCGCTGTGCTGCAATTACTTGAATGTGTTCTTCTGTTGGAGTCTTCTGTTTGGAGCTAGGATTCCTGCAGTGCTGTGTCTGGCTGAGACTGAGTTATGTTCTTGCCGAGAAACTATTTTCTGTGAACTTTGGTTGTTAAGTTACATTTGCTGTACGACGTCTTAAGAATCACCTAGCTGGTTCATCGATTGGATTCCTGCTGCGCTGTGCTGCAATTACGTGAATGTATTCTTCTGCAGGAGTCTTCTGTTTGGAGCTAGGATTCCTGCAGTGCTGTGCCTGGCTGAGACTGAGTTACATTCTGGCCGAGAAACTACTTTCTAAAAACTTTGGTTGTGAAGTTACATTTGCTGTACGACGTCTTAAGAATCACCTAGCTGGTTCATCGATTGTATCCCTGTTGCGCTGTGCTGCAATTACTTGAAGGTATTCTTCTGTTAGAGCCTTCTGTTTGGAGCTAGGATTCCTGCAGTGCTGTGCCTGGCTGAGACTGAGTTGCATTCTTGCCGAGAAACTACTTTCTGAGAACTTTGGTTGTGAAGTTACATTTGCTGTACGACGTCTTAACCCTTTAACCGGCCGGTCTACGGGAACAAAATGTCGCCAAAAATCATCCGAAGCTTGAACGCGTATTGTCTCTAAATTCACCTTCCTCTTCCGAGAAAACTGGTCCCATTGCCGCGGTATTTCAGCTTTTCCAACATAGCGATTGCTGTCCCCCTTCTCACCTCAGCTTGTGGAACCAAGGTACTTAGAAAGAGGAGGTGGAACGCCAGCCTGTGACAGGGATTATGCTCCGTTCTATGACCCAAGGCGAGAAAAGGAAGACCAGTCTCCTCCCACACAATTCTTGATGAGTCGGTCGGAAGAAAAACAATTAAAGGAAAGAATTCACATGTAAAGACAGTGATGCACAATACGTTGGGGAAAAAAGAAAACAGATTTACATCCGCATACATTGGATTTAACCACACGGGTTGAATCGTATGTAGACCGGAACACGCATTCCCCTCAAATTCCGTTATCGAGAACACCCCCTGAATATTTGAATAAAGTTTTTCACATAAAATATTACTCTTTCCTAATTTTTTTAATTTCAAAACTTTGTATTTATAAAATTTTAATTTAATTCAAAATAATTGTGTTCTATATTTTTCTGAACCAAATATATCGATATGAAGTTATTTTTGTTTTCATCCCACAGTGTGTTATGAGTGGCGCACACACGGGCGAAACCCATAAGGTCCGTCCCCTTTCCCCACCCTTCCAAAACTTCTTGTCCATTGCTCAGATGAAGGAACAAAAATTACTTTTAAATTATTTTATTCCAACGGATCCAGGAAAACTCGTACACTTTCTCATGCCGCTGAGAAAAGTGCAAAGGGCGGAAAACTCGTACACCGGAAAACTCGTACACCCTTTCAAGTAAGGTGATATACACAAATTGCGTTTCGGTCCGAGATTTTGACAAAGTGTACGAGTTTTCCTAGCTGAACAAAACGGAATGTATCAGTTTTCCTAGTGATCTCAATGGGTATGTAAGATCAAAATGGCTCAAGGTTTATGTATAGAACCTTTCTGACTCCTTTAATCTTGAGTTATGATTTTAATATCTCCCATGCATTAAAGGCTAATTAACAGAGGTTCAACGAATCAATATTCAGGTGCTGATCTTTTTAGAAGATTTTAAATTACAACCTTGATGTTCCGTATTTCTAAACATTTTTTTACAAAACCTAATAAAAGGCACTCAATGGATTATTCCTCACCTATTTACAAGCCACCTAGGCCGCGGGCCTTTTGAAAAGATTTTAAGTTGCAACCTAGATATTTCGTATTAGTAAATTAAACAGTGACAAACGGTATTGATTTGGACATGTCTGCATTAGTATGAATTCCACAAGAACCGTAGATCTTAGATTATGCAAACGATGTACGTGTAAAAATATATCATTCCCTTCTTCACCTTCCACTTTATTTTCTTTCTTTAGTGAAAGAATGATGTTATTGTACCTTAATGAAAAAGAAACAGTTCCAACACTTTTAACGAAACCACAATATACATTTCAGGAAACCTTTTTTTTTCTTTTTTCTTGTAGGGGGAGATTAATCTCTAGTGGGACTCCGAAGTGTTAGAGGTACCCAGAATTCCCTACTACCCATTACCTATGCTCTTTTCCGGGAAACGATCACACCATATCATATCGGTAAACGGCAAAAATCCTCCCCCCCCCGAAAATACCCATGAAAATTGAAAAGCGGTAAAAATACCCCTGGAGGAAATGCCCACAGAACAAACGGTTCACTGAAAACTGACACACAGGAACACTGATGTGGGGCAGTGTTCCGGTGTAGTGATTTACCAGCAACCCTGCAACACATCTTCCAGCAACTTGGAAAATTTCCACAGAGGAAAATTGCCACGTTTTTCATTAAAGGGTCGGGTACAAATTGCTGTTCCCCCGAAGAACACTTTGAATGTGTGACAATTCTTCTAGTGGAGAAGTTTTCAAAAGTCCCGAGTTATGTGTAGCAGTTTTCCAAGGTACCTAAAGAGGGGAAGGAACTCTTGTTTGTCTGAATTTTTATGCGGGTTCATACGAGTTTAGGGCAACTGGCCACAAAAGTTCAAGGGGAAGTGGAGCTATAAAGATTGTCGTTTCTGGGCCTATAGTGAGAACTGAATTGGGAACTCCAAACGAATTTCGAGAAAACGTTCCATGTAAGCCGAGCGAGAATTGTACTTTAATTTGAAGAAATAAAAATTGCCGAGGATTCGAGGCACACTTGGTTTGGGAGGGGCTCTACCCCCAACTTCCGTAATATTATATTCTGGGTCGCTGGAGTCTGTCAGTGTATCCAGGATGTTCCTCTTAAAGCGCCAGCGAAGTCCGTGAGCTTGGGTGGGGGAAGGGCACCACAAAATGTTAAAATGGACGTAGAGCTGTAAACATCAGTACCATGTTTTATACACTGGAGGACACTGAAAAAAGAACACCAAGATGGAGACATCTGATACCAACGAAATTTATAAAGCATTATAACAGAATACAGAGGATAACGTGATCAAAACATTATGGCAAAATACAGCTGTATTTGCTGGTAAACTGAAAAATAACATTTCCATGTAACATGGTTAGTACGAGGTTGAACCGTCATGAACTGCGTCACACTGTGCAATTCTGGCATGGAGTCTGTCGTACAGATGTTGGATGTAAGTTTGGGGTATTGAGTTCCAAGCATCCTCAAACTGGACGCGTAAATCGGGGATGGTCGTGGCTGGCCGTGGAGACCGGATAAGTCGTCCCATAAAATCCCACGAGTGCTCAATGGGGGACAAATCCGATGAACGTGCAGGTCATGGAAGTGTCTCACACCCTGAAGTGCATGTTGCGTTGCACGTGCCGTGTGTGGGCATGCGTTATCTTGCTGGAAAACACCACGATGGACCGACCTTACAAATGGCACAAAAACGGACTGAATAATGTTGATGTAGGAAGTGCTATTTAACGTACCCGGTACAAACACTAGTTGTGTACGGGAGTGATAGCTGATCGCTCCCCACACCAGGAGACCAGGTGTATGCCCTGTGTATCGCTGGCGGATGCAAGAAAGGTGGAGACGCTCCCCTGTGCATCTGCGAACACGCATATGGCCATCGGAGGCTCACAAGCAGAATCTGCTTTCATCGCTGAACACGACAGATCGCCGTTGCGTTCTCCAGTGCAGACATTGGCGACACCACCGCAGCCATACCTGACGGTGGGCTGGAGTCAGAGGTACACATGCCAGAGGCACACGTGCACGTAGTCCTACATCCAGTAGACGGTTGCGGATTGTTCGCACAGTCACCTCTGGTGCAACGGCAGTTCGGATTTGCGTCGCAGTGGATGTTCTGCTTGACAACGCCGCTCTTCTTATGTGTCGATCGGTCCGCTCATCAGTCCGTCTGTGACTCCCGGTTCCACGTCTTCTCCTGTGGGAATGCTCCTCGGACCATCTACGCCACCATCGTATCACCACCGATACTTCCTGTTCAATTCGCTCCGCAATACGACGATACGACCACCCTGCCTCGCGGAGTCCGACTAGACGACCTCGCTCAAAGTCCGTTAACTGCTGAAATCTTGCACGTCCTCCATGTCCAGGCATTGCAGCTTCTTCAGGGTCTTCGCACGTGTCCGTACGCTGACGACTGATTACATTCACTTCGCCGTACTCCTTAAATACCACCGACGATAATTTTCATATTATGCCGTGTTGTGGCGCAAGCGCTCACCGGTTGGTCCCGAAATTAACATCGCACCTACGTAAACTCGATCCCATTAATATATGTAAATTTCATGATCATCTGCCAATTCCTTCTTGGTGTTTTTTTTTCAGTTTCCGGCAGTGTATAATGATTCTGTACACGACCATGAATTTTCAGGAGGGTGGGGTGTATTGAGCCCCCTCTGTGCCTAAGAGCTCTTCAGGGGTAACATCGAGGATACACTGACCTACTCTAGAGGTCCGGAATATAAAATTACGGAAGTTGGGGTAGAGCCCTCCAAACCAGACACCTCGAATCCCTTTTACAGACTTCACCAAATTACCGGGGCAGCGGGGAAGGGCATACATAGCCTGCCACTAAACACAATATGAAGTATAGAAATTGCGAGCAAATCCCTTACCTTGAACACCTGTCTGCGCTCTAAGCGGCCCAGAATATAATATTACGGAAGTTGGGGACCCCTAAGTGTACCTCGGATCCTCGGCAATTTATTTCTTCAATTAAAGTACGAATTTAAAAAATTCGTTTGGAGTTCCCAATTCAGTTCTCAAAATAGGCCCAGAAACGGCAATCTTTATAGCCCCCCCCCTTGAACTTTTGTGGCCAGTTGCCCTAAACTCGTATGAATCCGCATGGAAATTCAGACAAACAAAACAGTTTTTTCCCCTCGTTAGGCACCTTGGAAAACTTCCACATATAATTCGGAATTTTTTTACTGTCACATATAATTCGGAATGTATTTGGAATTTGGAAAACTACCCCATTAGAAAAATTGTCACACATTCAAAGTGTTTTTCGGAGGAACAACTATTTGTGCCCGGCTCCTTAATGAAAAACAGGACAATTTTCTAAGTTGCTGAAAGATGTGTGGCAGGGTTGCCGGTAAATTGCCACACCGAAACACTGCCACACATCAGTGTTCCTGTGTTACAGTTTACAGTGAACAGTTTGTTTTGGGGGTATTTCCTTTGGTGGAATTTTTTCGTAGGGTATTTTTACCGCTTTTAAGTTTTGAGGGGTATTTTCTCCGGGAATATTTTTCCAGGTGGTATTTTTACCCACATCCTATCATATTATATGCAGAGGATTTTAGGAAAGGAGTGCCTGACCCCAATTTTTAAACAACCCTTAGAAATAGATAGCTAGGAGATTTGGGCTAGAGTGCCCGATAGAAAAGTTACACGGAAGCGAGGTAGAACGAAGGAGAAAGACGCTCTTATTAATTACCGGGGGTCCAGTACCCGGAGTCTGATGGCTTTACGTGACCATTGACGCGTCCGTGAAGGGCTGGGGTTTGAATCCCGCCCGATGAGGCATGAACGTTGCGTCTGTCTTACAGAACTGGGCCACATTCTGATTTCTTATCTATTCAACACTGGCATGAGTTCATTCTGATTTCATGCCACTGTTCCCTTCCCTGGAATCAGTGGCCTTAAATTTGGAACGGGGGATAGCTTGTAGCCCATCGAGTTGCTCACGGTGGTCGTTAAACCTTCAATCAAAGAAAGAAAGAAAAGAAAGATCAGAATTGTTGTTCTTTGTTTTCTTTGTAATTTACACTTTTAGGACAAACGGCATAGTAATAACACAAGAAAAACAAACTCAGGAAGAGTCTCACATCTCTATAATACACTAAATATCTTAATTAAAAGGAACACAAAATAATGAGGGTCGTTATGAGCCACAACTGGGAATGTTTACATGGAGCAGTCAAATGGACGATTATTATACGGTCCCTTTATATATTTATGTTCAGTTCTCTGGGTGGCCAATCTCCGGTGGCCACTTCTCTTTCACCTATATCATCATTGTCAACCGTTATCATCTACTGTTGGATGAAAGTCTCCCTAGCCTTTCTCCATAACGATGTGCCTCGAGCCAGTCTCCTCCAAGTCCCTCCCGCATGCTTTCGAATTTCATCTATCCATCTCCCATGCGGTCTCTTTCTGGGTCTTTTCTAGTCCTGTGGAGTCTAGTCTAAAATTTCAGTTCTGCGTCGGTGGTCCGTTCGTCTGGCAATATATCCAGCCCATTGCCATTTCAGGGATTTTGCCCTGATCAAGCTGATGTCTTCCACTCATGTCCTTTTCCTTATTTATGAGATCCTCTTCTTTTCTTTCCTGGTTATATCAAGCTTCTTTTCAGTTGTCCGTATTTTTGAAAGCCTTTTTTCGTTAAGTTTCACGTCTCCACTAAATATGTAAGCACTGGAAGGATGCATTAATTAAACACTTTTCTTTTAAAACATAATAGCATATTGCTCTTTAAAAATTCACTGTTTCTTCCAAAAGCACGCCGATCAAGTTTTATACGCAGATTAATTTATTCATCAAAGGGACCATCGATTGATATCTACTATCGAAGGTGAATGTAGGTATCCGTTATCTCCCTATCAATCAGTAATTCTTTATTTCTTGTAAAAGCATTATACATCATGAATGGAATACAGGATTACACCATACAATACAAATCTGGAAAATATGAATCCGTTTTTTTGTGTAAATATGGCATGGATGGTAAGTCAGATAAGATCCGAAAATTTGAAAATGTCGTCTTCCTTGAACGGGAATCAAATTCGCGTCTCCCGGATAGACTCGGGCGCTATCCGGGTGACGCGGGTTTGATTCATCAGGAAACGCGGGTTCGATTCATCAGGAAACGCGGGTTCGATTCCCGCAGCAGGACGACGAAATTTTCAAGTTTTCGGATATTATCTGACTTACCATCCACGTCGTATTTACACCAAAAAAAAAAAAAAAAAAAAAAAAAGGATTCATATCTTCAAAATTTGCTTTGTACATCAGTTTTTTCTTCTGCAAGTTCATTTTTAATTCCACTTCTTCACACTTGTCAGCAAGTTCTTAGAACATACTCTGCAGTTTTGAATTGCCAGTTCCAAAAATGACTACGTCTTCAGCAAAACGAAGGTGAATTAAATAATCTCAATTAATCTTTATCCCTTTGTTTTCCCAGTTCAGTGGCTGCATGACACTTGCAATGTGGCATTAAATAGTTTGGGAGATACAAACACCTGATGACTGATATATTGTTTCAAACATCCGATGACTGATATGTTGATATCCATTTACCACGTTTTCTTATTTAGTTAAACATATCAAACATTATGATTGTAACAAATATTCTGCTGAAAAAGCCTAGGGGGCTTTGCACGAGTTTCATGTGTAGCACAATTTTTTTATTGGTAATTGTCATTCGTATACAAAAATGAAATATCAAGCATTTAACGGAAAACGTCGTAAAAAGAGCTTAGGTCTTTTTGTTAATGCAGGCATCTAAGGATTGATGTACTACTTCTCCTATCTCAATTTTAGAATGTATATTTGAATACACCTCACCTTAAGACTGGTCCAATGTAAAAGCTAAATTTTGTTAAAAAGCCCAAAGCATAGGAATTTTGTAAGCGTTTTAGTTTCAGTGCGTTCTTGCTTCTTAATAACATTTGATTGCAAGTTCACACTTACGAGATATTAAAATTGCTGAGTTTCTTCGACAAGACTGTTGTAAAATTTTCAGAACTGTTCAATTTCCTTGTAATGCTAGGTAAAGTTCTGCCGCTCAGCAGAGGAAATGATCTGACTAGTTTTGACGATTGCTTGGTTAAAATCAAGATATTTCTTCCTGAAATTAAAAATGACCTCTTGTTTCTAACAGACGTAAGAAAACAACACACATCTGAGAATTATCTTATTTTCAAGAAGTGGGCATTTTTTCTTATTTTAGAGGAGTGCGATTTTTTTCTGTGAGCAATATTTCTGTGCGCATTCGTTATTCTCATCGGATTAAACATAACAGTCACGAGATTCCGCGTTAGGAGACGTTGGCTGTTCTTCAAATAAATCCAAGTGTTTACATGACTGTATTTATGAAAACCCAATCCAGTCTGATCTCGCTCCTCAAAATATGTAGGTTCAAAAAATCCAACTATGGGCAACTCGATATTAAGCTTTCCGATAAGCATAGCTTGTAATATTATTGAATTCTAAATAACATACAATGAATGAGAGTCTGACCGGACTTCTGCAAGGATAGCGCGATTTTTTTCTAGCTAACCGTTTTCCATCTCGAATCCGAAATCATGTGTGTTCAAAAGAATTAGATCAATTGTCTTCGTACAAAGCATGCTGATTGACAACCGACTTACTATTTCTTCCTGTTAAATTAAAGAAAATCGTCTTTGTGTCTTGTGTGTTTTATCTACTTTTTATTGCTCACACTTATATGTAACTATCTGTTCTCACTAATAGTTCAAATTGTTGCTGTTTTCATTTAAAATAGCAAAGCACTTTTGAGAAATTTTAAAATAAAGTAATTTTGGAAATTTAAATTTTGTTTTTCCACAATTTTAGTACCACCTAACGAGACATTTCATGTAAAAAAAAAAATCATGTCA
The DNA here is from genome assembly GCA_039090855.1 of Macrothele yani. NCBI lineage: Eukaryota > Metazoa > Arthropoda > Arachnida > Araneae > Macrothelidae > Macrothele > Macrothele yani. The sequence goes on from CM077031.1 coordinate 39,344,961, forward strand.
TGTTATTTAAATTATTCTTAGGTTGCTGTTGCAAACCGAAAAATCAGTTTCATAGTGGATTTCCTATTTCTTTAAATAAAATCGCGTTAATTAAATATTTTAAAATTAAAAGATTGTGTTCCCGAAAGTAATATTTTTTCTTGCCAAGTTGATTACAGAGAATTACTGAAATACTTTAAAGTTTTCCTTCAGTTTTAATTGTCGCATAACTACAGTTCAAGCTTCGTGAATTTATCTTTCCAAGACAAATGTAGAAACTGCAATCACATCCAAACGTCTCTCCTTTTAGAATCAGTGCCATTGTCCGAACCCTTTTAGCCGGTAATCAGTCAGAAAGGATTAGTGTCAACCGTCCACGTAAACGAGCGGTTTGAATAACAAAGCAAAGGGGGAATGCAATGTTCACTGTTACCCGGAGTTCGAGGTCACTCGGGTGAACTGGGCAGTGGACAGATTGCGTATCCCGAGTTATTTCGTGCCAGCCGCTATGGGCCACTGAAACGTGCCCCGAGTTATTTCGTGCCAGCCGCTATGGGCCACTGAAACGTGCCCCGAGTTATTTCGTGCCAGCCGTTATGGGCCACAGAAACTTACCCCGAGTTATTTCGTTCGAGCCGCTTAAAGGGTTAAGAATCATCTAGCTGGTTCATCGATTGGATCCCGCTGCGCTGTGCTGCAATTACTTGAAGGTATTCTTCTGTTGGAGTCTTCTGTTTGGAGCTAGGATTCATGCAGTGCTGTGCCTGGCTGAGATTGAGTTACGTTCTTGCCGAGAAACTACTTTCTGAGAACTTTGGTTGTGAAGTTACATTTGCTGTACGACGTCTTAAGAATCACCTAGCTGGTTCATCGATTGGATCCCTGCTGCGCTGTGCTGCAATTACTTGAAGGTATTCTTCTGTTGGAGTCTTCTGTTTGGAGCTAGGATTCCTGCGGTGCTGTGCCTGGCTGAGACTGAGTTACATTCTTGCCGAGAAACTCCTTTCTGGGAACTTTGGTTGTAAAGTTGCTTTTGCTGGATAGCGTCTTAAAAGTCATCTAGTCGTTAGGCCTTACGGGTTCATCGATTGGATCCCTGCTGCGCTATGCTAGAATGACTTGAAACGTGTTCTTCTGTTTGGAACTGATTCCTGACGTATTGTGCCTGGATTAGGTGCGGGTTAATTCTGCTGCATGGAATCGTATTAAAGAGGTTCCTGTGAAAAGATTTCCCAGGTTGTTGGGTGTGAGTTATGATTTATTTTCATTTTAATAATCCTTAATAGTTTACTGGCAGAGGATATTAAATATGGATAGAGAAATCTAGGGCAGAACCGGAAGTAGGAAGTTCTGTATTTGTAATAGTGAATTTTCTTGTTCTTGTTGTGTTATTGTTAAATTATATTGTTGCGTAACTTGAAAGTGAGAACTTGATAGCATGCAAATATTAAGTGCTTACCGACTTGAGTTCGTTAGATGATTTGTGCAATTATGTGGAGTTATGTATAAATTGCTAATAATAACTCGATGGATGGTGCAAGATGTAAAGTGCTTGCTAAGTTGCTCTGCAATAATGGTGCAATTTTTGCCTAATCTAACTATTGAAATATTCCGACTTACCTTTTGATTACATAAGGAGGCACAAATTAGATTTCTGTGTATGAGCACTTTTTGAGTTGGTTATTTGAAGAGCCTGTCTAACCGCATCTTACGTTCTAGCCTGACTCGGTCCCTAAAAAGACAGGTGAAAGCCGAGATATTAGCCGGGCAAACATAACCTCATTCGGAGGGGTGGGGAAGGGGCAAGGAGAGTTGCGAACGTTTCCTTTTGGGAGCATTTTTGATTGTATCAGGTCAGTTTTCGGAGTCTCGAATTCATCTTTTACCCTAACCGTTGGGAGGAGGTTGCACAGGCTCTACTCTGCATTGGTCATTGCCATTTTACTCAGCTCTATTACCTGTGTAGCGACACTGCCCCATGTGCGAGACGTGTAATTCACCTCCAACTGCTTTTTTTCTAGTTTTGTTGGAGTTTTTTTTCCCTGAACGTGTTCGTCTCTATATTTACCCACATTACCAGAAGACTTAGAAACCCTAAAAATTAAGTGAACATTGTCATGTGTCATTTGGATGCTTTTAGTTACGTCTTTTGGAAAACAAATTATTTGCTTATTACCCTAATGTGCAAGGTTTTGTTGTTTTGAAATTAATAGGTGTATCTGAATGGATTTCTTGCGCAGATTCCGAAAATGACCTTCAAAATTCCGTATCACGTCAAGTTTTTTCACAAATGACGGAAATGTGAAAATTTAAAAAAACTTTCTTTTTTAATGACATTGTTATATGGCAACGTTTGTAACGTGTGAAAATGTTTTCTGGAGGGGCAAAATGACTGTTTAAGGAATAGATAAACATAAAGATATAGCTGATAATGGAAATGCAACTGTTTTATCTGTATAACGTCACGATTTGCGCCACTCACAAAGGCGGAACATGAGAGAATGTTATCTTGGCACGGCAGTAGGACTCATACCTCACGCCACTGCTCCTTTCTTTCTATTGGTCACATGTGCCGCAATTCGGGACAGATCGTGTTACACTAGTCAGTGCAAAGAAGGGACTGGTCCCGTTCGGTTGTTTCTTTGTGGCGTGTGCAATGGCTTCTCGTGGCTGTGTAAATCATCCAGACATATTTTGCTACATATGTGGTTGTTACACTGATTCAGACGGTGATACAAGTGATGAGATGTACCAACCGGACAGCATGGAGGATGAAACTCCAGTGCCATTTACCCAGCATGAACTGAATGATTTGGTTCGTGATCTGAATTTACCTAAAGACGCAGCAGAGCTTTTAGGATCACGACTTCAGGAAAAGAATTTACTATGTCCTAATACGAGATTCTCCTGGTACAGACACCGAGAAGCAGAATTGCTTCCGTTTTTTGCTGAGGAAGGCGGTTTGATATATTGTCGAGGCATTCCGGCAGTCATGAAATACTTCAACATTAATTACAATTCAGGACAGCGGAGGTTGTTCATAGATGCCAGCAAATCCAGTTTAAAAGGTGTTTTATTACACAATACTAACATCCATCGATCCATTCCAGTACCACATTCTGTGACTTTGAAAGTGACATACGAGAACCTTAAATTACTGCTGGACAGTGTGCAGTACAAGTTTCATGAATGGTCTTCTTTGTGCGGGGATTTCAAGGTGATTGGAATATTGCTCGGCCAACAAGCAGGCTACACCAAATTTCCTTGCTTTTCGTGTGAATGGGACTCCAGAGCAAGGACGGAACATTGGGTTCGGCAGCAGTGGCCAGTTCACACCTGGCGAAAAAAACATTGTGTTACTTCCACTGGTTGATCCCTCGAAAATGCTGTTGCCACCTTTACACATCAGACTTGGCTTAATGAAGCAATTCCTGACAGCTTTAAGCAGGGACGGTAAATGCTTTCAGTATCTTGGTGGTAAGTTTCCATCAGTTACGTCTGAAAAAATTAAAACTGGCATTTTCATAGGCCCTTAAATACGAAAATTAATGGCAGACAACATATTCGAGGAAACCACGAGTGAGTGCGAATTGCGAGCATGGACTGCATTCAGAAATGTGGTACACAACTTTTTGGGGAACACGAAGGCTTCAAATTACACCACTTTAGTCGAGGACATGCTGGAATCCTATGAACTTCTTGATTGCAACATGAGCGTCAAAGTTCACTTTCTTCATGCTCATCTAAATTACTTTCGTAACAATCTTGGTGATTTTTCGGAAGAACATGCCGAGCGCTTCCATCAGGATATTAAAGTGATGGAAAAGAGATACCAAGGAAAGTGGACTGTACATATGATGGCCGACTATTGTTGGATGTTGAACAGAGACTGTACGGATGCACACCGAAGACAATCTAAAAAGAGGAAGTTTGAAGGGGAGCCCAGTGGCGAATGTTTGGTATGTTTGCTTTTGAATATGTATTTATGTTTATCTATTCCTTAAATAATTATTCCGCCCCTCCAGAGAACATTTTCACACGTTACAAACGTTGCCATATAGCAATGTCATTAAAAAATAACTGTTTTTTAAATTTTCACATTTCCGTCATTTGTGAAAAAATCTGACGTGATACGAAATTTTGAAGGTCATTTTCGAAATCTGCGCAAAAAATCCATTCAGATACACCTATTCATTTGAAAACAACAGAAAAAAGTATTGCAGATCAGTATTATCATTTAATCCCTTCCGTCAGTCGACACCATAACTATTAGTCCGATTTGTAAAAATTATTTTTGTTGGAAAGCCCTAAATGTGAGAACGATGACGCTAGCTTTATGATAATTTCCAATGCTTGACGTCGCTTCTACGTAGGTGCCGTAAATGCAGATGCTCGGGAATTCAAAATACAATTTTACGCGTATCATTACTTCTGAATATCCGGTTGAAATATTTCTCTGATTCAGCAAAATTTATAACGAAGACTGTTTTGAGTAGAATACAAATAACAACTTTTATCAGAATACAATGTTTATTATACATCTACTATAGTTTTGCAGAGTGTTTGGCTTGGCATCATCTTTCCTCATGATGATGCCTAACAAATGTGCTGCGAAACTGTAGTAGATGTAAAATAAACATTTTATTGTGCTAAGCTTTGCTATTTTTATTTTATCACAACACAACAAGTTTTGTAGTTATAAATTATATTTGTTTTGAGTAGATTTTCGTTTTCAAGTTATGCACAGTTTCTCATGTATGGGAGGCAGATACATATAATATTTTTTCGATATATCTGCTTTTAACAGTAGGATTTGAAGACTTTTTTTTGTCGGAGAGCATATCTGGAGTGAAATGTTCTGAACATAATTTGAAATTTTCGTTAAGGAACAAGTTTGCTAGCAGAGGGCATAAGCCAGGTTTTGCACAACATCTACGCATTTCACAACCCGATTGAAGAATTAGCTTTCTTTCAGATACAAGTAACCACGAAAATAGGTATTTAGTGCACATTTTCTGTCTAGAATAATACACAAAGTTCCTCACACGGGGCGAATAGGTTTAATTTTTTTTTGATTGGAGGTTTAACGACCGCCGTGAGCAACTCAATGGGCTATAAGCAGTCACCTGTCCCTAATTTAGGGTCACTGGTTCCAGGGAAGGGAAAGAGCCAGTGCCGTAAGACAAAACATCTATGCCTCACCGGGATTCGAACCCGGACCCCGTTCGGACGAATGATCAGAGGCCATCGCTTAGGCCACTGCGCCACCGGGGCGGCAGGTTTAATTTGTTTTTCTCGATATCTGAGCTTCTGAAAGTATGGTTAAAAAAATCTTTCAACACCAGATTCCAGTGACTTTTTATAGAACATTCTGCGTGTGCTTGTGGGTTTTTGTAATACATAATAAACGCTCACATTGCTTTTAAATTATGCGTAGATTTTCTGTAAGTGGTGAAAGTGTATTTTCTCTTGTGCTGAATACTTTCATGTTTTAAATATCTCCCTTGAAATATATTTTACATGTAAAAAATTATTTAAAAGACGTGCTCATTACAAACGAAAATTCGCCGCCCCGGTGGCGCAGTGGTCTAAGCGATGGCCTCTGCTCATTCGTCCGTAAGGGGTCTGGGTTCGAATCCCGGTGAGGCATGGATGTTGTGTTTGTCTTACGGCACTGGCTCTCTCCCTTCCCTGGAACCAGTGACCCTAAATTAGGGATGGGCGACTGCTTATAGCCCATTGAGTTGCTCACGGTGGTCGTTAAACCTCCAATCAAAAAAAAAAAAAACGAAAATTCGGTTTCATCTTTTTTGTTTTACGTTGTACCGGTGATTTTCATTTTGTGTACTTGGGTGTCTTTTGTAGTCATTTACACCGTTCTTGAATTTCTCCGTCCTGAATCATTTTAATGTTTTTGGTACTGTTGTAAACCGTGTTCTAATGAATATGCTAACCAATGAACCTCCATGTCTTGTGTTCGAGTTTCTCAAACTTTGTGTCCTTGGACAGATGCAACAATAAGGACGTTTGCTGTGGACAAACTCTTCTGAACCCCGCGCATGAGGAATCGCCTGTATGTACCACAAAATTCATACTACCATCTTTTATTTGGATATTTTTTTGAAATTAGTGCAAAGAAACATAAGTAATGTAAGAGTTTAGGGATATGTCAGTGGATTTTTGCTTGACGGTCCCACCGCAAAAAATGGGAAACTTTTTGTGTAAATTTCAATACCACGTGCACCAAATATGTTTCTAGCAGACAAGCACACGCAGACGTTTGAGTGGTCATCAACTAATACCGTCAATTAATATCGTAAAATAATTTAATACAGACACTGAGAACTGAAGCATTAATGCATAAAGAAGTGTTTCACTATTTTGTGCCTTACACCGCTTTAAAACCATATTGGAAGCCTAAACAAAAATAAGAATGAGAAGGAATACTGACAAAAGTGAAATTCGGAAACATCAACTACTAGAAGAACGGTTTATTTTAAAATTACAAGGAATATCCCCCTTTTTTTTGCCAAGAGCTGCCATGACTCCAGCAGCAAAAGATACATTTACAAGAACGGTTATGACAAATTACAAATGCATAATAAAAAAGAAATAACGGCATAATATACGAAACAAAATTACAGGTTGTCTTGTAAGATAAGCTTCTTGATATTTTCAATTTGCGTCTTGGGTTTTACATAGTGCTGATAAAGAACAACCCTGATATTTATTTCCTGGTGTATTGAACTTTTCCATTCAGCACTTTTATATTTTTTAAAGACTTTTTTTCTTCTTCTTGGTTACAAACTTCCACCGTCTTCTACAAGTATATCTGGATAGCTTCGCTTGGTTGTTCGGACATTCAAGTGGCTTTGCGCTGCCATTTGCCGTCGAGCTTCTCGTGTGGATCCTGCTGAATATTTGACACACCATTTTGTTGGATTATATTGTACAAAGGAACGATAACTAAAGGCTCAAGAGGCCTGATAACCTCATGTGCACACTTTGAAAGTATTTCGTTGCTTTCGTTTTTAAATTTGAAAATGTTCAAATTACTGTTTTTCGAATGCAAGGCAATGTCCTTTAAGAGCTCAATATCTTTTTTTTTATAAATGTCAAGTTTAGAGGTAGATTTTTCTGCCTTACGTACTTGCCGTTCATCCATATCCTAAAAAAGAATAAAGAAAAAGCTTTTTAGTTTTTTTAAACAGAAAAATAATGAGAATAAAAAATTGGGTAAAACATACCTTTCAATTTCTGATATGTCGTTATTTTTGATTTCTAAAACTTTACCTGTCTTTCGTCATAATGCTATTTGAAGTATGATGATAGGTCGCCTCGTTGGCGCTACTGATGAAAGCTACTGATGAAAGCTGACCATTCTTCAGAGATGGGTACAAGTTCTACACAGTCGAGTCACATTATTGTGACCACCTCCTACTTTTGAAGTGAAAAGCGCATAGCCAATAAAAGAAGGCACATGTCGTGAGCTGGCTTGGGGGGTATATAGGGTGTGCTGGAGGCATTCTGAAAACATATCACTCGTTTGTGTCATGGATAAAAGAAGAAATTTATCAGATTTGCAAAAAGGAATGATTATCGGCTTTTGGGCCAAGGGTGGTAGTATTTCTGAAACAGCGCAGTTTGTGAACTGTTCGCTTGCTGCTCTGGTTAAAGTGCACCGTGATTGGAGAAATGGCACCATTGCGAATAAGCTAGTGGAATCAGCGGAGCACCACGTGACATTGATGTAAGAGGTGAACGTCGGCTTCGAAAGTACGTGAGCGCCAATAGAGACGCTACCATGGAGCAACTTACTGGCCCAATGAATCAGGAAGCTACCGGAAGTATGTCTAAAATGACAGTTCAGCAAACCCTGCTGTGTATGGGGATCCGATACAGAAGAATGGTCACTGCACCTTTGCTAACGAAGGTGCATCAGCAGAAAAAAACGATTTGCACGGCAGTACCGGAATTGGACTTCCGCTGATTGGCAAAGGATTGTCTTTTCCGATGAGTCACGTTTTCTGCTTCATCGAACGGATGGGCGTTGGCATATAAGGCGAGAAACATCGGAGAACAAACACTCTTCAACCACTGTTTGCAGAACATAATCTGGTGGGGACAGCGTTATGGTCTAGGGAATGTTTTCGTGGCATTCTCTGGCTCCACTCATACCTGTGGAAGACTATGGACCGAATTCGTTATGAATCTATCCTTGCAGACCACGCACACCCATACATGCTGATTGTCTTACCTTCCAGAACGATAATGCGACGTTCCACACAGCTAGAAATGTCCGAGTGGTTGAAAGAGCATGATAAAGACTTTACAGTACTTCACTAATTTTGTCTCCATTTCACTTCAAATTACTTCCCGGTAAAATCCTTTCCCTTAAATCCAATTGAGCATCTGTACGACTACCTCGGTCGTCTTCTTTGCTCTATGGATCCTCCAACACGCTCCCTCCAGCAGTTGCACTGCAGTTAGCATGGCTAGACGGGCAAGAAGTGACTTATTACGTCACTCCCCGCCCGTCTAGCTGCTGTCCGCGCTACACACGGCGGTTACTCTGGATATTAGTTGGTGGTCACAATAATGCGACTTGATCGTGCGATTTCGTGGGGCATGGATGTTGTTTGTCTTACGGCGCTGGCTCTCTCCTTTCCCTGGAACCAGTGGCCCCAAATTAAGGACAGGCGACTACAAAAGTAACAAAAACGTTTTAAAACCAGTTCGGAATAACGTTCAAAAAACGGCACAATATTACGTTTTATAAACGCTAATATGTCTTGTCGCTTCCATAGTTTTTCAACCGTCGTTATGACGTTGTATCACCGTTTTTAAGTCTAAATGACGTCATTTAAACTTCATATTCCTTCCTTTATTACGTTGGAGAACGGTTTCAACAACCGTTTGTCAACGTTGAAATTTTGATTTAACAACGTGCTTTTCCTGTTTGTATTACGTTTAGTAAACGTTCCAGCAACGGTGTTGTCCTTTGTGTATTACGTCAAAAACGTTTTGAAAAGTTGTAAAAAACGCTACCACAACGGTTTATCGAAGGTTCTATTCCGGTTTTAAGACTTTTTTTGGTTTTACGTATACCGTTGCAAAACATTAGAACGTTTATATTTCGTTTTTCAAATCGTTTGCTTTGTATAATACATTGAAAACAGACGTTTAAGCGACGTTTCCATAACGTAGCAAAACCGTTTAAGCGACGTTTCCATAACGTAGCAAAACCGTTTAAGCGACGTTTCCATAACGTAGCAAAACCGTTTAAGCGACGTTTCCATAACGTAGCAAAACCGTTTTAGCAACGTTTGTACTCCGTAAGAGTTACGTACGATAATGCTTATCTTAAAACTGTCATGATAATCTGTTGTATACAACGTCTTGTTACCTAGTCTACAAAAGTTTGAGGGTAAAAAAATGAAGTTTTTAGCTAACCTAAAAAATCATTTTCATCATATGAAGGCCTCTTCACAAAACTTTTCCTGTTCCTGAAAGATATTTTACTATCACTTATTTTTGATGAAGCATTATAAGGGACGATTTTGTTAGGAGAGTAATGTTATAAAAAAGAAAGCGTTTCTATTACAGTTACTAGTGCAACAGTCTCTTACCATTATACAGGGTGTCCGAGAATTTATTGGACACATTACAAAATTATGTACAAAAAAAAAAAAAACTATGAGCATTGTCTGTTTTTCTATGTCACGTATTATTAGTTAACACGGTTTCTATATTTTTGTGTTGCAGATTTGTTATTCCCAGAATCCGATAAATGGCGCTAGGTGTGGCCTGATGAGGAATGTATGAGAAATGCGCAATCAGTAGTCATGTCATCTGTACAGCAGAAGGCGATGTGTGTGTTATGGCTTGCGGAATCAAAGTCTGTCATTAAAGTTAAAAGACGGTATCGTTTAGAGTATGGTTGTAATCCTCCGTGAACGAATTCAATTAAGCGGTGACTGAAACAGTTTAAAGAAACTGGCAATCGTGGAGGAGCCTAGCGTCAGCGGTGAGGTAGGTCTAAAGAAACTGGCAATCCTGGAAGTAGGTCTAGCGTCAGCGGTGAGACGGTTGACCAAGTGAATGAAAGTTTCCGATGAATCCCCAGGAAATCCGTTCGGAAAGCAAGCAGACAACTGTGCATTCCGAAATCTATTTGAATTTTATAAGTTTCATGCTTATAAAATTCAAATAGTGCACAAGAAATTAAAGTTTCATGCTAATAAAATTCAAATAGTGCAAAAGATCACACTCTGAGATACGATTTTGCTGTGGATATGCTGAATCGAGTGGAAAACGACGAAAACTTTCTCAATACTGTAATTTTTTGTGATGAATCCACATTTCATGTATCAGGTATTGTGAATCGTCACAACTGTAGGATATGGGGCAGTGAACCGCCTCATACTGCTATTGAACTGGAACGTGATTCTCCAAAAGTTAATGTGTGGTGCGCCCTATCAAAAAGAGAAGTGATTAGCCGTTTCTTCTTCTGCGAAAAAACCATAAATGGTGACATTTACTTGGATATGCTAGAAAATTTCGCTATACCCCACATCAAAAGATATGACGTCGTTTTCCAACAAGAGGAAATGCTCATTTACGTACACAAGTTGGCCAATGCCTCTGCATTGGTCAACGTGTGTACTACGGTGGCCCATCTTTGCATAGGATTTTTTTTATCAATTATTATTTGTCTCACCCTCTAAAATTGTTCTGTTGCATGAAAAAGTAATTCCTGTAAAATTTCATTGCATTCGAAAAATAAAAACACGTGCCTCCAGAAGGCCTATTAAAGCGCAAGCTCCGTTTCCCATCCACAGAGTCTCCTGCGTGCATTAGTTTCCCGCGAAGGCCAAATGGAACTTCTCGGCAAGATGCCAAAAAACAAGCTGCAAGCGTTGTAGTACGCATTGTTATCTCAGTTGTGTTTCGAAAATTCCAGTTGATTAAAGCTTCAATGTAACTGGTTTGTTATAGACTACGTCTTCAACGCCATATGGTCATTGCAATGCGAAAAAAGTTTCACGGTTTGAGATACATCGTTATATTTTGCATTTACTAAGGCAAGTAAAATTTTTCATTCTTTTTTGAGACATATTTGTCACCGTGCTACTTGCTAAGTTTTCTCTGCTACATGTTTTCAAAGCACTCCCTAAGGAAAGACACTTCGGTTTATTTGATTGGACATTACATGCCCCAGATTGTTGGAAGCAAGCTCCCATCCAACAGACAAGTGCTGGGAGTAATGTTTTTTAACCTGCGTGAGGTACAATGAACTCTTCGAGTAAGTGCAACGCTGACAATCCAAGAGGTGCTAATTTTCTGGAATAAAGCACGTATTCCAACACGACAACAATATCATTGCATTCAAAAACTAGAAACTGTTTACGAGAATTGGAGATCATTGCAGAAAAATGCAAACAGGTCTAGTAAAATTTAAAAAAAAAGGGAAGAGCTATTTGTGTCAAAGTTGGATGATCTGTTAGATATTGCCCATGAAAATGCCTTAGAAATGATAACTATTGAAGAAGATAAGATGTTTATAATAAATCAAAGGAAAAACGGGCGGCCCGGTTTTCTGTGTGGTATTGATGTAAAATTGGCTGAACGTGGAAAAAGAGCTGGAGAAAAACGATCCAAAAAATTCAAAGGTAACAGCAAAGCATAGGAGAGGCTGAAACAGCAAGAGAAGTTATGGAACTGCAATGTTCAAGTAGTAGCGATGAAGAATCAATCCCAGACGAAGAGCCAATTCCATCGTGCTCTACGGATTCAATCGGGATGTCACAGCAAAAGAAAAGAAAGATGTATGGAACTTGTAATGCTATAACTTCAAACATTGCCGCCGCTTTTGACAAATGCAAAGTTAGTGATAGGAATGCGGTTCACATTTTAATGGCCACAGCTGAAGCATTAGGTCATGATGTCCATGAACTATCAATAAGTAGATCTTCCATTCAACGATGCAGGCACCGTTTACGTCAAGCGAGAGCAGAAAAATTAAAGGAACGATTCAAAGAAGCTGATCTGCAAGCAGCTGTCGTTCATTGGGATGGAAAATTACTGCCAGCTGTTACCGGTTCTCAGAAGGTTGAGCGCCTTCCGGTCATAATTACAAGTGGAAATATAGAACAAATATTGCAGATACCACAGTTGCAAGGCTCTACTTGAAAAGAACAAGCCTTAGCAGTATATGGAACACTTACTGATTGGGAGCTTACAAACAAGGTAAAAGCGTTGTGGTGTGACACTACTGCATCCAACCTCTGCTACTTAAAAGGAGCGGCAATTATTTTAAAACAGATGTTGGAGACAGATCTTTATATCTTCCCTTGCAGACAACATATATTTGAAATCATACTTAAAAGTGTTTTTCAGCTGAAAATGCCCTCATCAGATCCAGATGTGCAAATTTTCAAACGCTTTCAACAGGCATGGACGAAAATTAATAAACAAATTTCAAGTCTGGTGTAGAAGATGAAAACGTTCGAAAACTTTTATCTTCAAACATAACAGAAATCCGATCTGTTATAATGCAGCACCTACAAATGCGACCGCCTCGAGACGATTATAAAGAATTCTTAGAGTTAGCAGAAATTTTCATTGGAAGCAACACACAAGAAATATCTTTTCGAGCTCCAGGAGCATACCATAACGCGCGATGGATGGCAAAAGCACTTTATTGCTTAAAAATATTTCTGTTTCGTGATGAATTTAAACTTACCTTTAAGGGGAAAAAAGGCATTTCTGACATATGCATATTTCTTGTAAGAATATATATTAAGGCTTGGATCAGAGCACCTTTGGCCCAAGAGGCACCCAGCTATAACATACAATTTATGAAAAAGCTCGTTGAGTATGAATCTGTGGATCTAGAGGTATTTCGTATCACAGTTCACAAATTCAAAAATCATTTATGGTATTTATCCTCAGAAGCTTGTGCTTTAGCTTTTTTCGATGAAGGGTTATCTGTTGAAACTAAAATGAAAATGGTACGGAATCTAGGGAAAGACGGTACTCAAGAAAAGGGTGTCAAGCGAATCATGCTAAAAAATGATGATATTCAAGGACTAATAGATAAGTCTATTGAGGACTTCATTTCAGAAGACAGCAAACAGTTTTTTGAAAGATTTAATATTCACACAGATTTCCTCAATACAGATCCAGCTTCCTGGCCTGAAAGTGAAGTGTTTAAGAAAGCCTCATTTGTTGTGCATCAATTAAAGGTGGTCAATGACACAGCTGAAAGAGAGGTTAAGTTAGAGGACTACAACAAAATACTAACAAAAAAGGAAGACCAGAAACAATTTCTATTGCAAGTTGTCACTGACTACAGACGTCGATATCCCGATGCAAAGGAGACTGTAGCCAAAAAAAATGGAGCGAGATTGTTATTTGTTTTCCATTTGTTGATATTGCTGTACATAATCTGTATTTTATTTCGGATTGTAATGAACAAACATTCCACAAATAAAGCACGGTATCATCTTTTGGAATGTTTAATTATTCATTAAAAGCACAGAGTTTTTCTTGAAGTAATGAATAGTACAAGTTATCAAGTATTTTATTGTACCCTTGCATTGGTATTATGAAATTTTAACTGCTATTGCCACAAGTTAAAGTGCAGCTGTTGCAATCGAAGCTTCACAACTTTTTTTTTGGCATCTTGCCAAGAATCTTGCATTACGCTAACAGTGAGATAGTTTAAGAAGGGAAAAGAGCCTAAGTGGCGGGAAAATGAAAGCTGTTATTATCGTTCAGTTGCAATAAAATTTTACCGATATTATTTTTTCCTGAAGTGGAACAATTTTGCAGGGTGAGACTTAAACATTTCTGAGGTTGAATAATTTGGGCCACCCCAGTGTGTACGTAAGTGCCTAAATGAGCATTTCCCTAACAGATGGATGGGCGTGGTGGCCTCCTTGCTCTCCAGATCTAACTCCATTGGATTATTTATGTGAAGGATCGTGTCTATCAAACGCCTTGTACTGATTTGCAGGAACTGAAACAGCATATCATAGCAATTAATACCATAACTCCTCGGATAAATACATGGCATGCAATCGAGTATCGCTTGGACGTACTACGAGCAACCGAGGGATCTCACATCGAAATTTATTAACTTGTGTAGTTCAGTGGCTGCCCGTCAGATGAAGCAAGTGAGGCGCCGCCTCACCTGAAATTCCGCAGAATGAGAAGTGAATAAAAAAACTTCTGTCAGTAACAAAGATATAAGAACTTTGCAGGATAAATGAAACACTGAAATTCACATTGTGATTCATGAATTAGGTTAAAAAAAGGCTTTCAAGAAGAGGAATGAATCATTATTTTTGCAAAGCAGCTGCATGTTTTAAGCGCTTAGAGGCGACCGCCTGAATAGTCTCAATGAGAAGCCGGTTTTGGGAACTGGGGATCAGAGAAGAGCCCTACAGCGTGAACCCCATGGTCCGAGGTCTACCCAACGAGGTGCCGGACTTCCAGTAAGAGAAAGGAAATTTCTGAGGCGACCCTCCACTTCGCTTAAACTCGAATCAATGAAATTGGCCTGTGATTTGCAGGTATGGTTGGATCGTTACCTGGTTTAGATAGTAGGATAATATCTGCTATTTTCCAGGTATCAGGAAAATAGCGGACATCTATTGCCGCTTGAATAATTTTAGCGATGATTTCAATATATGCGGCTGGGAGCATTTTGACAATTCTATTGGTCTCTTCCAGGAGTATCACAGGCTTAATCTACAAATTAATTAAGTTCAATTTCCCTCCCTGGGTCATCCATCTCATCTCTTCATTTCTCACAAACAGAAAATTCTCTGTTAAACTAAATAGAGCCAATTCAAGCAGAAGAAACATTTGCGCAGGAGTACCGCAGGGTTCGGTACTTGGACCAACACTCTATCTCATTTTCACTGCAGATATTCCAGCGCAAATTGGCATCGAATTAGAACTTTTTGCTGACGACACAGCAATCATGTGCTCCTCAACGAATATACATCTCATAACCAAAAAACTCCAGAAATTTATTGATATGCTTGAAATCTACTATGCCAGATGGAAAATCTCCGTAAATGCAACAAAAACTCAAGGACTTATTTTCTCAAGAAGCAATTTCCGTCATCCCTAACGAATTCTGCTCTATGGCAAAATAGTACCGTGGAATTCTCAAGTCAAATACCTCGGAATTATTTTTGATAAGCGACTCACCCTTCTGGGGACCCCACGTCCAATATGCCATAAAAATGGCGGTCATTCTAAAAAATTCCCTGAGATGCTTTATCTACAGAAGCTCAAAACTCTCCCTCAAGAACAAAATCATGTTATGGAAAATGTGTTTCATCCCACTGCTCCTCTACGGATCCAACATCTGGGGTATTTGCAGCAAATCTCACCTGAAAAAATTACAACAATTTCAAAATAAAATACTCCGTCAATTATCAAATGCTCACCCCAGGGAAAGAACGGTGAACATCAGAAATAAACTGCAAATACCTCTCATCAAGGAAATCATTGGCACTCATGCAGAGAAATTCTACGAAAAAATAAAATCTCACCCGAACCCCACCCTACAAGTTGTAAATGAATATTCAACTGAAATTGTATAACGCTACAAAAGACCCAGATTCATGCTCAATATGCTCGCAAGACTTCCACCCAAGCCCAGGAAACAGTGCAGAAAAAAATCACACGGATAAAAAAATAAAATCTTCCACCAAAAATGATTTAAAACCACCATGAGCGGAGAGAAATTTCCCCGCCACCCACTCCCTCGCTCTGATAGCTCCCCCTGCGGTCTGCACTGCACTTGTCCTTTTGCTTCACGTAATTTCACCAAAACTAAAGGTGCATCAGCCGCGGAAATTTCCCAAGAACTGAATCACTAAACTTTCTACTTTTCACTCCTTCCCGCAAATACAACGGGATGTATGAAAGGTAAAGCAAAAGACACGAATGGTTCCAATTTTATTTAATTTCATTATTTCTTCAAATTTCTAGGACATTATCTCCACTTGATGCAAAATTTTTATCTCCTTTTCCAACTAAGTGTCCCTAGTTTGGCCCTTAAAATGATTAACTCCTTAGCTCTTAATTTCCACTACTACTCAAGCAGTTCACCCCATTATTGCAATTTTCGTTTAAAAAAAAATAAAGAGGAGAACCCCACATAGGTAAGTAAAGTCTCGAAAACTACTGCTAAGAGTAAAAAATCTCACTATTTCCCTTATGCTTTTCTCCATTTCAAATTCCCTGTACCATACCAATTCCTCACGCCAGCTTCCCTGGAATTACCAAATCATCAGGAATTACCATAAATCGGAATTACCATGCTCAACCAGCGCCAGAACTCATCGTACTTCTACCACCGCGACGGGAATTCATCGGATTATCCCTTGGCACCGCCCCTTTCTCACCAGCCAGACTGACCCCGCTTTCCTGTTAGTGCCAGGAGTTGTTACTTTTCTCTCAACTGTTAAAAATGCAAATTTCTCGCGTTAACTTTTAGCAGTAAAAATCTACAACTCTATTTTCTTATTCCTCTTTAAACCTATCCAATCAGGGGACTCTACCCCGACTCTATTTACTTCTTCTTAGCTCCATACAACTGAATGTGAATTGGACCTAAACCTTAAGTATTACTTACTACTTACGTAGCTTTAACTATTCGTCAGAGTGTATTTGAGTCTAACTTTTTGCAGTGTGTTTTCAATCCTCTCTTCTGCTGGTGTTGGCTAGTTCATAGTAATGTTGAGTTTTTCTTCTGTTTTATTTTGTTATTGTTACTAAGCAGCATATTTTGATGTTGGTTGGAAAATATGAATGGCCCAACAAACGACGTGATTTGTGTTCTGGAAGAAACTCCTTTTAAACACTGGAAATATTATGATAAAAGGGATGTTCTCATATCTGGAGGACCGACTACTATAATAAGTGCAATATCTAAAGACAAGAAGTGCGGCAAATCGTTTTTTAGGTCTTTCAATAAATCATGGTACGAGATTTTTCCCTGGCTTTCTCGTAGCTATTACAAGCAAACTCTCTTTTGCTGGCCATGTTTACTTTTGAGCAATAAGAAAAATGTGTGGAATACAACGTGTTATTTTGATCTGAAAAACTTCTCTCGTAGTGCAAAATTGCACGAAAGCTTTTAAGAGCATATAACTAACCACGTAGGTCTAAAACGAATGGAAAAAAACATAAACACTATTTCTGATATGCTCAAAGAAAATGCTGCTCTTCATAAAGTCAAGTTTAATGAAAAGGTCAGGCTTCTTATGGAACATATTATCGATTTAGTTGTCATTCTAAGCAAGCAAGAACTGCCTTTTCGAGGACATGATGAATCTATTTCCTCATTAAATAAAGGTAATTTCAAGGAGATGTTCCATTTGTTACTTCGTAGGAGCACCCCAGAATTAAAAGCACATTTTGAAGAAATACGAAGCTTATTTTCTGGACAATCTAAAACGATACAGAATGATTTAATGGAGTGTATTCATGAACACTGGGTGCTAAACAAGTTCAACACAGGCGGTGACCATAGATTGGTGAGATGTAAGATGCACCTCAACACTAAACTCGAACGTAGCAAGCTCATAAGACAAACAAAATGTATTGACATAACCAACCTTAAAAAACACCATAATACCTTCAAATTGGAACTGAAGAACAGATTCTCTGCTTTAGAATTCCTAACATCGGAAGAAGTGGATATTTCTGAAGTTAACAGAAAAGTAACCAAAGCTCTTATGGAAACAGCAACAAAATTAGCTGGGTCTGAGAACAAATTGCATGTGAACAAATTATCAGGAAAAACCAAAATGTTGATGCAAAAAAGAAGAGTGATGAGGACAACTAAAGAAGATGTGACTTCCAAAGTGGAATATATAGAGCTATGCAAGACAGTACAAAAAAGCATCACTGAAGACGTAAGGAAATTCAACTGTGAACTAGTAAGGAAAGCAATTGAAAACAACCAAAGCCTAAAGATAGCAAAGGGACATCTCAGTAAGGGGAAAAAACAGATTATGGCACTGAGAAAAGAAGATGGTTCTGTAACAAGAAATAGAAGCGAAATTTTGACAAGAGCGAAAGATTTCTACTCCAAATTATATGAAAGGGATGATACATGTACTCCAGACATCATGAAAGGTACCAGTACCAGAGTTCTTCCAGTCCTTCCAGCAGAAGTTGCACATGCAATCAAGAACATGAAGCGAGGAAAAGCTCCAGGAGAAGATGGAATTACTGTAGACATCATACAAGAAGCAAGTGGAGAAATCGAAACAGTACTCGCCCAAATTTTCACTCGATGCCTTAATGAAGGGGAAATTCCGGAGGATTGGAACAACGCTACAATGATCTTGCTACATAAAAAAGGTGACATTGAGGATCTCAGAAACTACAGACCTATCAGCCTCCTATCAGTGGTTTATAAAATCTTCACTGAAGTTCTTTCACACCGCTTGAAGGTGACACTGGACATGGCTCAACCGAGAGAACAAGCTGGATTCAGGAGTGGCTACAGCACAATAGATCATATCCACGTACTGAGAGAACTAATTGAAAGAGCGAGGGAATATGAACTTCCATTGAGCATGGCTTTTATCGATTATGAAAAAGCCTTTGATTCGGTGAAACCATCAGCAGTTGCAATGGCTCTGAAATCCTGCGGTATTGAAGATGCATACATTAATATTATTAATAACATCTATGAAAATGCAAGTGCAAAGATTCGGCTGTTTGAAAATACAACACACATAAAAATTGGAAAAGGAGTGAGACAAGGTGACACCATATCTCCGAAGCTCTTTAATGCCCCATTGGAAAATGTCTTTCAATCCCTGAACTGGGAAAACAAAGGGATAAAGATTAATGGAGATTATCTAACCCACCTTCGTTTTGCTGATGACATAGTCATTTTTACAACTACCCCATCAGAGCTACAGAGTATGATCCAGGAACTTGCTGACAAGTGTAAAGAAGTGGGATTAAAAATGAACTTTCAGAAGACAAAAGTGATGTACAATGCTTTTACAAGAAATGAAGATTTATCGATTGATGGAAAAAAGCTGGAGATAACAGACACGTACGTTTATTTTGGACAGCAGATATCAAATGAGGGTCACATTGGTGAAGAAATTAATCGGCGTACAAAACTTGCCTGGAGAGATTTTGGAAGAAACAGCATAATTTTCAAGAGCAATATGCCATTATGTCTTAAAAGAAAAGTGTTTGATCAATGCATCCTTCCAGTGCTTACGTATGGTGCAGAGACGTGGACCTTAGCTAAAAGAGACATACAAAGACTGCAGACAACTCAAAGCAGCATGGAGAGGTGCATGCTTGGTGTAACCAGGAGATATAAGAAGAGGAACACGTGGATCCGAAAAATGACAAAAGTGGAAGACATCATGATCAGAGTTAAATCCCTGAAATGGCAATGGGCTGGACATACTACCAGAAGAACAGACCATCGATGGACAGCCGAAATTTTAGATTGGATTCCAAGGGACAGGAAAAGACCCAGAAGAAGACCACATGGAAGATGGGTGGATGAAATTCGAAAGTATGCGGGAGTGACATGGAGGAGACTGGCACAAGACAGACCGTTGTGGAGGAAACTTGGGGAGACCTTCGTCCAGCAGTGGATTGATAATGGTTGACAATGATGATGATGATTCATGAACATATAAGCGAATGTGTTAAAAGCGAAATTAGTGAGTCAGAATTTTTTTCAGTGCAAGTTTATTGCTCAAAAATTAGTGTTCAATAATTGTCAGATACATTTGGACTCAAATTGTGAAGTAGTTGAGCGCTTCCTTGGTTTTTATGATATCAGCACTGACAGGACTGCTGTGGCACTGTATGATCTGCTAGCATCGGTTTTGGAGGAGTTTGATTTTAAATCAAAGGTAGTAGGCCAGTGTTATGATGATGCAAGCGTTATGGCTGGAGAGTTGAGCGGTCTGCAGAAAAGAGTCAAGCTAGAAGCCCCGCAAGCTTTGTTTACCCACTGTTTCGCCCACCGCCTTAACCTTGTCCTACAACAGGGGTGCAAAAGTATTGTAAAATGTCGTATATATTTCTCAACTGTATCCAGCATGCACTCATTTTTTCATAAGTCTGCCAAGAGAACCCACGTAGCTGATTCAGTTGTTGGGAAACGGATTCCTCAAATAGCGGAAACACGTTGGGCATCACGTTCGCAAATTTTGCGTTTAATTGTGAGCGAATGGGCAAACTAAAGAATGTGTTTGAAAACATAACGAATGACCCGGAATCAATCAACGGAGCCCTAGGATATTTGAAAAATTTCACTGATTTTGAATTTGCTTTTTTATCACTATTTTTTATGACATTTTTGGAATTACGGATGTACTGTTTGATGTTTTGCAAAAAGATACTTTAGATATCAGTTATTGCCAAAGACAAATTAAACAATGTTGCGAACGAATAAATAAGAAATGGAATGTAACCACTTACTTGAAACATTTCAGTGAAGCAATTAGTTTGAGTGGAGGTCCTAAATGTCGCCAAAAGAAACATTTGAGTGAAGAAGAAGTGGAAAACTATTACAAAATTTTGTTTTACGAAATCGTTGACAGCATAATAGTCCAAATAAATACCAGATTTGAAGATATGGGAAAGCTCGAGTTTCTGCAGCTAGTTGACAGCTCAAAATACTATAGTTATTCAGAGTCATTTCCATCTAGTGCCCTCAACACTCTCAAAAAAATTTATCCAAACACTTTTACAGACACACAACGACTAAAAAACCAATTAGCTTTATATAAAAATCACAACTTCAGGGAACTCAGTGTTCAGAAAACCTTCAAAACAATGAAAGAAAACAAGCTGACACATGTGTTGCCAGAAGCCTACAAATTATTTTCTCTTGTATGGACACTGGCGTCAACAAGTTCTTAATGCTGAAAGGAGTTTTTCTTGTTTGAAGAGAATTAAGACTTACCTCCGTAATACAACGGCACAAGATCGTTTGTCTTCACTCGCTAAAATTTCAATCGAGAAAGAATTGCTGAACCATCTAATGTCCACTCAACCATTTTATGATCTGATCATAGACAAATTTGCTGCCAAAAAGGATCGCAGAATTGAAATTTATAAAACATAAACTGAAAGCATTTTGTTCGAGACCAAAGCAAATTAATATCGTAATCCTCTGTTTTTAATTCCAGGTTTAAATTACCTAATACTTTTTTTATATAGAAATGTGCTTCCTTAGCTTGACTTCTCCTGTACATAGTTATCACGAGCCTGGACTTCAGTTTGTGACCTGTGCTAAATGCGCCTTCACCAATATGCCAATCGAACTGAGACTTTTATTCAAGCTCAAGAAACACTTCGTGAGAAAAAAAATTCTATTCAAATGATTTACTTCGAATTTTTTAAGAAGTGGATCTCAGACTGGCGTTGGGATGTAAGTGACGCATTGACTAGCTAAAGAAACCGAGCAAATTGCGTATTTTCGCTCACGTGTATTACATAAAAGAATACAGATGAAATATTTCTTTCTTTGTTGTAAAATTATCGAATAATTGTTTTCATAAAAATATTGTTGCAAAAGTAGCGTATATTACACACACACACACACACACATATATATATATCATCATATATATATTATCAATCCACTGCTGGACGAAGGTCTCCCCAACTTTCGTACACAACGGTCTGTCTTGTGCCAGTCTCCTCCATGTAACCCCTGCATACTTTCGAATTTCATCCACCCATCTCCCATGGGGTCTTCTTCTGGGTCTTTTCCTGTCCCTTGGAATCCAATTTAAAATTTCGGCTGTCCATCGATGATCTGTCCTCCTGGCAGTATGTCCAGCCCATTGCCATTGCCATTTCAGGGATGTAACTCTGATCATGATGCCTTCCACTCTTGTCATTTTTCAAATCCACAAGTTCCTCTTCTTATCTCTCCTGGTTACACCAAGCACGCACCTCTCCATGCTGCTTTGAGTTGTCTGCAGCCTTTGTATGTCTCTTTTAGTTAAGGTCCACGTCTCTGCACCATACGTAAGCACTGGAAGGATGCATTGATCAAACACTTTTCTTTTAAGACATAATGGCATATTGCTCTTGAAAATTATGCTGTTTCTTCCAAAAGCTCTCCAGGCAAGTTTTGTACGACGATTAATTTCTTCATCAATGTGACCCTCACTTGATATCTGCTGTCCAAAATAAACGTATGTGTCTGTTATCTCCAGCTTTTCTCCATCAATCGATAAATCTTCATTTCTTGTAAAAGCATTGAACATCACTTTTGTCTTCTGAAAGTTCATTTCTAACCCCACTTCTTTACTCTTGTCAGCAAGTTCCTGGATCATACTCTGCAGCTCTGATGGGGTAGTTGCAAAAGTGACTACGTCATTAGCAAAACGAAGGTGGGTTAGATAATCTCCATGAACCTTTATCCCTTTGTTTTCCCAGTTTAGTGATTGAAAGACATTTTCTAATGTGGCATTAAAGAGCTTCGGAGATATGGTGTCACCTTGTCTCACTCCCTTTCCAATTTTTATGTGTGTTGTATTTTCGAACAGCCCTATCTTTGCACTTGCATTTTCATTGATGTTATTAATAATATTAATGTATGCATCTTCAATACCGCAGGATTTCAGAGGCATTGTAACTGCTGATGGTTTCACCAAATCAAAGGCTTTTTCATAATCGATAAAAGCCATGCACAATGGAAGTTCATATTCCCTCGCTCTTTGAATTAGTTCTCTCAGTACCTGGATATGATATATTGTGCTGTAGCCACTCCTGAATCCAGCTTGTTCTCTCGGTTGAGCCATGTCCAGTGTTACCTTCAAGCGGTGTGAAAGAACTTCAGTGAAGATTTTATAAACCACTGATAGGAGGCTAATAGATTATCAATGTCACATTTTTTTGTAGCAGGATCATTGTAGCAGTGTTCCAATCCTCAGGAATCTTCCCTTCATTAAGGCATCTAGTGAAAATTTGGGCGAGTACTGTTTCGATTTCTCCACTTGCTTCTTGTATGATGTCTACAGTAATTCCATCTTCTCCTGGAGCTTTTCCCCGCTTCATGTTCTTGATTGCATGTGCAACTTCTGTTGGGAGGACTGGAAGAACTCTGGTACTGGTACCTTCCATGATGTCTGGAGTACATGCATCATCCCTTTTATATAACTTGGAGTAGAAATCTTTCACTCTTGTCAAAATTTCGCCTCTATTTCTTGTTACAGAACCATCTTCTTTTCTCAGTGCCATAATCTGTTTTCTTCCCTTACTGAGATGTCCCTTTGCTATCTTTAGGCTTTGGTTGTTTTCAATTGCTTTCCTCACTAGTTCACAGTTGAATTTTCTTACGTCTTCAGTGATGCTTTTTCTTACTGTCTTGCATAGCTCTATATATTCCACTTTGGAAGTCACATCTTCTTTAGTTGTCCTCATCTCTCTTCTTTTTTGCATCAACATTTTCGTTTTTCCTGATAATTTATTTACATGCAACTTGTTCTTAGACCCAGCTAATTTTGTTGCTCTTTCCATAAGAGCTTTGGTTACTTTTCTGTTAACTTCAGAAATGTCCACTTCTTCTGATGTTAGGCCTTCTAAAGCAGAGAATCTGTTCTTCAGTTCCAGCTTGAAGGTATTACGGTGTTTTTTAAGGTTGGTTATGTTAATAGATTTTGTTTGTCTTATGAGGTTGCCAAGTTCAAGTTTAGTGTTGAGGTGCATCTTACACCTCACCAATCTATGGTCACTACCTGTGTTGAACTTGTTTAGCACACTGCAGTCTTCTATGACGATTTCTTTGTTACACATAATAAAATCAATTTCACTTGTCATCCCATTTGGATGTCTCAATGTCCATTTCCTGTGTGGCTTTTTCTTGAAAAAGGAGTTCAAGATGAAAAAACTTTCTGCCTCTGCAAACTCAACGAGAGTATTTCCACGCTGGTTTCTGTTGCCGTGACCGAATTTACCTACTGAAGTTTCATTGTGTTGCCGTTGTCCTATTTTTGCATTGAAATCTCCCATAATTATCTTCAAGTGCTGCTTACCTTTATTATTTAGATGACGAATTTCCTCATAAAATTCTTCAATTTCTTCTTCAGGATGACTTGTGGTGGGTGCATAAGTTTGAATAATCTGAGCCTGGTATCTTTTCGAGAGTTGGATAACGAGTCGTGCAGCTCTGTCAGAGGAACTTTCAGCTTCTACAACTTTATTCTTCAGTTTCTTGTTTATTATAAATCCAAACACCACTAGTTCTGCCAGTATCTGTCCCACGATAGAAGAGATGTCCACTTTTCCGTTCAATGAGATCTTTTCCTTTTCTACTTACTTCACTTAGCCCAACGATGTCCCACTTGATCCTTTGTAGTTCCTCTTCCAATTGAAGAAGCCTTGAATCAGAAGATAGGGAGCGTCCATTATACGTAGCCAAAGTCAGCATCAGATGGCAGCCTAGTCCGGTCCTCCGGGGATTCTTAGCCCCCTCTGCCTTCATGTCGCACTGGCCGCTGCCTTGGCCAGGTAGATTCCAGCTGCCGGAGACTGAGGGCCAAGACTTAAGTTGTGGAATCATTTTGGAGGGGTTTGGCCATAACTCACCACGCTGGCCAAGCGGGTTGGTGAGTGTGGGATAGCATTTCCTCTAATCCCGATGGTATAGTTATACCGCTATTGGCGGTCGTCAGAGCCCCTTTAGTGGGAACAGGATGCACCACGAGAAGGCGGGGTTGACATTTGTCAAGGAGAGGCTGTGATGTTACGCATCACCTGACCTTGCAATCCCATATATATATAGGTGATGAGTTCCATTTCAACTCAAGCAGGGTCGTACCATCATGGTCTCAGATTTCTCTAAAAAAAATTAAGGGGTGTTCCTTGACTAAAATAAGGAGACCCATATTTTTTCTTTCGGCAAGAAAAATTTTCCCTTCGAGATAGAGGCTTTCAAATCTTGCACCGTCATCAAGCAAGCTATCTAGAAAACGGTTATTTTTCCTAACTTCAGCGAGTCATTGCAGCGGAGTTAAAAAAGATATCGTGTTCTTGTATTTTTTTTTTTTTTTACATTGTGTGTATAACATATAATAATATATGGTGCTAATATTTGCTACACATCGTATGATTAAAATTTTAAAAAATCGTAAACTTTGTGATCGTAAACTTTTGCCCCACGCAAAATTTCCGTAAAATCTAGTTTTGAATTTTAGAACCATCGAATTTAGTGTACTTTTTCTTGGTACCCTAACTTTTTTTTTTTTTATTGGAGGTTTAACGACCACCGTGAGCAACTCAATGGGCTATAAGCAGTCGCCCGTCCCTAATTTAGGGTCACTGGTTCCAGGGAAGGGAGAGAGCCAGTGCCGTAAGACAAACACAACAGCCATGCCACACCGGGATTCGAACCCGGACCCCGTTCGGACGAATGATCAGAGGCCATCGCTTAGACCACTGCGCCACCGGGGCGGCAACCCCGAGCTCCGACCCCTTCCCAAAACCGTCTAGTCAAAGTTAGGGTAGCCGCCCCGGTGGCGCAGTGGTCTAAGCGATGGCCTCTGATCATTCGTCCGAACGGGGTCCGGGTTCGAATCCCGGTGTGGCATGGCTGTTGTGTTTGTCTTACGGCACTGGCTCTCTCCCTTCCCTGGAACCAGTGACCCTAAATTAGGGACGGGCGACTGCTTATAGCCCATTGAGTTGCTCACGGTGGTCGTTAAACCTTCAATCAAAAAAAAAAAAAAAAAAAAAAAAGAGCCCGGGGTCAAGGGGGCATACAAAATTTCCGTAAAATCTAGTTTTGAATTTAGAACCATCGAATTTGGTGTACTTTTTTTTGGCACCCTAACCTTGACTAGACGGTTTTGGGAAGGGGTCGGAGCCCGGGGTCAAGGGGGGCATACAAAATTTCCGTAAAATCTAGTTTTGAATTTAGAACCATCGAATTTGGTGTACTTTTTCTTGGTACCCTAACTTTGACTAGACGGTTTTGGGAAGGGGTCGGAGCCCGGGGTCAAGGGGGGGGAGGCATACAAAATTTCCGTAAAATCTAGTTTTGAATTTAGAACCATCGAATTTGGTGTACTTTTTCTTGGCACCCTAACTTTGACTAGACGGTTTTGGGAAGGGTCGGAGCCCGTCGTCAAAGGGGGGGGGGGAGGGCATACAAAATTTTCGTAAAATCTACAGTTCTGTAGATTTTACGAAATTTTGCAAATATTTTAAAATAGTAAAATCTACAGTTCTGTATATTTTACGGAAATTTTGTGGGTGCGACCTTTGACCCAGGGCTCCGATCCCTTCCAAAAAACAGTCTGCGGACTAAGTTAAGGTACCATGCCATAGTATTCCAAATTTGGTGGTTCTAAATTGAAAACTGTAAATTTGTTTAGCAGACATACAAACAAACATTCAATTCTATATATATATATATATATATTTGTCATTTTCTTTTCCAAGACCGTTTTTTAGGCATGTTATCGCTCAGGGTAGGGTGAGGTGGACGGATCCAACGCTCTCATTCGGGTAAGAGAATACGTACTTTGCGCCTGATATTTTTCCAAAATGGCGCCTTTAGAACACGGAGAAATCTTAGGCTTTCAAACCAAATTCAAACGCTTCTAACTCGGAAACGTGCTTTTTTAGGTCCGTGAAAATTTACACAGATATTCTTCTGTTGATAGTAAAACAGGGATTTAATTTCCGGAATTTTAAAAAAATGCTTTTTTGAGAAAATCGTTGGCAAAGTTGGAGATTTCTCAAAATCGGCTGTTTTTAACGCTGCGGAAACTAGCAGTTTCACAGACACATAAAAAATTGCAAATAAAGTGCACATTTGTATGTCTTTAACAAAAAAAACGAGTATAAAAAAAAAACTCCATTTGAATCTGTTAAAAAAAATCTTTAAAATTGCAATTTTTTTTAAATCACAAAGTTTATGATTTTTTAAAATTTTAATCATACCAATGTGTAAAAAATATTGCATCAAATATTATTAAACGTTATACACACAATGTAATAAAAATACCAGAACAAAATATCTTTTTTAATTCTGCTGCAATGACTCGCTGAAGTTAGGAAAAATAACCGTTTTTTAGTGAGCTTGTTTGACGGTGGAAGATTCGAAAACCCCTCTGTCTCGAAGGGAAAAAAAAATTTTGCCGAAAGAAAAAATACGGGTCTCCTTATTTTAATCAAGGAACACCCCTTAATTTTTTAGAGAAATCTAATCTGAGACCGTGATGGTACGACCCTGCCAGAGTTGAAATGGAATCCCTCTCTTGTTACCAGCCAACAAAGGTGAAACATTTTTTGAAAGCTACCTAGCTTTGAGACTCCTAACCACCACGTGAAGGGGGGGGGGGGGTCAATACTCCGCTGATCTCCCATCGATCCAGCATTATCTTCTAAGTGAACAGAAGACATGGGCAGTGCATGGTTTATCGTGGCCCAGGTGGAAATCACTAGGAACACAATTCACCCCCCCCTTTAAAAAATAGAAATCTTTGAATATGTTTTAAATAGATAAAAATCTTAACACCATTATAAGCGCGTAAGTTGTACATATATTCTACTTGTAAAATCAGCTGATTGAACAGGAAATATACTCAACTTACATTTTATGAATAAGCATGCACGCGTATGTGTTAATTGTTATTTATTTAGTACATTAGACAATTGCCATTACGTTTTGGAGAGGAGGTATGCAGAGTTTGGGTAGCGACCAGCGCTATCAAGCCAGCAGCGAGGTCAAGAGCATTGCACCTTCTCCCCCAGTTCGCAGAGGACAAAACTCTCCTGAGCGAATATTTTACTATTACGAAAAACTGAGAAGTTAATTTTAGCAACTATAACAAAACAGCAACTGCTCTTCTGACAGTAGCCTACAATTAGCAACTCACAGAAAAACTCGAGGAGGGTGTTTAGCCATCGAAAATGAACTTACAGTATGTGTGCCTACACTCTTTTTTTCTTAAAATTATGTTACAACAGTTTTCTACTCTTTCATGCGATGTTTAAGTACATACGTAAACAAACAAACAACTGCTGTCTTTCGCAACTCAACTTTGTTAGTGGAGCAGCAAGAATTTTTTTTATTTATTTGTTACCCTCCCCCAACCACCAGTTTTTTAGGCATGTCATCACTCAGGGAAGGGTGAGGGGTGAGGTGTACTTATCCAACCAGGGCCAGCTGATCCAATGCTCTTATTCCATCATTTGGGCAAAGAATATCTAACGCTCTAACGCTTTGATTCGGGTAAGAGAATACGTACTTTGCGCCGGAGATTTTTCCAAAATGGCGCCTTTGGAACACGGGAAATCGTAGGCTTTCAAACCGAATTCAAACGCGTCTAACTCGGAAACGGGTGCTTTTAGGTCCGTGAAAATTTACACAGATATTCTCCTGTTGATAATAAAACAGTGATTTAATTTTCAGAATTAAAAAAAATGGCTTTTTCGAGAAAATCGTTGGCAAAGTTAGAGATTTTTCAAATCGGTTGTTTTTAACGCTGCCGAAACGCCGAAACTAGCAGTTTCACTGACACACAAAATATTACAAATAAAGTGCACATTTGAGTGTCTTTTACGAAAAAAACGAATATAGAAAAAACTCCATCCGAACCTGTTTAAAAAAACCTTAAAAAATGCAATATTTTTTAAAAATCACGAAGTTTACGATTTTTTAAAATTTTAATCATACGATGTGTAGCAAATATTAGCACCATATATTATTATATGTTATACACACAATGTAAAAAAAAATACAAGAAGACGATATCTTTTTTAACTCCGCTGCAATGACTCGCTGAAGTTAGGAAAAATAACCCTTTTCTAGAGAGCTTGTTTGACGGTGCAAGATTTGAAAGCCTCTATCTCGAAGGTAAAATTTTTTCTCGCCGAAAGAAAAAATATAGGTCTCCTTATTTTAGTCAAGGAACACCCCTTAATTTTTTTTAGAGAAATCTGAGACCATGATGGTACGACCCTGCCTGAGTTGAAATGGAACCCATCAGGCACATATGTACATTTTCCCTCTAAAATTTTTGGATTTTTTCGTGAAGAAAGAATCCTTACGCCGTGTTTCATATATTTCTATAATTTTATTCCATTACTGTTGAATAATATTTGTATATAAGGGCTAAATGGCATGGGCTGAAGCCCTAAGGGATGGGGTTTGCAGCTGTTTATAACAAGGCGCCTACCCGGGACCAATGGCTTAACGAGACTTCCGAATCTCAGCGGATTTTAATGATTCAGCCGACTCGAACCCAGGACTTCAAAGGTATCCAATGGGTAATACTGCCTTTGACATGAAACTTTTTGAAGGGGGGGGGGGGTTCTGCACTTCTGCTGTATAACTGTGTGTACATATAACAATTAACAATGTTTTTTTTTGGGGGGGGGGGCACGCTTCTACAAATATTTTTCTACTGGTACGTACGCACATCTTGAACATTAATACAAAACGAAGCTAATTTAATAAAAAAGAAAATGCAATAAATTATAGTTGTTTTAATAAAAATTTAATAAAGCAACTTCTTTGACCGCTTTACTTTACTTTCTCTTCTATTATCAAGAAATTACATTGCTTTCCGAGTTATGTAAAAATCAATTAATTTGAATAGGGAAATTATCTTTAAAACATACTTAGAAAAAGCTAACTGTCTCGCTTACTAAGGGGGGGGCACGAACCCCCCCCCAGGCTACGCCATTCGTATAACGTTATACGAATTTATATATTTTTCAATAACATATGCTTTACTATTTTACATCAAGACCGTTCGCCTCAGCAGCATTTTACACCACGAGCCGCCACTGGTGTAGTTACATTGTAAGTTAGTACAGTCAGTTTCTTTGTTTGTTTTGTTTTATATAATTTTGTAATGTGTCCAATAATTCTCGGACACCCTGTATATTTATTGTTCACAAGACTTCGTAAACTATGATTTGACTCCACTAGTCCATTTCACTGGCTTCGTCGTGGCTGTTGCAATTTTCTTGGGAATTCAGTTGCTCATATTTAACTCGTAAGACGAAAAACGTCTGTAACATAAAGTAGACATTTTAATACCACTAACATCTAAGTTATTGCAACATAAAACGGAGTCATAATCTATTGACACATCAAAAATTTTGCCAATAGATTATTAGAAATTTGAGGTGAAATAGTGCTGAAGGTTAAATCAAGTAGTACTTTCACAGCTTTGTTTTTAATTTTTCTTTTGGTGTAGCTAAAGGCTATCTGTGTTCCTGCTGCAGATCTGTGTATTTATATCTCAGTTTGTTTGTTTTTAATTTTTTCTGTATTTTTACAGAGGAGCCTTTTATTTTGGTATGTTAGTTGCTTTGTAGTTTTCCAACCCTTGTGTATTTGGTTCTTAAACATATTTTTCACTAGTTTGTGAATTTAGACTTAATTTTTGGTTATAATTGTCTTAGTATTTGAGGAAGTTTGTTTAGCGTAATGCCCCTAGTTAACATCTTGTGCGTAGCTAAAGGCTATCTGTGAATTGCAATTTTTAGTTTTCGCTTGAGGGTCCTATTGTGTAACAGTACGTAGCATATAAATAATTGTAAGAATGAATTGATTATGCATGTTGAAACACCTGTTTGAAGAATTTGTATGCAAATAAGATAGTTTGTTGTGCCTTGCGTTAAATTCTGTTGCTACTCATGCATATATACTCATTCCAAGAGTAACCCTTTGCATTGTTTGGCCAACCAGAAAAAAATCTTATCTTCCATTGATTGTTCATTAATGCCATTTGTTGTTGTACTCTGACAATGTGCTGTGATCTTCTCTGTATTTCTGTACATAATATTAACTTCAAGTTCTTAAAATGTATAAGTTCTTTTCCTGTTTCAATTCATAGGTGGTCACAAAAAGTTATAATGAAACAAATAAACATTTCATGTATTCATTTCATTATTTTCATAGGCTTCAAACACAATTCATGTATTCTGAATCATAAGACAATATATACACTGAGAGGCCACTTTCTTATGACCACATGACAGTTTAAAGCAAATGAGCTATGGCTGCACGCTGTTGCTGCCAGAGAGCAAGACCAGTATGAAAAGGGAAAGCTTAGTGCTTGCAACAGTAGTAGAAGTGATTTTTGGGTGACGAGATGGGTAAAAGATGAGATTTGACGGACTTTCAATGTGGGATGATTGTAGAAGCTCGGAGCCATGGAGCGAGTATAACCGAAACCGCCGCATTCATGAAATGTTCCAGAGCAGCTGTTGTAAAAGTGTTTAAAGACTGGACTGTCAGCCAAAAAACTGGGTCTCTACGTGCAACGTGTGGTTGTCATCGACTAGTGACTGCTCGGGCGGAACGGAGAGTGTCCAGACTGGTAACAGACAACAGAAGGGCAACAGTGCAACAAATTACAGACTATCTTAATCAAGGATCCCATCAAATGATCTCTGCACGCACTTTTTGCTGTACACTGCATCGGATGGGATATGGCAGCCGAAGGCCTGTTGGAACACTTTTGCTGTCTGCAATTAACAAGAGAAAACGTCTCCAATTCGCACAGGAGCACAAAGATTGGACAGTTGATAATTGGAAACAAATTATGTGGTGGGATGAATCACGTTTTCAGTTGCACCATGCCGATGGCAGAGTGAAAATTTGCCGGAAACAGCACGAAAGCATGGACCCCTAATACATTGCTACAACCTTCCAAGCTGGTGGAGGCAACGTTATGGTTTGGGGAATGTTTTCCTGGCATGATTTGGACCCTTTAATTCGTGTGGATCAACGTCTGACTGGCACATAATATCTAAACATTGTTGCAGACCAAGTGCATCCTGTCATGTGGATGGTTTATCCAATGGCTACTTCCAACAAGATAATGCGTCCTGCCATAGTGCTAGTATTGTACACGATTGGTTTCAGGAACATGCCGGTGAGTGTACTTTGCTTAGGTGGCCCCCCACAATCCCCAGATCTCAACCCCATAGAGAATTTGTGGGATGAAGTTGAACGAGCCATCAGACAGCTGGATCCACAGCCCTGCAATGTCACACTCCTGGAAAGTGCTATTCATCAAGCATGGTCTCAGATTCCACAAACCACCTATCAACATATCGTGGAGTTCATGCCATGAAGAATTGATGCAGTATTAAAGGCAAAAGGCTGCCCAACAAAGTACTGAGGGGGTGGTCATAATAAAGTGGCCACTCAGTGTATATACAGTGCTCACAAAAAGTTTGGGATATTATGGTTTCAAAGGGGAAACATGGTGATATGTATATTTAGTGACTACAGGAGATAGGTTATCAGCGTACATTAGCATCTGGACGACACAGCATGTGGTGTATGTGTGCGAGCTCTGATAAAAGTAGCTTCCGAGAAGTGGAAAACAGATCGTCTCACTGCTTGGACTACAAGCTTGCTGAATGTATTTCCTTCAGAGTAGGAATAACTTGAAAAAATGTCCAGATGACATTTAAGCATTGAGAACAGAAATAGGGCTGTTGACCTGTTACAAGCAGGTGTACGGCAGATTGATGCAGTTGCTGCTTCAGGAGTTTTGAAAGCCAGCTACACACAAAATTTCTACCGAATGGAAATGCTGCAGATCAAGTAGAGTTTACCCCCCCTCAATAAACAGGTGTGTGTGGGGGGGGGGTCACTTTAAAAAACCAAAAAAAAAAAAAAAATAACACACACTCCAAACGATGTTTTTTTTTTTTTAATTTAAAGCAATACATGATTTCTTTTCTGGTTAATGCTTTTGTGTATGGTATGTTTCTGCTCCAAGTAATTCCCAAATATATTTTATGACTACAATACTTAGGATGTTGAGGTAGAATAAATAAGCAATGTTTATTTACAATTAAATATTTTATTTTAAGATCTATTGTAGTTTCACTGAGCATTTGGCTGGGCTACATTAGGACAAATGGAGTGCAAACATTCAAATCATCGTGACATTATCAGCATCTGAGAGTCGCTGCTTTTGGCCAGTTGTTTCCATGTGTTTGAAAGAAATGTAGTAGATGGCATGTCGTTGACAAGCGATGAGCAGTTGCACCATATGTGGAAAGCTTCTATTATATTAAGCTTGATAGTCAAATCAGGTTTATCAATAAGTGTAGCATTAAAAAAAAAAATTCTGTTTATTTTCACGACAATGTTGGGGTATAGAAGACTTCTTCAGTTCCATACACAAGTCATGTGTTCCTTCATACGAAAACTTAAAAGCCCTATGGGTCTGTCCTATACATGGAAGTCCACATTCACAAGCGATCTGATAAATTCCCCAGGAATTTATGTCTTCAACATAGTCTTTTGATCCATAAAAAATTGCCTTGTTTATAGATTTGAAAATAACTTTGAAATTTGAACTTTTGAAAGTTTCTAAATTTCTGGACATCTTTGTCTACAATGAAAGGACTACATCCTGTGTGTGCTTCAATTTCTTTAAAAAAATAGTTTTTTTTTTGTTTTTTTTTTTGTTGGGTTTACTGACTATGGTGAGCAACTCAATGGGCAGTCTAAGCGGTCGCCTGTCCCTAATTTAGGGCCACTAATTCCAGAGAAGGGAGAGAACCAGTGCCATAAGACAACATCCAAGCCTCACCGGGATTCGAACCCAACCTACTTGTACAAACTGAACAGCCATATAAGCCAGTGCTCAGATTACTGCGCCACTGGGACGGCAAAGATCTAGCTTTTTCTCCAAGGAATCCTCTGTTAAGCATAGATGTACTGCACGATATACATGTGTAGAAAACACCAATTTGTTTCCATGACTTTTCTTTATGACTTGTCAAAAACATGACACCTACTCAATTTCTTTCGATTGCATGGAGACAATTCACCAAAATCCATGATCGTCAGATAGCTGATGATGCACAATGATCTGAATGTTTAAGCTCCTTTTGTCCTGATGAAGCCGAGCTAAAGACTCAACAAAACTATAGTAGATTTTAAAATAAAATATTTAATTGTGAATAAATGTTGGTTATTTATTCTATAATTTCACACATGGTTTAATCCTTTAATTCCACTAATTATAACTACCAACTTGGTGAAGTCACCAAGTTGGTTGACTTTCACAGGGTGATCCAGTTGTACTCTACAGAGAGATCTACTGGGAGGAGGGAAGATACTGAACTGAGGGATATAAGCTCAAGTTTTAAAGCTACAGGAGGTTGTACTTAATTTCCACTCACCTGTGTTTTGCATAACATCCCCAACTTTCCTAACTAGAGCCATGAATAACCAAACCTGAGTAAAATAAAAATAAAAAAAAAACATTTATTCAACTTTTTTTTAGATAATTCAACTGTTTTGAATGCCCAATTATTTGTTAAAGGTAAATTCACACGCAAACGTTTTCCCTAATTAGTGCTGGAAACTTTTAAAATTATGCTCGTAAAATTATATTAAGATATACCCCAAAATTTTAATTTATCTTTATATATATTAAAAATCAAGCAAGAAAAAACAAAAAGGAAAGTAAACACTGAAAAACAAGTTACTAGTAAAGTGAAAAGCCAAAATGAGCACAAGCTGCAGTTACAATTAACTGGAATGAAAATTAAAAAAACAAAACAAAAAACAAAGCTCAACCATTGATGAAACCTATTAAAGGTGCTGTCGTCATGGCATTAAACTTTTTCTGTTTTTTTCCGACAGCCAGAAAGACACAGATAGGTACACACATACATACCATGTGTGCTAATACATGTAAACAGCAGCATTAAGTAGGGAGGAAGATTTCTTCTTGACACCCAGCCAAGCATACTGATGCCTATTTTATGTTGTCCAAAACAGTAAACACAACTCAAATTAGTATATATTCATGGTTATTTCAGCATTTCATATAAGTAACACATGTAATTTTCCTATCAATGTTAAATTATTGAAGAACCATGCTAAACTTAAAAAACAAAAAAACCCTCCTGGGCTTCTCAATAACAATGCAGTCAGTCACCATGCTTCAGGAGCTAGAAACAGGGCTGGTCTAAGGTTAAGTACGAATATAGGCATGTGCTAAATTTCGCCCCCCTCCCCTTCCTTTGATCTTTTTTTTTTTTTTTTTTTTTAAGTAAGCACCCAAACACAGCAAATAGCTCTGATCTCAACTTAGTATGGCTCAGTAGATATGTCACTAACTCATTATTATATGCTATGCTATTGAAAACGATATGCTATGCTGCAATATCGTTTTCAATAGAAATGATGGATAAAGCTGGTAACCGTTCCCGCGTCGTTGTAGATCTCAAATAAGTCTTTAACAGCTTTAATTTATTAAAACTTCTTTCCCCGCTTTCTACAGACTGGAATTGCAATATTTGCAACCAAATCCCACTGTTGGGAAAATAATGAATCATATCATGCTGGTATATGAAGTTTAGAGCTTCTATTGTAGTAGCCGAGCTGCATTTGCTCATAAGTGCTTGCAAATGCCGCAGCTCTTCAAACAGTTGCTCCATATTGCTATCTTTTTCTTCACTGTCAGCATCCTTAAGGAATTTTTCTAACTGAATACACTTTTGTTTTAAAGAATCCCCTATCAGGCAATTTCTTCAAATTATAAAGGAAACCCGAAGCGTTGGAAAGTTTTTGCAACTGAGAATCTTTCCTGAATGGCAAACAACGCGCTATCACTGATGGGATAGAAAACCGTTGATTTATATATGGTTTCGCAATCTGTAGGAGCTTTGTTGCAGTTTTCATATAGTCAAGAGTGTTTTTTTTTTTCTGCCTTTTTTCTGGCTGTGGGAATTTAGGATTTATTTCCAAGATGTACATAACAATAAGGCTTGTCACTCAAACCTTGTTATATATATAAGTGTCAACAAACGTCAGGAACGAACAAAAAATAAGTTAATGTTATTTTTTTCCTCTGAAAACCCAAACACATAAAAAGCAGCACAGAAAAATTATCAGGAAAAACACACACAAGAATTGAAAATGCTTCTTCTTGTTGTGGGTATATATATATATCATCATCATCATCATCATCATTGTCAACCATTATCAATCCACTGCTGGACGAAGGTCTCCCCAAGTTTCCTCCACAACGGTCTGTCTTGTGCCAGTCTTCTCCATGTCACCCCTGCATACTTTCGAATTTCATCCACCCATCTCCCATGTGGTCTTCTTCTGGGTCTTTTCCTGTCCCTTGGAATCCAACCTAAAATTTCGGCTGTCCATCGATGATCTGTCCTTCTGGCAGTATGTCCAGCCCATTGCCATTTCAGGGATTTAACTCTGCTCATGATGTCTTCCACTCTTGTCATTTTTCGGATCCACGTGTTCCTCTTCTTATCTCTCCTGGTTACACCAAGCATGCACCTCTCCATGCTGCTTTGAGTTGTCTGCAGCCTTTGTATGTCTCTTTTAGCTAAGGTCCACGTCTCTGCACCATACGTAAGCACTGGAAGGATGCATTGATCAAACACTTTTCTTTTAAGACATAATGGCATATTGCTCTTGAAAATTATGCTGTTTCTTCCAAAAGCTCTCCAGGCAAGTTTTGTACGCCGATTAATTTCTTCATCAATGTGACCCTCACTTGATATCTGCTGTCCAAGATAAACGTACGTGTCTGTTATCTCCAGCTTTTCTCCATCAATCGATAAATCTTCATTTCTTGTAAAAGCATTGAACATCACTTTTGTCTTCTGAAAGTTCATTTTTAATCCCACTTCTTTACTCTTGTCAGCAAGTTCCTGGATCATACTCTGCAGCTCTGATGGGCTAGTTGCAAAAATGACTACGTCATCAGCAAAACGAAGGTGGGTTAGATAATCTCCATTAATCTTTATCCCCTTGTTTCCCAGCTCAGTGACTGAAAAACACCCTCCAATGTGGCATTAAAGAGCTTCGGAGATATGGTGTCACCTTGTCTCACTCCCTTTCCAATTTTTATGTGTGTTGTATTTTCAAACAGCCTAATCTTTGCACTTGCATTTTCATAGATGTTATTAATAATATTAATGTATGCATCTTCAATACCGCAGGTTTTCAGAGCCATTGTAACTGCTGATGGTTTCACCGAATCAAAGGCTTTTTCATAATCGATAAAAGCCATGCACAATGGAAGTTCATATTCCCTTGCTCTTTCAATTAGTTCTCTCAGCACGTGGATATGATCTATTGTGCTGTAGCCACTCCTGAATCCAGCTTGTTCTCTCGGTTGAGCCATGTCCAGTGTTACCTTCAAGCGGTGTGAAAGAACTTTAGTGAAGATTTTATAAACTACTGATAGGAGGCTGATAGGTCTGTAGTTTCCGAGATCCTCAATGTCACCTTTCTTATGTAGCAGGATCATTGTAGCGGTGTTCCAATCCTCAGGAATCTTTCCCTTCATTAAGGCATCGAGTGAAAATTTGGGCGAGTACTGTTTCGATTTCTCCACTTGCTTCTTGTATGATGTCTACAGTAATTCCATCTTCTCCTGGAGCTTTTCCCCGCTTCATGTTCTTGATTGCATGTGGAACTTCTGCTGGAAGGACTGGAAGAACTCTGGTACTGGTACCTTTCATGATGTCTGGAGTACATGTATCATCCCTTTCATATAATTTGGAGTAGAAATCTTTCACTCTTGTCAAAATTTCGCCTCTATTTCTTGTTACAGAACCATCTTCTTTTCTCAGTGCCATAATCTGTTTTCTTCCCTTACTGAGATGTCCCTTTGCTATCTTTAGGCGTTTTTTTTTTGTTTTCAATTGCTTTCCTTACTAGTTCACAATTGAATTTCCTTACGTCTTCAGTGATACTTTTTCGTACTGTCTTGCATAGCTCTATATATTCCACTTTGGAAGTCACATCTTCTTTAGTTGTCCTCATCTCTCTTCTTTTTTGCATCAACATTTTGGTTTTTCCTGATAATTTGTTCACATGCAATTTGTTCTTAGACCCAGCTAATTTTGTTGCTGTTTCCATAAGAGCTTTGGTTACTTTTCTGTTAACTTCAGAAATATCCACTTCTTCCGATGTTAGGCATTCTAAAGCAGAGAATCTGTTCTTCAGTTCCAATTTGAAGGAATTATGGTGTTTTTTAAGGTTGGTTATGTCAATACATTTTGTTTGTCTTATGAGCTTGCTACGTTCGAGTTTAGTGTTGAGGTGCATCTTACATCTCACCAATCTATGGTCACTGCCTGTGTTGAACTTGTTTAGCACACTGCAGTCTTCTATGACGAATTTTTTGTTACACATAATAAAATCAATTTCACTTGTCGTCCCATTTGGATGTCTCCATGTCCATTTGCTGTGTTCCTTTTTCTTGAAAAAGGAGTTCAAGATGAAAAACCCTTCTGCCTCTGCAAACTCTACGAGAGTATTTCCACGCTGGTTTCTGTTGGAGTGACCGAATTTACCTACTGAAGTTTCATTCTGTTGCCGTTGCCCTATTTTTGCATTGAAATCTCCCATAATTATCTTCAAGTGCTGCTTACCTTTATTATTTAGAGCACGAATTTCCTCATAAAATTCTTCAATTTCTTCTTCAGCATGACTTGTGGTGGGTGCATAAGTTTGAATAATCTGAGCCTGGTATCTTCTCGAGAGTTGGATAACGAGTCGTGCAGCTCTGTCAGAGGAACTTTCAACTTCTACATTTTTATCCTTCAGTTTCTTGTTTATTATAAATCCAACACCACTAGTTCTGCCAGTATCTGTCCCACGATAGTAGAAGAGATGTCCACTTTTCAGTTCAATGAGATCTTCTCCTTTTCTCCTTACCTCACTTAGCCCGACGATGTCCCACTTGATCCTTTGTATTTCCTCTTCCAATTCAAGAAGCCTTGAATCAGAAGATAGGGAGCGTCCGTTGTACGTAGCCAAGGTCAGCATCAGATGGCAGCCTAGTCCGGTCCTCCGGGGATTCTTAGCACCCTCTGCCTTCATGTCGCACTGGCCGCTGCCTTGGCCAGGTACATTCCAGCTGCCGGAGACTGAGGGCCAAGATTTAAGTTGTGGAGTCATTTTGAGGGGGTTTGGCCATAACTCACCACGCTGGCCAAGCGGGTTGGTGAGTGTGGGATAGCATTTCCTCTAATCCCGATGGTATAGTTATACCGCTATTGGCGGTCGTCAGAGCCCCTTTAGTGGGAACAGGATGTACCACGAGAAGGCGGGGTTGACATTTGTCAAAGAGAGGCTGTGGTGTTACGCATCACCTAACCTTACATCCCATATATATATATATATATATATATATTCAAATGACTCCACAACTTAAATATATATATATATATATATGAATTCTGCACGTGCCAGAGAAACAACAAAGGAGTATTCAGCTTTCATTTTTTGTGGCAAGTACAGACTAGCTCATAAAAGAAAAAAAAAGTTAGCAAATAATTTTACTATGCAAGAAAATTTACAAATCCATGGGCTAATTTGGCATCTCTTCCATTTGGTGGCTGCCTACCTGGCCAGTAAATATGTATATTAGCGTCCATAATTATTTTATCGGAAAAATGTCAGTACCTGGAAAAAGTGTGACAAAGATTTTAGAGTACGGAAATTAATGGCAAATGGTGCAGAAATTTCATATTTTAAATGTGTTTTAAAGATTTTTATCATAATATTGACCTGCGAGTGCGATGCTGTGAAGAGACGCTGCGGTAGGCCTAACGCATCGCTATGGCAACAAAAGTGAAGCTTTGCTTTGTTGAAACAA
Organism: Macrothele yani; assembly: GCA_039090855.1. Lineage (NCBI taxonomy): Eukaryota > Metazoa > Arthropoda > Arachnida > Araneae > Macrothelidae > Macrothele > Macrothele yani. The sequence goes on from CM077031.1 coordinate 39,384,623, forward strand.
AGATTCGCTGCGGACGACTACAAGTCCAAGCGCGTACCATGTTATACTCATATGCTACACAATATAGTTCGTTCATGTTTTGTCATTGTTTTTAAAGCAGATGTTGAGAAATTTTCCGTTCTTTTGCATATGATTCCTTGATTCAAAATAGAAAGTAGTAATATGCTTTTCTATGTTGTACAGTAAACTGGAGAACTATAACTTTCGGTTCTGGTTTGAGCGGCTTCCATTCGTAGCTGATTTGTTGTGTCACTCCACTTTTGATTTTCCTGTTAATAGTTTCTTCGCAGGTCAGTTTCTATCTTACTCATACGTATCTGTTGCAAATCGAAGAAGTTTTATCCGGTTTTTCCTGCCAACAATGTACAGGATACAACACAATAAAGGGTGGATGCTGTGGACCTATTTTCTGTAGTGTATCACTACATTTATCACACTTCTGCCAACAATATAACTGCTTTCACTTGTACTCTTCCGCCCGTCACTTCAGCACAGCAACGAACCTTCCTTTTAAAGGACCAAAGCTTCACATCTTTGCCAGAGCAATGCATTAGGCCTACCACAGCTTCTCTTTACAGCGTCAGACTCACAGATCAATATTACGAAAAAATTCTTTAAAACACATTTAAAATATGCAATTTCTGCACTATTTGCCATTAATTTCCATACACTAAAATCTGTACATCCCACTTTTTCCAGGTACTAAAATTGTTTCGACGAAATAATTTAGGACTCTAATCTACACATTTACCACCTGGCCTCCAACTCCTTGGACCGGTACTGGCTGAAAAACCACAAGATAAAATTGTTACTGCTACCTCAGGTGTTCTGACCTTAACCATATTAAGAAAATTTGGGAATCCATAGAGCAACGTTTAGATAACCACATTCCATACCATATGTATAGGTATGGACATTCTCTAAAAATACACTTTTGTCTATATTGCAGTACTACTTATTGTGTGCAGAAATTGCCCATTAAATTGTTTTTGTAAACACACTAATGTTTATGTTACATAGCTTCACTTCATGCAATATCCCTAACTTTTTGTGACCAGTGTATATACATATACACAATCACATACACTGCTAAAAAAATGCCACTTGGGTAGGTACAATCCAAACTGTGACAGTTTGTATGGCTTTTCCACAGAGCGTAGCTATGTGATCCAGCCTTTAATATGTTGCCCTTAACAATCTGATAATAGAAGAGATCCATAATTCAGAGAAAGGCTAATTATGAAGCACTGGCCTAATCGGAAAATTATTAATCCGACAGAGAATAGAAATATTGGTTTGTGGCTCTCTAATTTAATTGCTAGAAATGAAAAGATGATTCATTCAGAGAAATCTGAAGATACAGAATCAACTAGCAAATACAAAAATTGGTCTATTACTCTTGCCATTTGGAAACAAACAGCTACAAAATTCAGAGTGAGTTGGAACATTAAATTCAAAACCAGTAGTACCAAAAGTAAACAGCTATCAAGATGGTTTTGAAACATTATGGAAACCAAAGGGCAATATGTGTTCAAAAATAATGCTGTTGAGAGAAAATTAGTTCAAATTAGAAAAAAAATCCTCAAAAAACTATACTTTCAACCAGAGTAGTAGAATGTAGACGTACGCTGATAGTTTTCAAATTATTAGCAGATTTCGCAGATACTTTTTGCTTGTAGATTAAAAACCAATTAATCAAAATGTTATTTACAGAAATTAAAACACTTACTCAAGGCTTTACTCAGATTATATACTTAATTTTATTTTAACTTGAAGTGAATGTTCAGGTATTTTTCACATCTCCTAAGTTCTTTTGTTTTTACAGACATTTCTGGCCTCTAGATTTTATCAAGGCCTGTTCTCAATACATAAGAACTGTATCAAAAGTTTCCTTTACACAAAAGGAATTTAAATTTTATTGCTAGGTTCTTCTTGCAGCAGCTAGTTATTAAATTAAAATCTTTTCCTTAAGTATTGTGTAAGTCTACAGCAATTTTTGAATTAAGTTGTTGAAAATACTATTTATTATTTTTAAAGGTTCATTAATGGAACTATTTTCTGGGTATAAAATTTTCTTTAATTCTCTTGTTTTTATGAGGTTCATAGTCCAATATTTTATCATAAGGTCAATTTCACACACATTCAATTGTCCGCTGCCTTTCCCCTTATGGATGCCTTGCATAAACCTCAAAATACATTATTAAAGGCAAGAAAATCAAATCAAATTTGCTAACATGACGGAAATGCAAAGTTCAACAAACGTATTGAATGTGACAAAATCGCAAAGGTAACGAACAGAATGTGTGCTAGGCTGCGAGGCAGACCATGGCTTCGTTACGTCAAATGGAGTTATGCATCAAATCTGAAATCGGGGAAGCAGTTCCTTTCCTGTGGGGCAAATGGTTGAACTGAATAATAATTCATCGAGAAATATCCTCCGTACACAGGGATAACATGATTTGTGGTCATGCTCTCTTAGGGGATACCAACAGTTTGACTTCCAGATCACATTTCCCAAGTTAGTGACATGATTAGTGATAATTAACTCTTTTCAATATAGGAATATGCCGAGTGTGTGTGTGTGTGTGTGTGTGTGTGTGTGTGTGTGTGTGTGTGTGGAAGATTTCTTACGGAATTCCTATGCATCTTCATCATCCATGACCGTGTAGGATTTCAAAAATTGTGACAAGGGTCCAATGGTTTTTTTTCTTGTCTTTGGCTTCTTGGTAACGAATTTCTGAAGAGGAGACCTAACATTTTAATGCAGATCGTCACGTGTAAAGAATCACAGGCACCCGTCTTAACTCTAGAACCCAAGAGAGCGTCGATGGAGGGAAGTACACAAATAAGTGAACTCCGAAAATGCAAATTGAAAAACCTGCGCCGCCCAGCTGAAGCAGTGGTCTAAGCGGTGGCTTCTAATCATACGTCCGAAAGTGGTTCGGTTTGAATCCCGGTAAGGCATGGTTGTTGTGCTTGTCTTACTTGTCTTACAGCACTGGTTGTCTGCCTTCCCTGCAACAAGTAGCTCTAAATTAGGGACGGGCGACTGCTTATAGCCCATTGAGTTGCTCACGGTAGTTGTTAAAACTCCAATCAAAAAAAAAAAAAAAAAAAAAAAATCTGCATAAATGCCATCACAACTGTTTACTTATTGTGACCATAAAGTAGATGTGTACATCAATTCATATATTTATATAGAAAGAATATGCAACGGATGCTGAATCAGTTAAAAAACCTGAGAAGTACTACTGAGGGCAAAATACGCAGGAAGTACAGCAATTCTGTAGATCACTCAGGAATTGCTGAAGAAGTTCAGGTGTTATGTCCACACTACACTCCCGATTCATCCCAGGCTTCTTCCTCTAAATCGAAAGGGCATCTTCGAAAGCATTTTCGCCAAATGAAGACATCAAGAAGTGTAGATTTCACTTTGACACCCAAATTAATCACACCTCGACTATGTGTAAAAGTAGAGTCAAACGGCTTATCTAGACCCGGCGTATGCGTACACTGACAGAACGAAATCACGAGATACCTGGGCAACGCGACGGTGTCACCCTCTTGCTAGTTGACGAACTTACCATTTGGCTGGTATATAGGTAGGAGATAATCACAGAATTGATATGCACTTGCGGAAAGCGATAAAAGAACACCAAGAAGGAGACGTCTGTTACCAACGAAATTTATACAGCATAATAACGGAATACAGAGGATAACGTGATCAAAACATTATGGCAAAATACAGCTGTATTTGCTGGTAAACTGAAAAATAACATTTCCATGTAACATGGTTAGTACGAGGTTGAACCGCCATGAACTGCGTCACACTGTGCAATTCTGGCATGGAGTCTGTCGTACAGATGTTGGATGTATGTTTAGGGTATTGAGTCCCAAGCATCCTCGACCTGGACGCGTAAATCGGGAATGGTCGTGGCTGGCCGTGGAGACCGGATAAGTCGTTGTCCCATAAAATCCCACACGTGCTCAATGTGGCACAAATCCGGTGAACGTGCAGGCCATGGAAGTTGTCTCACCCCCTGAAGTGCATGTTGCGTTGCACGTGTCGTGTGTGGGCGTGCTTTATCTTGCTGAAAAAACCCCACGATGGACCGACCTTACAAATGGCACAACAACGGGCTGAATGTTGTTGGTGTAGGAGGTGCTGTTTAACGTACCCGGTACAAACACTAGTTGTGTACAGGAGTGATAGCTGGCGGATGCAAGAAGGGTGTCGCTGGCGGATGCAAGAAGGGTGGAGACGCTCCCCTGTGCGTCTGCGAACACGCATATGGACATCGGAGGCTCACAAGCAGAATCTGCTTTCATCGCTGAACACGACAGATCGCCGTTGCGTTCTCCAGTGCAGACATTGGCGACACCACTGCAGCCGTTCCTCACGGTCGGCTGGAGTCAGAGGTACACATGCCAGAGGCACACGTGCACGTAGTCCTGCATCCAGTAGACGGTTGCGGATTGTTCGCACAGTCACCTGAGGTGCAACGGCAGCTCGGATTTGCGTCGCAGTGGATGTTCTGCTTGACAACGCCGCTCTTCTTATGCGTCGATTGGTCCGCTCATGAGTCCGTCTATGACTCCCGGTTCCACGTCTTCTCGCGTGGGAATGTTCCTCGGACCATCTACGCCACCATCGTACCACCACCGATACTTCCCGTCCAATTCGCTCTGCAATACGACGATACGACCACCCGGCCTCGCGGAGTCCGACTAGACGACCTCGCTCAAAGTCCGATAACTGCTGAAATCGTACACGTCTTCCATGTCCAGGCATTGCAGCTTCTTAAGGGTCTTCGCGCGTGTCCGTACGCCGACGACTGATTACATTCACTTCGCCGTATCCTTAAATACCACCAACGATTATTTGCATATTATGCCGTGCTGTGGCGTAAGCGCTCACCGGTTGGTCCCGAAATTAACATCACACCTACGTAAACTCGACCCCATTAACATATGTAAATTTCATGATCGTCCGCCAATTCCTTCTTGGTGTTCTATTTTCACTTTCCGCCAGTGTAGATGGTAATTTGGTGTGTATATGGATAAATGTCGTTGGTTAAGAGTTTGAAAGGGGGTGGTAGTAGGGTTTCTTTTTTTTTTTTTTTTATTGGAGGTTTAACGACCACCGTGAGCAACTCGATGGGCTATAAGCAGTCGCCCGTCCCTAATTTAGGGTCACTGGTTTCAGGGAAGGGAGAGAGCCAGTGCCGTAAGACAAACACAATATCCATGCCTGACCGGGATTCGAACCCGGACCCCTTACGGACGAATGATCAGAGGCCAGCGCCTTAGACCACTGCGCCACCGTGGCGGCGGTAGTAGGTTTTCGACACGCAGAATTGAAGTATCCCCGCCGCCCCGGTGGTGTAGTGGTCTAAGGCGCTGGCCTCTGATCATTCGTCCGTAAATGATCCGGGTTCGAATCCCGGTGAGGCATGGATGTTGTGTTTGTCTTACGGCACTGGCTCTCTCCCTTCCCTGGAACCAGTGACCCTAAATTAGGGACGGGCGACTGCTTATAGCCCATTAAGTTGCTCACGGTGGTCGTTAAACCTCCAATCAAAAAAAAAAAAAAAAAAAAAAAAAAAGGAGAAGTATCCCCGTTCTACAGTATCAAGTGTGTAAAGGGAATACACCATTTCCGGAATAACGGCGCTGTGAGCGGAGAAAAGTGGTGGATGAAGGTGACCGCGCGGACGTTGTCTGGCATTGTGGCAACCAATCGGAATACAACAGTGGCCCAAATCACCGCCAACTTCAATGAAGGAGGTGCCAAGAACGCTTCAACGAAGGAAGTGCGAGCCGCCGTCTGCCAGAGAGACATTATTAAAGCCATATCACAAGACTTATATGCCTCAGTTGGGTAAAACAATATCGTCATTGTACCTTGAATGACTGGATACGAATCTTCTGGGGAAGTATGACCTATTTCCAATTACTTTGAGCTCCCCGGTGGCGTAATGGTCGAAGCGGTGGCTTATGATCATTCATCCACGTTGGGTCCGGGTTCCAATCCCGATGATGCATCGATGTTGTGTTTGTCTTACGGCAATGGCTCTCTCCATTCCCTGGAACTAGTGACCCTAAATTAGAGACGGTCACCAGACTCTATGCCAATGGGCTATATAAAAGACGGGCAACTTCTTGTAGCCTATTGAGTTGTTCACGGTAGTTCATTGAGGTGAACCCTCAACCAAATTTTTTTTTATTTTGCGCAGACAGGAGAGTGACGCAACTGGCTGAAACCACACGAAGCGATGGGCTCGGCATGACAAAAAGAAACTGTTGAGGCAGACGGAAGCTCGGTCATAACAGTGTTCAACTGGCGCCTTTTGGGACATTTTTTGTATCTGGATGTATCGCCTAAAGGTCCACACTAAGTCCATGCTTGCAGACCATTTGCATTTGTTCATGGTTGTGACATACCAACAGGGCAATGGACTCTTTGAAAATAAGAATGAGCCACCCCACAGAGCCGTTGCAACCAGTGTTTCTTTCAGGACTTTTTGACCGGGGGGGGGGGGGCAAATGGAACCTTAGAGGGGGCAAGTTTTCCATTTGCTATATATATATAATTTTAACAACTATATTAATATTTATAGAAGTAATTACTATATAACTAGCACAGGGGCGTCTTCCCGCCCCCCTCCCCCGAAAAATGCTGATTTTTTTTTTTTTTTGGTTAAAACGCGACTTACATTAGAAAAAAATGCCATAATTTTATAAAAATGTATCAACTTACATTAGAAAAAAATGCTTTAATTTTTCTTGAATTTTTCATTAACTTTAATCTTGTTCCAGATGGTGGATTTCAAAAACTTCCTTTTTTCTTCACAATCGAAGAAAAATTCTATATACATTCCTGATTAAGTAATTACTTCTTCAAACAGTTCAGGAATGACAAACTTTTTTCAGCTAAAGGGGAGGGGGGGGTCCGCAGGCTTGAAATTTTTATCTATTAAAATGCATTCAACATCAAGAGATCCTGAATCACGATTCCCAGACAATTAGGTATGATTAGTCCACTTATTATATTTTGAAGAATATCATGCGTCGTAATACACTTTTTAATAAAATAAACTAAAACTAGTCCCATTTGAACAAATATTTAAAAAAATATAATTGTACCATAAAAAGAAACGTAACTTCCTTTTTCATCACAGCCTGAATTTATTAAAATTGAGTTCGGTAATTTAAAATGTCTCGGAGGGGGGGGGATGGTCATTTTCGGGAGGGCTTCGCCCCCCTGTATGTATGCCTAGAAGAAACACTGGTTGCAACTACAACATGTTTACCGAGCATTCTGCAAAATTTCTCATGACACCGAATTTTCAGTTACGATGAGCGTGTCTTTTGAATCTTTCAGACGTGAAACAAATATTTCAAAGGAAATTTTTAGAGCACTTAAAGATCCAGCTAAAAAAGGAGTACGCTTAGAGAACCTCGTGCAATTTAAAATATGCAGTATGAACCAGTTATAAAACATTATTAACCACACTTTCACAATAGATAAGACATCCACAAATAGATAAAGCAACTTTTTCCCACTAGGAGCTAAAACGTATGGTACGAATATTAACAACCTGTGTACAAGAATTTTTTCATAGCAGAAAATTCCAGAGACAAAATAGGTTTTAAAATTAAAAAAATTAGAAAAAGATATATAGGATAACATGTTATAAGTTTGGGCGCCGTAGCAGAAAGGCTGTGTGTTATCCAGAGAAGAAAATGGGTACAAAACATTCTTCGTGATGAGGAGTAATCTTCCAAACAGGAATTTTTCTAACGCATTCAAATAAAGACTTCAAATATTGAAATATTGAAATATAGTCTTTTCTCCCCTATCGACAGAATGTTAAATAATGGAAAATTAAAGGCAAAAAAAATCAAACGCGGAAATCACTCATTGTATCAAAATCTGTGAGGAAGAAAAGGATTTTTCAAATTCGTCTCCTCGAATCAGTCTTAGAGACGTAAAGGTTTTGACATTTACGTCCCCAGCGGGAAAGCTAGGAATTGCTTAAGCGTGCATTTTCCCAAAAGACGTGCTAGAATATTCACTGCAGCGAATGGCATGGAGTGCAAGAATGAAATCCTTCAATATTTTAAGATGAAGAAAAAATTCTTCATTCTGAAAAGCGGAGATACAGTTGTAGATAGAAATACACACACTAACACCACATAGAGCCAGAGCAGTGAGCTACAGATAAGCCACGAGTGCATGCAAAGTGCTCAACAATGGGAATTTTTCCCGGTGTTGTAAGAATTTTCTAAATCGGAATTTTATAAGCAAAGACATTGAAAAAAAAAAAAAAAAGCGTTTGCACTCCTAGTATGTCTGCTGTGCGTTAATTTTTGCAGCAAATTCGCATAAAATATTTTAATAGTGCTTAGTGTATGACTAAAAATGTGTGTTTTAATAGGAAGCTTGTGCGTTATGCAAAATCTGAAATTATATGCTAATCATTCCGCATTAAATTTCGGACAGAGAAAGTATTATTCAAAGGACGCTGTTAGAAGCAAACATATTGACAAAAATAGAGATGTAGCATATGTCTATTCACCTAGCGGAAGAACTGTTCCCTATTTCATGAAGAAATTAAGCACAAAAGGTTTTACATTGTGCGAGGTATCGGGTCGCGAAGGAACCTTTTCAGCTGAGTTTTCAGAAACAAAGATTTTGCTGCAAATACATCGGACACATAAACATACACTTACGTCAGTAGTAGCAAATCAGTTCTTGATCAAGATTTGAAACTGTATGAAAATTGTTTCCACCAGAATTTCAATGCAATAAAGATTTTTTTAATTGGACTGTTAGGAGAGCACATATTGGATAAATCCCAATTTAATTTACGCCTCCTAGTTGAAAAACTACGCACTACTGTAAACAGAAATGTCACTGAAATATTCTTCATAATAAATGGTGCCGAAGGAAAGCTTGTCAATTGGATATTTAGAAACAACGACATGGAATAAAATATTCAGAGAGTGAGTCGAAAGTTTTGCAATATTTGCATAAACGCATGTTCTGCGGCGGGTATGTCACGTGTTTAAACTAGTCTAAGTCACGCACTGCAGTCAGTCGAAAGGGATATAAAGTGGTAGTCGTTGCTGTGAACAGCATTGAATATTGCCGTTCTGTCTGTGGTTGGTACGCCTAAAAGGTGAACAGCCACAGCCGCCATTCAAACTCGTTAGGGAACTTTTGCTTTACGAGTTTGAACTCGGCCACAACGCTGCTTAAGCAACACGAAACATTTTTAGACAGATCGAAGTCAGAATGCCAAGCAGGTACTGCTGCAAGTCACTAACGCGACTAACGCCACACAACGTCAAAGCATATACCAGTAGTCTGAAAGAGAAAAATGGGTGGCGTAAGGAAGACAGTATTATGCTTAATGGTTGAGGAACTACGACCATTTATTAGGGTTTACGCTCACAGGGAAGTTATAAACTCCATGAGATATGCCGGTTCAGGATTTTGAGACAAGTAACAGAAACCCAGTGACATTAGGTGGAACCTGGTTGCTCACGATAGGTAAGTTGGTAAACAAGGGGAAGCCAGTATGCCTAGCTACTAATGTGATTCACTAACGATACTGACGTCACACAGCGTCAAAGTGTACACTAGTAGTCCAAAGGAGAGAGCAGGGAGGGGAGAGGAGATCAGATTAGATCATATGCGGAGGATTTCAGGAAGGGAGTATTTGACCCCAGGTCTTAAACAATCCTTAGAAATAGCAAGCTGGGAGATTCGGGCTAGAGTGCCCGATAGGAAAGTGACACGGAAGCGAAGTAGAAAGGGGGTGGAAAACGCCTTAATTTATTACCGGAGGGCCAGTACCCGGGGTCCAACGGCTTAACGTGCCCATCCGACTCACGGCGGGTATTTAGTGGATCGAGCGTTCGTACCTGCCTAAGATCGAACCTGAGGTCCTTTCCGTGGCAGTCACGAACGTTGCTCAGTAGGCCACCCGCGACGGGACAGGGACAGGCTCCCTTGCTTTTAACGGTGAGCCAGTACCCCTCGTCCGAATGCTTAAGTACTAATCTGACGCACGGCGCATGGACACGATCGCGAATGTCGGTCGGTACATCCATCACTGTTCGGATATTTTATTAGGTAGTGTCCAGTTTAGAAGTATTGCACTGCAACACATCTAACGCACCCATACCTGCCACTGAATTAGAAAATGTTATTCAAGACCGGGATGGACTTTCTTTAGCCCGAATTACAGCATGTATACGATTTGGAATAGATTCCACAAGATGTTGGATTTCATCTGCTTCCACAGTATACCAGACGTTGACCGGATAGTCCTTTTACTAGCTCAGATTTGACAGAAGAGGAATTCACTTCAGGTCTAGTTTTTTTCTAATATGTCCCACACATTCTCAATGCGGTTGAGTTCCGGCTTTGTGGTGGCAACTCAAGATGGTGGAAGTCACTGTCCTTCTCACTGAACCATTGTTGAACACATCTTGCGCGAGGGATAGTAGCATTGTCGTCCATTAAAGACACGTTACCTGCTGGTAAAAAAATCAACGTTGCCCCTTTCCCTACCGTGAGTTTCATTTGGAGGTATATTTTCATGAGTTAAAAACTCTATAACTCATCGTTTGACACCCGTCGAGACAGTTGGAAGAAATATCAACCATTTTGAACACAATTAAATTCGAAGAAATAGATGCACGAAATTCCATTACGCAGTAAATGAAGCCAATGGCCGAAATAATCGTTTGCCGCCTGACTGTTGCTAGGCAATAAGACATGCGCGAGACATTTGCAAGGAAGTATTATTTATGGAAAACGCCAAGTACAATATATTAGGACTAAAACGGATTGTACAACTGTGGCTCGGAATCACTACAGCATTTCCACCATAATTGTTTTCTTAAGTACACTCGCACCCCCATAAGATCCGCACGTCAACTCTTTTATCTTTCATGTATCTACCTAATGTACATATATATAGTGTCTTATGCACTATATATATGTACATATTGTATATTAATACAAGTCTATATACAGTAAAGCACGTCTTTCAAAGAACCGTTCATAAAAGACGTATAACTGAAAACGACGTATAACTGAAATTAAAATCTAAAATACGAAGCGAATTTCTTTAGTATATACGTGTCATATGTACAGTACTACGGTAGTACTTGTTACGTATAATGAAAATACACTGAAAAGTAATTGAATTAGAGACAGCTGGCGTTATGCAAATGTGGCGCTGTTGGCGACCCTGTAAACGGAAACGACATGACGTATGCAGCGATCCGACAAAATAAGGAGTGATGCAACGGGAATCAGTAACAGTCGGACACAGTATGGGTAAGACGAAGGATCTAAGTGCATTTGATCCAGGGAAAATTGTCGGGGTCCGACGAATGGGTCACTCCATCTCGGAAGTCGTGCAGGCACTGGGATTTCCGCGAGCCACTGTGTCACGGGAGCACCGTGAGTACATCGAATAAGGTAAAACCATCCCTGCAAGGACCAACTGCCGTGGACAACATCGTGTGCATGAGCGGGGTCATCATCGGCTAGCTCGCATTGTAACAGCGGATAGACGGGCCACAGTGCAAGAAATCACTCAGCAATTTAACGCTGATGCACAAAAACGTGTAAGCAGCCACACCATCCAGAATCATCTCCTCGCTATGGGGTACAGGAGCCATCGCCCCAAGAGGGTACCACTGCTGACCGCACATCACAGGGTGCAAAGATTAGCATGGGCGCGGGAACATCCCACTGGACCCTAGACATGTGGGAAAATGTTGCCTGGACTGATGAGTCGAGATTCACGTTGGTACATGCGGATGGCAGGATACGAGTACGGCGCAAACCACATGCAGCGATGGATCCTTCTTGCCAGCAGGGTACTCTTCAAACTGGTGGGGGTGGCATTCTCGTCTGGGGACTGTTTACGTGGACTGAAATGGGACCCTTGGTACGTGTGACATCGTCCCTCACAGGTCAACGTTACCGGGATATCCTGGACGACCATCTGCTCCCGTTTGTGCGTCTTCAACATTCCACTGGGGACCTCATCCTGCAACAAGACAATGCACCGTGCCATCGCTCCCGAATTGTTTCCGAATGGTTGGATGAACACTCCACCGACGTGACCTCGCTTCCTTGGCCAGCTTAGTCACCTGACATCAATTCCATCGAGCACATCTGGGATGATATCGAGAGAGATGTTCAAGGCTCTGACCCCCTCCATCAAATCTCCGTGAACTGTGGGAGCTTGTTCAGGGGTCGTGAATTCGTATGGCTTCCGAACGCTTCCAGTGTCTTGTCGAGTCCATGCCGAGACGAATCGCCACCGTCATCAGGGCGAAAGGTAGTGCTACACGTTACTAGACAGGTATCTCTAATTCAATTGCTCTTCAGTGTATATTTTGTTATGTATTAAATATTTACAATTATTAGGTTATTTATAAAGTATGATGAAGAAATCATTTATTAAAGTTCAATTTTGAAAAATCAAATTGCACTAAAATTACGTATATGTAACATACAAGTAAGAAAAATTCTTGCCTTTATTTCAGTATCGCATCTTGATAAAATATGTTAATTTTTTTTCGAAGAAGAAAAACTGCTGGATCATTGACCGTTAATAAGTACTTTTAAATTCATTTGAAAAAGTCTTATAGTGCACGAAAGGTAAGAGTCGCGAGTGACCTAGTGTTTAGTGCAGCACCCTTCCTTCCTCGGGCGTGTGATCGGTCCTTAGTAGGTTCTGATGCTCTGAACCACTGAATATTCGCCGTGTGTCGGATGAACACAAGAAGCCTGGTGGTATTATACCTCTGTCACAGAGGAGGTTATCTGGCCTCCCTTCCCGGCCCATGTCCCTTCCCCCTCTCTGTCACTGGGAGTGTTCTTCATGGCGACATAGTCTGGCGCACCCAAATGACCGAACCACATGCAGTCTTCCACTTTCAATTGGATGCACACCTGCCTCTCTGTTTGCCATCAATCCTTTACCTCAATGCCCAATGAAACATCAGCCAAAATTTGCGTAGTGCTATTAATGCCACACCGTTACGCTACCAATGAAGATGGAAAAAGCTGAATTAACACTTTCCTTTCTGCTTATTAATGATTTGATAGCTTTACCGGAGCCTGTTAGCTCTGTTTCCCTTGAGAAGCTAGACTTGTTCAGTGAGAATGACAATATGGCACAGAAAATGCAAGTTTCAGGTAAACCAGGATTTATCCAGGTCGTTATGATACCACAGACACCGGGAGAGCTACATTTTCAGTATGTAAACCTTATCCTTGTGCCTCGCATTAAAATATATCTGCGTTAGCTCATGGAAGAAATGTTATAAGACATTCCTCGCACGTAAGGAGAAAGGACACTTAGGTGATAGTCTGCGCCGAACCTTCATTCCTCGTACCTAAAGAGAACGGTGTGCAGCATACGCTAACTGACCGCCTGAAAGATAACGAAATCATTGTATAGATTAGATACCCATTGATGATTATAAATCACATTTGCAAAAATCCACATTTACCAAGGGCCTTATAGCGTTCGCTTGACCTTTCAGATGCTGGCAATGACATTATCTTAGGATACGCCTGGGCACGCGATATTTTTCTGATAAACCGTTAAACTAAAGATCATGCGATTTTCTGTGCATTCGTTTCAGTAAAAAACGTATAAACAAAGTTTCAACATTTTTAACAATATAATAAATTATACAGCACATGGCGGATAAACTATGCGCTATTTTGATCAGAACATACTTTCAAAAGATTTCTCGAAGAAAGCGGTATTTGACCGCAAAATAATTTTTTAAATCGAGTTTTTCAGATAAACAGATATGACTGAACATGCATCAGAAAGAAACATTTATACTGGTATACGTCGTGAGCAATCACTCTTTACCAAGAAAATTAAAAATGTATGCAAGGGCCAACTGCCGTGCACAACAGCGTGTGGATGAGCGGGGTCATCGTGGCTAGCTCGCATTGTAACAGCGGATAGACGGCCCACAGTGCAAGAAATCACTCGGCAATTTAACGCTGGTACACAAAAACGTGTAAGCAGCCAAACCATCCAGAACCATCTCCTCGCTATGGGGTACAGAAGCCATCGTCCCACGAGGGTACCGCTGTTGACCGCACATCACAGGGTGCAAAGATTAGCATGGGCACGGGAACATCGCCACTGGACCGGGAATTCTGGACGACCATTCGCACCCGTTTGTGCGTCTTCAACATTCCACTGGGGACCTCATCCTGCAACAAGACAATGCACCGTGCCTATTGTATCCGAATGGTTGGATTAACACTCCACCGACGTGACCTCGCTTCCTTGGCCAGCTAGGTCACCTGACCTCAATCCCATCGAGCACATCTGGGATGCCATCGAGAGAGATGTTCGAGGCTCTAACACCCTTCCATCAAATCTTCGTGAACTGTGAGAGCTTGTTCAAGGGTCGTGGATCCCTATTGCTTCCCAACGCTTCCGGTGTCTTGTCGAGTCCATGCCGAGACGAATCGCTGCCGTCATCAGGACGAAAGGTGATGCTACACGTTATTAGAGAGGTATCTCTAATTCAATTGCTCTTCAGGGTATGTACCCGTATGTCTAAGAAAACTGGCAGAGAAAATTTAGCCATTTAGCCGTGATGCAGTTTATTCCACCGAAAGCACAGATGATGACTCTCACACTTTTAAATTAGGTGTAAAACTAACACAAATGTGGAAGTCGTATCGATCGCTCTCAAATTTTTGCTATTTTTTGTGTGTGCGTGCGTGTGTGTGTGCGTATGCGCGCGTGCGCGCTTCAAGTTCTGCCAAATTCACAGTGTGGTTACAAATAAGTACATTAGTGTGCAAAACTTAAGCAACTTTACCGATTTTGGCGTAATTCCGCGAAAACTCACCTGTGAGACATGAAATTCACACTACAGAGGCACAATGCAGTACCTAAAGGATGACGAAAGCAGCGTAGCAAACAAATGAATAGAACGCATACACGAAGGCAGGCAGCAGAAAATGGTTTATTGACAGCACGGCATTCGTACACCTAACCGACAACAGTCCATGAGGGAGAACAACAATCCAAAGTCCCTTAGTACGGGATATGACCTCCCCGATGTGCAATGGTTGCGTGGCACCGTCTGGCCATACTCAACACCAGATGATCCAACAGTTCTTGAGGTAACAGTTCCCACTCCTCGATAAACATCTGTGTCAGTTGTCTGGTGTTCTCCGGGGAAAACGATCGTGCCGCCAGGCGTCTCCCCAAAACATCCCACACATGTTCGATGGGATTTAAATCAGGAAAGCACGCTGGGCACTCCATTCTGCGAATATCTTCAGAATCTAACAGGTCCTCAACTGCTTGGGACCTGTGTGGATGAGCGTTGTCGTCCATAAAAACAAAGTCTGGACCAATGGCACCTCGGAACAGACGCACGTGGGGGTGGATGATCTCATCACAGTAACGCGCTCCGGTTACGGAACCTGTGTCGAAAATGTGGAGCTCCGTCCGACCGTTCAGCATAATGCCACCCCACACAAGTACGCCAGGACCACCCCAACGGTCTCGTTCCCTGATGATCGTGGGATGAAAGCGTGTCCCTACCTCTCGCCAGATCAACTGGCGCTGAGAATCGTTTGTCCGACTGAAACGACTCTCATCGGTAAAGAGGACGTGACTCCATTGATCAGGTGTCCAGTGTGCATGTTCGCGACACCACTGTAAACGGTGCCGCCGATGGGCTGCTGTCAATGGTATGCAGCGTTCCGGCCGGCGGGCACATAGCCCACCCTTATGAAGGCGTCTGGCCACAGTAAACCTGGATACCTGTTGTCCGGTTGCTGTACGCAACCGCTGCGCCATGCTGCTAGCTGTCTGGTTCCGGTCTCTTTTCGCTTGCACGACGAGATATCGGTCGTCACTTGCCGTTGTTTTCCTGGGGCGACCACCACCTACCTTTCGTACAGCTGTACCTGTCGTTCGGTAGGCTTTCCAAGCTCGTGACACTACACTTTTATCGATTCCAAACTCTTGGGCAACACTCAATACGGTACGCCCCTCCTCCAGCTTGCCGATCATTCTACCACGTGTAAAGGCATCCTGATGGTTTCTCCTAGCCATATTGCACGATCGAGCTCACTTTCACTTGCAGCGAATGTCTGGAAATGCCTCTGTCCGCCGTCTTTTGTAGTCGGTTGGCACTGCGCGCGCTGCCTCCACGCAGTTTACGTGCCCTCACGTCACCTCTGACGTCGAACTCTTGCTATTTGCATATGCATCACCTTTGTCATGAGTTGTTGTTCCCTTGTACAACCCGCAAATTGCCCTTGTCTCCCCTGTCATGACTGTATGCTGTCAAAACGACGTTGTTGCTTAAGTTTTGCACACTAGTGTATATTTCAGAACCAATAGCTCACCAAATAACAGACCGATGATTTCAGAAAAGCCAACATTCTTTTAAAAATTTCCGACGAAAAATTAGCCCTCAATATTCCATGCAAAACTACCGATGAAAAATTACAGTTGCACGGGATCTGTTTGCTAAGTTGACATTTCAAATGCACAGCACTACAGAGTTTCAAAGCAACCATACATTTTTAAGGAATAAGGTTTATTCCCCCGTAACAATGGTGAAAAAATATTCAGTCTCACTGGGACTGGCAATCAACTCAGCGTCGTGTGCCAAAAATGTTCCACTTTCGTGATGTCATCCTTACTCCATTAATTCTAACATTTTTGGAAGTGAAGTTCCCGTGCCTTTTTGTTGGAAGATGGAGGGAATGTGACGACCACCGTGACCAACTGAAGAGGAGACAAGCAGTCGCCCAAAACAAATTGGTTCTAGGAAGGTTGAGAGACTGGTTCTAGGAAGGTAATGAGGGACACAATATTCATTTCTCAACGGGATTTGAACCCTGACCCTACTCTGTCGAATAGTCAGAAGTTCTCGTAGTTTAAGCACGACAGAACAATGAAATACTGTTAAGTTTATGCAAAGAGTAGTAAAATATTGTTTTGCAATAGGGTAAACAAATTGCGTATTTTGTAAAAATGAAATAAACCTTGGTTAAGTAAGCCTGTGGAACAGAAAAGCATATAGGATCAACTGTGGAATGCTTTAAAATCTAAATAAATAAAATAAAATTCAACAAATCAAAATTTCAAAACCAAAAAGGGCTGCGAGACGACCATGAATGCGGCTTCGACTACCATGAATTTCTCTCCCTCCATGAGTTCGACTACCATGAATTTCTACACTTGAAATTTCAATAATTTACGTTCAGTACTTTCTTCTGTGACTGAGATACACATATGATAATTTTATTAATATTATGAATGAAAGCAGCCGCATACTAAAATATATCCTACATATAAATATCTGAAAGTCTAAAAGTTTTTATTCCTGAAAGAAAAAAAGGAATTTCGGATGATACTGTTCCTACAAAAGCCAGGGCTTGCTGTTCGTTCGCGTCCCATTTCAATAGCTGCACATTTTATTAGGGATTTAATTTCTGTGAAAAAATACTTCCGCTTATACGTACTTTCTAAATTCTGTTACTATGAACAATATAACTATTGTTGAGAGCAATATGGCTTACTCAAGCAATCCTGTTCAAAATGTTACATTTATAACATTTAAAAAAGTTCATTACGGTTCGATAATCAATACAAATTTACACCTTAAATTCTACTACGTACCTCCGTTCGCTTAGATAAACAACAAAAATACTTTTCACACTGACTAAACGTATACATCATACACACTGACTAAACGTATACATCATCTACACTTAATCTGGTTATGTAATAGTTTCTTTTGTGCTTGCTGCTCAGCGTACATTATTGTGTCTGCCTTAATGTTTTTTATTCTAATTCACGAATCGTAAAGTTTTACTTTTTTAAACAAATTTCCGATTTCTCAAACCTTACAAATTATGTTTTGTAACAGTTTCTCATTTTCTGAAAGAACGCTGTAAGGGCGAAAAATAATAATGAGATGCATATCAATTAAGATATGATCAAGTGTTAATTTATGTATATAAAAACAAGAAGAAAAAAATGGGGGCTATGTCACGTGCAGTGGGACGACGAAATGTCGCCCGAGAAGAATATTTGTTTTACTCAGGAAATAACTTTTTTTCATTAACTTTGTGCATATACAATGCAAAATGCCTGGCGTACGTTGACGACGTCAGGAGGTATATAGCTAATCCAAAGTTGCGGAAAGACATTGTTTCGTAGTACATTGCCGGGCACAGAAAATCTGGTCCAAGAGAATACCTGCACAAATGCAGACAATGCCCAATGGTAGAAGAGCGCCAGCTTGTCTGGGAGGTCTGAATACGTCCTATATGTGAAAGAATGCCAGTATTGTTGCATGTTTTGTTCTGTCTGTATAGAGTCTGGTTTCCACGTGCAGAAGTCCGTTAGAAGGAATGTCAAACATGCGGTCGTCAGACACTAAGACAATAAGTAGGGGCCAGTTCCAAGAAGCAGGAACTGCTGCGTTACTGATACGAAGCAAGTTGGCTTGCAAGAAAAGGTCAGGTTCGCTCCGGAATGTGACACGATCGAAGGTCAGCGCCTCGTGGAAGGGGGAGGGAGAGAAAAGGAGTGGTTCTCCGAAGCGAGGGGGGGTCAGGGAGAAATTCTTGCAGAGGGAGAGAGGAGTTAGAGGTGAGCTTGGAAGGCGGGTAGACGTGGGGAGTTTAGGCTCTGAGGAACGAAGTTCCTGATTTAGCGTGAAGCCGAGTGCTTCGGGAGAAAGTGTAGAGTCGGAACGACTCTGATATTAGAGTTACCATAAGGCAACTGATTTTCGGAGCGAACGTTGATCAGTGATATTGCTGAATTGAAAAATTCGCGACGGACGTCGCATGTGAAATAAATTCTTCGACGTGGACATTGGCACCTGAACCAAACTCTTACCAATACTTTTGCTTCATTAAATTTATTGTCTTTCTTATTCACGGAGTAGTTATTGAAAGTTGATGAAGTGCTTAATGGTAGCCATTCTCTCCCTTCCTTGATTCGCGCATAATTTAAACAAAAAGGCGGAGGAAGAGGGGCCTGAATGATAAATTTATAATTAATAAATTACGAGAGTGAGAACCTCAGATAATTTGCTGTCAGTGGGGAGTTGCTAAAATAACTCACGGACGCCTATCGGAAAGAAGGCGGGACTTGGCAACTTAGCACAAGAGCCTATGTCTCACCCCTACAAACGTTTTGTAGCTGTAGAAAAATTTATGCCATTATTACTGGGCATATTTTATAAAGATTATCAGCACGTGCTAAAACAAAGCTTTACTTGTTCGTTAACATAGCTTCTACTTAAACTTTTCTTTGCAGGGAGAGGCAATTAGCAAATCCCTGAAAAAACCTACAGAATCCGGGAAGGGGAGAGAAAGCTACGGTTTCCTTTTGTGCTTGCTGCTCAACGTACAGCGTACGATATGACTTGATTTTATAATCCTACATCAACTCCTTCACTTCTTGTCATTGCAACTGCAAGCTCGTGTAAGATTAAAAGCAGAAAATTATGTTTTTCTTGAACAATGAAATTTTATCAGAACTCTAACTTTGCAGCATATTGATTTAATTAAATGTTTCTCGAAAGAATAATTTCCAATTTTTTTGTAATTAATCTTTTTTTTTATATACACTGCTGGACAATTGCTAAGGACGGATGACAATAGCAACGATATCAACCATAAAATGGAAGGCAGGAAAATGGGTAAATTAGCATAAGTGCGGGATACAGTAAGATGTGTTGTGCGTATGCAAATTTTGGATTGCCGAACTTGTTCGTGACGTCAAAGCGCTGATAAGAGATATAAAGGATTTGACGCGCATTGACCGTTGTTGTTCAAACGCAAAGTTGAAAGGGAAAGAATCAATTGACGAACTTGTAATTTTCAGTATGTCTACCCGACATCACCTAGATAATTTTACGCGTGGCCGTATTATTGGCAAGATGAAGAAGGGCGAAAAATAACAGATGTGTCCAGGGAGTTCGACGTCAGCCACAGTGTTGTTTCAAGACTTTGGAAATCATTTCAAACAAATAAAGAGTGTAACAAACGTCACGGGGGAGGTCGTGTTCGCAGTATGACACTGCAGAAGATTGGTACATAGTGCTATCAACAAAAAGACACCGGCGCAGCACAGCTAGTGAGGTAGCAAATCAATTTATGGCTGCAACTGGCAAGTGGATCTCCCGACAAAATGGCGCCAGACGTTTGCATGATGGAGGACTATACACCCGCCGTCCTGTGGTGTGCATCCCATTGTCCAGACGTCACCGTACAGCCCGTTTGCATAGTTGCCATCAACATCGCAATTGGACTGATAACGACTGGTCTGCTGTCCTCTTCTCAGATGAGAGTAGATACAGTCTATCGTCTGATTGTCGACGACAACTGATCTGGCGTGATAGTGGTACTGCATATTGTCCAGCAAACATACAGGAAAGGGACCGATATCCGACATGTAGTGTCATGGTATGGGCTGGCATCATGATCAATGGCCGTACGTCCCTCTATGTGCTTCCAACTGGGACTATGACTGGCCAACGATACATTAATGATGTTCTGCTACCTTATGTTCGCATGTTCCGTGATGCTGTCAGTGATAGATTAATTTTCATGGACGACAACGCAACATGTCATCGGACAGTCGCTGTCCAGGAGTGTTTTGAGAGCGAGGATATTCAACGCCTTGTATGGCCAGCACGTTCTCCAGATCTGAATCCCATTGAAAATGTGTGGGATGCTTTGGGGAGGAGTCTTGCTGGTCGCCAATGCCCTCCAATAAACAAGGACACCCTCATCCGTGCACTGACAGAAGAATGGGATAAATTACCCCAACAGCTGCTTGATAATGTTATGCAAAGCATGACACGACGCGTGGAATCTTGCATCGCCCTCCATGGTGGCCATATCCCGTATTGACATCTTACGCCGGAACGCCTGCGGACGGTAATTGCATTTTTTTCATGTTTACGTATTCTGCACAAAATGGCCTGTTTGTCCCTTGAACACGTTCCAAAGCCTTCTGGATTTCAGAGCACAATAAATTGTCTTTCTTGTAATGTCCTGGCATTCTGACATTATTTTCTTTCACTTGGCATCCAACCACACTTACTTTTTATGCGCTATATAGCCGTTTATGATCCGTCCTTAGCAATTGTCCAGCAATGTAGAATATAATAGCCGCTGAAAGAACATTCAACTTCACCATTTCAGTTCAAGAACAAGAGAGAAATTCTGTTAATAACCAAAAGTTATGTATTTACATTCCTTGAGCACATCATATTAAACAAATATTCAAATACATATCTATCTTAAAATTAAATTAAGGAAAACTTACTAGTTATTCTGGTGATCACTGTTAACGGAAAATACTCCTGCAATTTCAATGAAAATCTGCGACTGTTTTTTATTTTTCACTGTTCACTCAGAGCACATTTCACAAAGTAAAGAACAAGATAATGGCCCTGAGAATGTGGGGAGGTATGTTCCCAGGGGTTTTATGAAGGTGCGGTAATTAGGGGAATAACGCTCTGCTAATCAGGTCCCATTAAAGCTAAATACTACCTTTAATCGGATCACAAGTAGCTATCAGAAATACATACCTGAACATTTGGTTTTGTAGGTGCGGTTCACCAGTAGTTCACGGAGATAAGATCAAACAATTTTCATGTAGCATTGTGTTCTGCACATCTGACAAGTAGTTTACAATGAAAATATTAATTTAACCATATGTAGAGGATTTTAGGAAGGGAGGTCTGACCCCAGGTCTTAAACAACCCTTAGAAATAGGATGTTAGGAGATTTGGGCTAGAGTGCCCAATAGGAAAGTGATACGGAAGCGAAGTAGAAAGACCTCCTTATTTATTACCTGGAGCCAGTACCCGGGGTCCGACGGCTTAGAGTGTCCATCCGACGCAAGGCGTATATTTAGTGGATCGAACCTGAGGCCCTTTCCGTAGCAGTCACGAACGTTGCCCACTCGGGCTCCCGCGGCCAATTTAACCAGTGTCTCCCACCCGTTATTAATTTACTTGTTTTGAATAGAAGTTTATTTGGGGGGAGGGGGAAGGTGTTAAAGGCAGGAAAGTATTTAACCAACAGAGATATTAGGCCAAGGGTTGCATATACTTTCGAAAGCGATCTCTTTTTACTCTCCTACCGTCATCCCCGAAACTTAGAACAGGGAACTCGACAAATGTGGCTAACAGATATCAAAATGTACATTTTTTGGTAACATCCCTGGATTTTAATTTATTTCCACCATCGCATGTACAAAATTACTACCTCCCGGTGATGCAGTGTTCTAAGCCCTGGTTTGCGATCAATAGTTCGAGTTGGTCATGGTTCGAATTACGATGAAGTGTAGAAACTAGCTCTTCTTCTACCTTTAGACCAATGGCCTCACCAAGAGGTGAGACGACCTCTTAGGAGATCTAAGCTGTTCGCTTTGCTCGTTTAACCCCCATTAAAAAATTAACAAGCAAAATATGCACAGAAGCGTATAACAAAAGAATAAGAATGAAATACCGTTTTTCTAACTGGATTTGATTCAAAATACCGCAATAATTAGGCGGAGTGCACGTCTGTTGAATAACTTTTAATGATTGGATTTTAAAAAATATATTGTCAAATTTTCCCTACTTTTTAAAGACATATTTTCAAAATTTCGCGGTGTCTTTTGTCTAACTCCAAAACGGGAAAATTTTACAATATATTTCCAAATATTCAATGTTAGGAAAGCACGGATTCTTTCTTTTTTTCGCGGTTACATTAGATGCCCAAACCATTTTCTACTGTGTCTAAACAGCTTTGTGAAAATGTTCATCGACCTTAGCGGCGTTTCCGCGGAATTTTAGAAATGCAATAATTTGAAACACAAGTGTCAAAATTTCGCTGTTTCTCTTGACTCATCTGCCGTCAATTCAATTCCTTTCTCCCTTCCACTATATTTGTTGCTAAGAAAGCTGCTTCAATATGTCACAAACGTAAAAATTTCAGAAGGGCAACTTAAAATCTGACTATTTCAGTCAGATTCGATAAGAGAATAAGTTACAATAACTAATGAGCGTTTAGCGTCAAAAACTGTTGCGGAGAAAAAGAAAAAGAAAGAATGAGTGAGTAGTTGATCAATGAGAACTAGCGAAATATGAATAGAAATAGCCATTACCATAGTAAAATTTCCGAATGTTTTCTTTCGTTGTATAATAACACCAGATGAACACAGATATACAAGACTGCCGCCCCTCCCCCACCCCGATTTAGAAACACTCCTTTCAGGAAAAGATGAGGAACGCATTCAAAAGGTAAACACATGAATAATGCGGGATATTGGATTTGGAATCCAGAGCCGAGGAAATCACCATTTCTCAAAAATCAGACTCGTCGCTTTCAATCATCCATGGCCATGTTGCAGGGTTTTTTTTTTTTTTTTCAATATCCCGGGTATACATAATTAAAGTTTGCAAGGCCAAGGCCGCTAGAGTTGAATTCTTGCTCAGCATAATGGTTTCAATTTGGAATCAGCCCTCCTCAGACGATATAATTTTTTTTCTATTTTGACCATAAGGCTAACAATAATTCCAGAATGCTGTGTCAGTTGGGTTGTTATTGCTGTAAAGGCTTGTAATGAAAGAGAGTAGTAGTTGTACGCGCTGCTATCGTTCAAACTTACAAATTACAAATGTTAACAATGCAGAATTCTTGGAAAGAAGTTTCTGTGAAAAGAGGAATATTGAAAGTGTAATTTTCACTCCAAATGTTCATATGTAGATGATTTTAAGAAGGGAGTGTCTGACCCCAGGTCTTAAACAACCCTTAGAAATAGGAAACTAGGAGATTTGGACTAGAGTGCCAGATAGGAAAGTGACACGGAAGCGAAGTAGAAAGGGAGAGGAAGACGCCCTAATTTATTACCGGGGGGGGGGCAGTACCCGAGGTCCGACGGCTTAACGTGCCCATCCGACACACGACGGATATTTAGTGGATCGAACCTGAGGCGTGGTGGCAGTCACGAACGCTGCCCACTTAGGCCACCCGCTGCCCTATTTTTTTTTTTTTTCACTCCAGATGAATAGCGAACCTTTTAAGGCTCAATGGCCCTGTCAACAAAACGTCCTGTACTTCAGGATTGGAAAGCCCCCTCCCCCTTCCCCAAAAAAAGACTGTAATACAGCTTAACTACTGCTACTACAATTTGACGACTAAGATGAACAATTTGGAATATACCAGCATGCAGTTGTCTTTCAGAGACATTGCTGCAAACCACAGTGTCAGCGTTTCAATTTTCCGCTATATTACTGTATTCTCGGTAACGTTCGTGCGCGCGCGCCTGTGTGTGTGTGTGTGTGTGTCTTACACACAAAACTGAATCATGTATCAGTAAATATATAATCATTTTTTATCATAAATCAGTATTGTGTAATATCATTTTCTTCTCGCAACCGTCATCCACACGATTTTTGATTTCGTAGACCCAAGTTTCTTAACTACGAAAATATAAATGTAGATATCAGTAAAAATCGAACTATGAGTTTCCATGTTTAACATGAAAATGAATTACTTTCTGGGTCAGTGTTTCCCCAGCTGTCCTGAAGTTATAAATTTCATGATTGCACAAAAATATTTCATTGAAGTACACTATTTGAAAAAAAAAAAAAAAAAGAAAAGAAAACATCCAAGAAAGTCATTCGATACTGATGAAACTCTGCATACAAGAGAGCCGAATACCCAAATGATTAAGAAATAACGCCTAATGACTAAATAGTTGCTTGCCACAGCGAGTGGGAACCACGCATCCATGTCCAGGAGGGTATATCAAGAGCAAAAATCGCACGCAAGAGTAGTTGTGACACTGGATTATGGTTGCATTAACCTACACGGACTGGGAGGATGCCTGGACGTCAGATTCGTGCGCACTACACGCAGCTGATCAGGTCTGAGAGCGGATGTATAATTGGTCTCAGAGATGTCGGTTGTTCATGTCACTGTATCGGCAGGCATTTGGGTCAGAGGGACACGGCAAGCAGACGATGTTGGCGATAATGGGTCCAGGACATTACATCACAGCAGCACGCGGACAGTGGAGGGCCGAAGGCAACAACAGAATGATAGGATCGAGCGAATGTAAGAACCGCACGAACAGAACCGAATTCGTCGCTCACAAAACAGCCCATGGCCATATTGCATTGACTACAGCCACGGAAGTGGCCATCCGAACAGTTGCCTGACGACTTACGCACGGAGACTGCATTCGAGGAGGCCAAACGCTTCCTTCCACTGACGAGTTAGCATCACCGACACTGGCTGTCAGGCTCGATCAACGAGGGATTTCAGCAAAACCAGTCTTGCTGGGCCAGCACTCAAGCCAACACTGGCAGCCGGCTGTGGCCCAATACTATGTTGCCGCTGCTCAAAAGTCAATAAAATGTCCCGGCGGCTACGACATGGGCCGGAAGTTCGGGCCATCAGCTCGTACCTCATCAGTTGTCATGTGATGCAACATGGCCATCAGTTATCCATCATACGCAGTAGCTGCCATAAGCAGCCCTTAAGCGGATCTGCCACCACGTCCCGTAAATGATGGCTAGTCTAATGTGGTGCACTAGTTTCCCGGCAGTGGCAGGCAGCAATCACGTGACGTAACTGATGGCTTGCCGAATCGTGTCCACCAATCGCCTAAAGTGGCCATGGAAAAATTCATCCCGCAACTCCTCTTTTTAACATCACACGAAACTTATCTGCATACCGTCAGGGCACTGGGGAAAATTCCACAACTGGTCCGGGAAAACGCCCGGTGACGCTTTGGTCGCAAAGTGGACCCTTTTACCACTACACTGCTTTGTTACGTGCAAGCGTTTGCTCGAACGTGAGTCTCTTTCTTGCGCGATGTGAAACGAAGGCTTCTCATTTTAATTTTACGATATTGCGAGTTATTTTCCATAAATGTTTATTCATAATTTGTTTTCATCTTAACGACTTTTTTTTACGTTGAGGGAACTTCACTTTGTTTCAAGGAGTATGTCAACTGAAAGACGTTTTCCAAAATTTCGTGCTATCCTTGTGGTCTTGAAAGACGATTGTTCAATTAATATGTTTACCCATTCATGTCAAATTCAGTTACATCTTTAACATTGCATTTTTTCCCACTTACCGAAGCTACATTTGATCTAAATAGGAGAGAGATTTTATTTTATATCTGGTTACATTTTTAACAGCGAATTCCTCCAAACTTGTGTGCTCAACCCATGGATGAGTGAATTATATTCACATAGCGTTGCCTAATTAAAAAAAATACTTGATAATTTTTTAGTGAATTTGTACCTTTTCTTTTTCGAAAATAGTCATTTTCTGCGCGTGTAATTCTTACTTTTTTTTCAACATAACGATTTTTTAATGTCTTTCAGGACTTTTGTTTGAAGCGGTTTAGTGTATGTTAGCGAAAGATTATACGATATATTTTCTAAGCAGCGGCAGCGATTAGGGAGGCAGGGGCAGTTGCCCCACACTTTTTAATATATTTTTTTAATTTACAGACAGCGCCTCCGTTCTCCTCACTGGCTAACGGCGCCGTCACCTAGGAACCCTGCGTGATTCCGCCCTGACAGTGCGTCTTCATGGCAACCGCCTCGACCAGAGTAACTACCTCTGTCCGGTAGCTTCGTCACTTACCGGTCTTCTCGGACAGTCTGAAAAGGAAGCTCCTAGAAGCCAAGATTATTTATTTAAGAAACACGCACCTCAACAACTCCAGTCAGTCAGGGTCCGGAATTTTTATTTTCCGATATTGCGCACTCCCTGTTCCTACAAAATTATGAGAGCTTTTGGTTATCAGTACAGTTGTCAATGTGACAGTGTTTTCGACTTCTCGTTAACTTGTCAGCGTCGGGAGTGAGAAAAATGGAGAAAGGTGCAGAAAAAGCGTTACTGCATTTTTTAAAGTAGAAAACAGAAAGTCATGGAAGAAAGCACTGAATCTGAAAACTC
This sequence comes from Macrothele yani, assembly GCA_039090855.1. NCBI lineage: Eukaryota > Metazoa > Arthropoda > Arachnida > Araneae > Macrothelidae > Macrothele > Macrothele yani. The sequence continues at coordinate 39,411,669 of CM077031.1, forward strand.
TGCCGCTACATCGGAAGCTACTTCTGTAGCTAGTATTTCCACATATATTGACGAACCTAACTGTTCATCCATTTGTGTGTGTGTGTGTGTGTGACAGTAAAAGCCAGGTTAGCAAACCTCCTGAAGTTGTGTTTTACTTACACTTAAACCAGTCTGAGTTTAACCTCTAGAGACGAGATCCATTTTGTGTCCAAGGTGTTGCCGTTGAGTATTATAAAGACGGATGATTCCTGCTTTCGCTGGCACAATTCCTAGGGACTAAAGGAAGAAGATTTAGAAGTGTATGGTATTCACAGTTTAAATGGCTTGAATACAGTGTCTCCGGCGACAATGCCTTTCGCTTTCTATGTCGATTATTTGGCAGTATCGGTAGTCATAATGAAACATTTATTACTAATATGTGTAAGAACTGGAAAAAGACAACTCTACGTTTTTAAGAACATGAACGTACTTCTTCTCAAAGAAGCGCTTTGCAATGCTGGCTAGAAGGCTTAAAGTCTAAAGAAAGTGTTGCAGAGAAGATTTCTTTCCAATACAAGGAAGAAGTGAAAACAAACCGTGAGTACCTTAAGATCCTGTTTCAAACATTACTTTTTCTTGAAAAAGTAATGTAAGACAAGGCTTAGAATTAAGAGGTCATAGGAAAGAAGAATCCTCAAATAACCGGGATAACTTCATAGGATTCTTGAAACTGCGTTCATCAGATAATTCGCGTTTGAAGATGTTTTTAGAGCGCGAAAAGTTCTTTAATTATGTTCGTCACGATGTACAAAATGAAATGCTGAAAACTTTGGCCAGTCAAACAAAAGCCTACATAATTGAAAGGGTTACGAAAAGCAAGTACTTCTCTGTAATCGTGGATGAAACCCTGAATGTTGCAAGTCATGAACAATTGATAATCGTGTTGAGATATGTAGCAGATGATTTAAAACTCGAAGAAAGATTTCTTGATTTTTATAAGACTGACCTTACAGATGAAGAGTCATTGTATCGCCTACTCCTATCGGTGCTGAACGAAGCAGGTGTAGAGACATCTAATATAGTAGCCCAATGCTATGACAGGACAACAAATATGTCAGGAATATATAAATGCGTTGCAGCAAGATTATAAGAAAATAATCCGAACGCAATGTATGTGCACTGTTACTTGCACTCGTTAAATCTTGCTGTTGTGGATTTATCAAAAAAAGTATTTCCATGGTTCGCAAAGTTTTTAGTTCAGTTCAGCAACTTTATATTTCACTGAAGCCTCACCGAAACGCCATGCAATATTTAAAAAGGTAAATGAAGGGAATATCGGTGAAAGTAATAAAACAGAATCTAGAACTAACTTGTCTCTCAAGGCACTGAATTACACTAGATTTAGCAGTAGATATGAAAGTCTGCGAACTGTTCAACAGCATTTGCCAGAAATAATACAGACTGTGGAAGAAATTGAAGCGAATGATCCAAAGGTTGATAGTGAGGTTCATGAGTTGATCTTGTGTATAAAAAAATTGAATTTGTATTTGACCTGAATATGATGAAACAAGTATTTGAAAAGACAAACATTCTTTCAAAATACATTCAGAATCACGATATTTCAGTTGACGAGCTTGTTGATGCTGCAAGGGATTAAAATAGCTATTGCAGATCTTCACAAAGAAAATAAATTTGACATGATTTGGTTCTGAGGCGAAGATATTTTGTGAATAACATGGATTTGAAGGATTAGTCATTCCAAGCAAGCGCAAAGTTCCACAGAACTTTGCGCTTGCTTGGAATGGTGGAGATGTTCATCCAACTGTTTCTTCACCTGGTGATCTCTGCTTAAAAACAACATATTATCCATTTCTGGACAATACTGTTGAAAACATAAAGTCGCGTTTCGACAAAAATCAACTGACACTGCTATGCCACATGGAAACTGTACTCACTGCTTCATTTAAACGTGACTCGATCAGCAACAAAGAGTTCAAAGAAGCTCGTTCTGCTATAGAAGAAGTGTATGAGCTTGAATGTGACAGCTTATCTGCAAAAATTGATGTATTCTCTAGGAAAGAAATATTAAAAGCTGATCGCTCATTTATTTCCAAATTGGTGTTAGAGTTTAACGCTGAAAATTCTCACAATCAAGTTGTATACCCAAATATTGTGAAGCTTTTGAAATTGTTTTGAACAATTTCAAAAGCTTCACAGTATTTGGGTGTCTACAACTTCAAAAGAACGGTCTTTCAGTGCCCTCAAAAGCGTAAAAAACTATTTAAGAAACACAACAAAACCGGAACGTTTAACAAATCTAGCCAATGAAAAAACACAAATTAACTCAGATGAATGTGTAGAAGTGTAGTCTAGAAGAAAAGAAAGACACTTTTCATTACTTTAAGTCTCACAGACTAGCAAGTCTCATTATTTTTTAATACTTTTGAGTTGCTTTTATATTTTAACAATCAATTGAATTTGTAATCTTATGCTAAAATTAAATATTTTCATGTAACCATGAATCATGCTTACAAATTTCAGAATTGAGGCATGAAATATTTTATGTAACAAAATGTTTTATCTAATTATTTCCCTCTTTTGCACATTTCGTATTCACACTTTCACCCTACCCCCTTTATATTGGTATACCCCCCCCCACCCCATTCTAGCACCCAATCGCCGCCACTGTTACTCAATTTTCCGAAATGATTTCTTGTTGTTCATGGGAATGTGTAAGGTGTTTCGTGCCCGTTTGTGTTGTCGATCCTTCGTGTGTTAATGAAGAAATTCTATTATGAAATTAGTTTCCGTAAATGCATGAGAGTAGTTAATAATTTGTATAATTTTCCTTCGACAGTAATCTACATCAACGCGGAGTTTCATTAGCAAATCAATTAGTCTCTCAACATATGGCATTTTTTTCTTAATATCCACTAAAATAACACGATGCCGTTGTCTTCAACTAACTGGTACCACGAGAGAATGTGCACGCGTTGCTTCTGTGCATGCGCAGTCACACTGCTTCCCCCTCGTGTTGGGGTTGCTTCGATTTCCAGCTACGGGCCACCCATTGCGCTTGTTTGGAGTCCTGTAATTCACAACGATGCGGCAGGGACATCAACGGCTGTCAACTGATGGCTCTGCCCCACCAAAGAATCGCTACCGTACCGTGAGCGGCAAATTTCAGCCAGTAGTGACCTGTCACTGCCAGCTGTCGGTCAGCAGTTTCCCAACACTTGTCTTTTTGCTGGGATAGTATCCATTGGCGTCGTGTTGTCCTTAGTGATGAGTCACGGTTTGCCCTTAGTGACGATGACCAGCGCATATGTACCTGGAAAGCAGCCGCCGGCGCACGGATCCTGCCTTTACCATGGAACCACTCACAGCTTGCACGGAGGTTACTGTCTTGGGTGCTATTTTATGCGCCAGCCGGACACCCTTGAGAGTCCGCCGTAACATGTCTTAGGATGTCGTCGACTGTACGCCGACGACATTCTACGACATGTTGTGTGGCCATTCCTGTTACAGCAACATCGAGCAATTATTCAACTGGATAACACCCGGCCACACACGACACGTATCTATCAAGTTGGCCTCCTTTATGTCGACACCTTTCAAGAGCCAGCCCGATCGCTTGCCGATCGAAAATGTTTAATAAGTGATGGGATGGCACGTACTCTCAACCCTAATGTCGACTAACCGGCTCGCGATTGGACCCCATCTGGCATGCTATACTTCAGGACAGTATCCGTGAACTTTATGCGTCTGTGCCACGCGGGGTAACCTCTTGTATATGAGCCAGAGGTGACACTTCAAAGAACTGTCTTGTTCCCCATTGGTTTAGCTTTTTAATCCCAGCGAGTGAACTAACTGCTCTGGAACTGCAATCATTTTCTAATACATGTACTTTGCACATGCCAATTTTCATCTCGATTGGATGATTTCTTCCGCACTTTTTTTTTTTTTTTTTTTTTTGCAAAGGTTGTATTTGCAGCATCTACATTTTTCAATCGTTTTGTTATCACAGTAAAGTGCACTTATTCTGGAAATAAAGTGTATATCATTGAAGATCCTTGGGGGACAACGTTCTTTCATTTGGAGCTAACATGAAGGGGTTTTATTTTTACCAACTCTCTGGCAACCAAACATTTGGATGGCCATGGGAAAACCAAGAGTTTTGCAGGTTGTGTTCAAGAACTTTAAGCAACTGATCATGTGTCTTGTTAATATTCATGGCGAAGCTAAGACAAAACGGGAAACTATGCTTTTCAACTGAAAAAAAAAACAAAACAAAAAAAGAAACAATATAACCGTACGCCCTCTAACGGAAGTATTGTGATTAACGAAGGAATGAAAATATGCGAAAAGTATTCTTCATAGCAAGCTCTCAGTAAAATGAATTATTTTAATACGTTTCCTGAAAGCAGTGGAAGTGCGAAAAGGGTTTTGACATTTGTGCCTCCTAGCGGGAAACTTTTTTTTATTTAAAAAAGGTAATATTTCCTATCTTCGATGTTGTCCACAAAGCGAATGACATACAGCAATCGATTTGCAGAAGCAGAGACACAAGTGCAAATGGAAATACATCCTACCACCACCTAATGCCGGCATTATGAACAGAAAGTCGTTCCACAAAGTAAAAAGGATAAGGCGATCAACCTTTTTTTTTTAAATTTGACTTTTTGAAGCAGACGTTTTTGCGAAAACAGATCAAACATTTTTTCTGGAAACCCGCACGAACCTTAATTTTGAAAGCGCGGTCAGGCCCAGGGCCGATTTTAGGACCCGACCTGGTCGGTCCAGTTTTGTAATTTTGTCAAGCCTTCTCGCAGTTTATTGCTACTAAGGCAATTCTTCATTTACAGCGAGGTTCTTCAACGCGCGGAGATCTGTTTAATGGCCCGCGAGACGATGTCCACAAAGGATATTCTAAAATTCTAAAAAAAAAAAAAAAATACATTTTTGAAACGGAAAAATGAATATCTATACACAGAAGTACGCGTGCGCCTGAGCAGGAAATTTTTTTTGAAAAGTGCAAACGTATCAGGTATTTATTTTCAAATTTTTTTGTAACGTAGGTATCATGTTAACTGCATCGTTTCTTTTTCCGAAAGATAAAGATTGCCCTCTGAAATAATCGATATTCATAATAAATACAGACATTTGTGCTTTTCTCCTTTGCTCTCACTTTCTTTCTTTATGATTTGTTTTTCATGTCGGCTATGCACAAATCCGTAGACCTCTGGTTTACCAAAACCACCTCAGAAATACCTAGTGAAGTGGGATCAATACAATATATACACCCTGATTCATAAAGAAGTATACCAGATGTTGTAAAACAGTAACAGTTGAAGACACAGACCACAACTGCGAACCGTTAGGTAGATGTACTCGAAAACGTTTGTGTCCCGCTACTGAGAGAAGGGACGTAGGCGATAGCACGCGTGTCACCTGACTAGTCAGTCAAAATGGCTGCGTCTGCAGTGGAGAAGGCGTTTTGTGTTCTTGAATTGAGCAAAACGGAATCTGTAACTGTTGTGCAACGGCATTTTCGATCACGATTCGGAAAAGAACCTCCACCCAGAAAATCTATCTACGATTGGCATAACAAATTTGAAACCACGGGCTGTTTGTGCAAATTTAAAAGTCCTGGACGACCGCGTGTATCGGAAGAACTCGTCGATAGTGTTTGCACCGCCATTCAACGAAGCCCGGGAAAATCAACGTGCAGGGCGAGTCGTGAAGTGCACATTTCACAGCCTACTGTCTGGAGAATTTCGAGAAAGAAGCTGAAAATGATTCTGTACAAAGTGCCGATATTGCAAAATCTCACTGACCTTGACAAGACAAAGCGCTTTGAATTTTGTGCCGAAATGCAGCACCTTTTTGAAAATGACGATTTTGCCGATCACTTACTTTTTACCGATGAAGCTACATTTCACGTGAGTGGTCAGGTAAACAAGCGCAATGTTCGATTTTGGGCAACGGAGAATCCCAGATTTACAGGGCAACATGTACGAGATTCCCCTAAGGTAAATGTGTTCTGTGCTGTGTCCAAAAAGAAAGTGTACGGTTAATTATTTTTTTACAAGACAACTGTCACGGGAGGCTCTTTTCTGGATATGTTAAGTCTTTGGTTGATGCCACAGTTGCAGGACGACAGTGACAAACTTTATTCTCCAATTGGATGGTGCACCACCATACTGGTTAGGCGACGTGCGAGATTATCTCGATGAACATCTTCCTCACCGATGGATTGGATGAGCCACGCACTACAACATGCCACTAACCCAATGGCCACCCAGAAGTCCTGACTTAGCACCTTGTGACTGATCATGATCATATGTAGAGAATTTTAGGAAGGGAGTGTCTGATCCCAGGCCTTAAACAACCCTTAGAAATTAGAACTTAGGAGATTTGGGCTAGAGTTCCCGATAGGAAAGTGACACGGAAGCGAAGTAGAAAGGGGGAGGAAGACGCCCTTATTTATTACCGGGGGGCCAGTACCCGGGGGGCCAGTACCCGGGGTCCGACGGCTTAACATGCCCATCCGACGCACGGCGGGTATTTAGTGAATCGAGCGTTCCTACCTGCCTGGGATCGAACCTGAGGTTTTTTCCGTGGCAGTCACGAACGTTGCCCACTAGGCCACCCGCGGCCAACACCTTGTGACTTTTTCCTGTGGGGGTATTTAAAAGACAAGGTATTCGCCCCTCCCCTTCCTATTGATCTAGCGGAGCTGAAACAGCTTATCACACCCACTATCACTGCACTTGATTCAGATATCTTACCTTGCGTTTGGGCGGAAAAGGATTACCGGCTCGATGTGTATCATGTGAGTAAGGGTGCACACATAGAACATCTGTGACTGTCTCTAAAAAAACCTGAAACATTCACTTACAATTCTGTTAGAGGTAACATAAAATATCTTACACTGTACTTGTTTTATAGTGCGTTGAAACTATATACTTCTTTATGAATCACCCTGTATATCATCACCATCATCATCAACCATTATCAATCCACTGCTGGATGAAGGTCTTCCCAAGTTTCTTCCACAATTGTCTGTCTCGAATCTGTCTCCTCCATGTTACTCCAGCATATATATATATATGGACGTTGTGAAAGAGCGAGGGAATATGAACTTCCATTGTGCATGGCTTTTATCGATTATGAAAAAGCCTTTGATTCGGTGAAACCATCAGCAGTTACAATGGCTCTGAAAACCTGCGGTATTGAAGATGCATACATTAATATTATTAATAACATCTATGAAAATGCAAGTGCAAAGATTAGGCTGTTTAAAAATACAACACACGTAAAAATTGGAAAGGGAGTGAGACAAGGTGACACCATATCTCCGAAGCTCTTTAATGCTACATTGGAGGGTGTTTTTCAGTCGCTGAGCTGGGAAAACAAGGGGATAAAGATTAATGGAGATTATCTAACCCACCTTCGTTTTGCTGATGACGTAGTCATTTTTGCAACTACCCCATCAGAGCTGCAGAGTATGATCCAGGAACTTGCTGACAAGAGTAAAGAAGTGGGATTAAAATGAACTTTCAGAAGACAAAAGTGATGTTCAATGCTTTTACAAGAAATGAAGATTTATCGATTGATGGAGAAAAGCTGGAGATAACAGACACGTACGTTTATCTTGGACAGCAGATATCAAGTGAGGGACACATTGATGAAGAAATTAATCGGCGTACAAAACTTGCCTGGAGAGCTTTTGGAAGAAACAGCATAATTTTCAAGAGCAATATGCCATTATGTCTTAAAAGAAAAGTGTTTGATCAATGCATCCTTCCAGTGCTTACGTATGGTGCAGAGACGTGGACCTTAACTAAAAGAGACATACAAAGGCTGCAGACAACTCAAAGAAGCATGGAGAGGTGCATGCTTGGTGTAACCAGGAGAGATAAAAAGAGGAACTCGTGGATCCGAAAAATGACAAGAGTGGAAGACATCATGATCAGAGTTAAATCCCTGAAATGGCAATGGGCTGGACATACTGCCAGAAGAACAGATCATCGATGGACAGCCGAAATTTTAGATTGGATTCCAAGGGACAGGAAAAGACCCAGAAGAAGACCACATGGGAGATGGGTGGATGAAATTCGAAAGTATGCAGGGGTGACATGGAAGAGACTGGCACAAGACAGACCGTTGTGGAGGAAACTTGGGGAGACCTTCGTCCAGCAGTGGATTGATAATGGTTGACAATGATGATGATGATGATATAAATATATGGGATGTAAGGTCAGGTGATGCGTAACACCACAGCCTCTCCTTGACAAATGTCAACCCCGCCTTCTCGTGGTGCATCCTGTTCCCACTAAAGGGGCTCTGACGACCGCCAATAGCGGTATAACTATACCATCGGGATTAGAGGAAATTCTATCCCACACTCACAAACCCGCTTGGCCAGCGTGGTGAGTTATGGCCAAACCCCTCCTAAATGATTCCACAACTTAAATCTTGGCCTTCAGTCTCCGGCAGCTGGAATGCACCTGGCCAAGGCAGCGGCCAGTGCGACATGAAGGCAGAGGGTGCTAAGAATCCCCGGAGGACCGGACTAGGCTGCCATCTGATGCTGACCTTGGCTACGTACAATGGACGCTCCCTATCTTCTGATTCAAGGCTTCTTGAATTGGAAGAGGAATTGCAAAGGATCAAGTGGGACATCGTGGGGCTAAGTGAGGTAAGGAGAAAAGGAGAAGATCTCATCGAACTGAAAAGTGGACATCTCTTCTATTATCGTGGGACAGATACTGGCAGAACTAGTGGTGTTGGGTTTATAATAAACAAGAAACTGAAGGATAAAGTTGTAGAAGTTGAAAATTCCTCTGACAGAGCTGCACGACTTGTTTTCCAACTCTCGAAAAGATACCAGGCTCAGATTATTCAAACTTATGCACCCACCACAAGTCATCCTGAAGAAGAAATTGAAGAATTTTATGAGGAAATTTGTCATCTAAATAATAAAGGTAAGCAGCACTTGAAAATAATTATGGGAGATTTCAATGCAAAAATAGGGCAACGGCAACACAATGAAACTTCAGTAGATAAATTCGGTCACGGCAACAGAAACCAGCGTGGAAATACTCTCGTAGAGTTTGCAGAGGCAGAAGGGTTTTTCATCTTGAACTCCTTCTTCAAGAAAAAGCCACACAGGAAATGGACATGGAGACATTCAAATGGGACGACAAGTGAAATTGATTTTATTATGTGTAACAAAAAATTCGTCATAGAAGACTGCAGTGTGCTAAACAAGTTCAACACAGGTAGTGACCATAGATTGGTGAGATGTAAGATGCACCTCAACACCAAACTTGAACGTGGCAAGCTCATAAGACAAACAAAATCTATTGACATAACCAACCTTAAAAAACACCATAATACCTTCAAGTTGGAACTGAAGAACAGGTTCTCTGCTTTAGAAGGCCTAACATCAGAAGAAGTGGATATCTCTGAAGTTAACAGAAAGTAACCAAAGCTCTTATGGAAACAGCAACAAAATTAGCTGGGTCTAAGAACAAGTTGCATGTAAATAAATTATCAGGAAAAACGAATATGTTGATGCAAAAAGAAGAGAGATGAGGACAACTAAAGAAGATGTGACTTCCAAAGTGGAATATATAGAGCTATGCAAGACAGTAAGAAAAAGTATCACTGAAGACGTAAGAAAATTCAACTGTGAACTAGTGAGGAAAGCAATTGAAAACAACCAAAGCCTAAAGATAGCAAAGGGACATCTCAATAAGGGAAGAAAACAGATTATGGCACTGGGAAAAGAAGATGGTTCTGTAACAAGAAATAGAGGCGAAATTTTGACTAGAGTGAAAGATTTCTACTCCAAATTATATGAAAGGGATGATACATGCACTCCAGACATCATGAAAGATACCAGTACCAGAGTTCCTCCAGTCCTTCCAGCAGAAGTTGCATATGCAATCAAGAACATGAAGCGGGGAAAAGCTCCAGGAGAAGATGGAATTACTGTAGACATCATACAAGAAGCAAGTGGAGAAATCGAAACAGTACTGGCCCAAATTTTCACTCGATACCTTAATGAAGGAAAGATTCCTGAGGATTGGAACACCGGTACATTGATCCTGCTACATAAGAAAGGTGACATTGAGGATCTCGGAAACTACAGACCTATCAGCCTCCTATCAGTAGTTTATAAAATCTTCACTAAAGTTCTTTCACACCGCTTGAAGGTAACACTGGACATGGCTCAACCGAGAGAACAAGCTGGATTCAGGAGTGGCTACAGCACAATAGATCATATCCACGTGCTGAGAGAACTAATTGAAAGAGCGAGGGAATATGAACTTCCATTGTGCATGGCTTTTATCGATTATGAAAAAGCCTTTGATTCGGTGAAACCATCAGCAGTTACAATGGCTCTGAAAACCTGCGGTATTGAAGATGCATACATTAATATTATTAATAACATCTATGAAAATGCAAGTGCAAAGATTAGGCTGTTTGAAAATACAACACACGTAAAAATTGGAAAGGGAGTGAGACAAGGTGACACCATATCTCCGAAGCTCTTTAATGCCACATTGGAGGGTGTTTTTCAGTCGCTGAGCTGGGAAAACAAGGGGATAAAGATTAATGGAGATTATCTAACCCACCTTCGTTTTACTGATGACGTAGTCATTTTTGCAACTACCCCATCAGAGCTGCAGAGTATGATCCAGGAACTTGCTGACAAGAGTAAAGAAGTGGGATTAAAAATGAACTTTCAGAAGACAAAAGTGATGTTCAATGCTTTTACAAGAAATGAAGATTTATCGATTGATGGAGAAAAGCTGGAGATAACAGACACGTACGTTTATCTTGGACAGCAGATATCAAGTGAGGGTCACATTGATGAAGAAATTAATCGGCGTACAAAACTTGCCTGGAGAGCTTTTGGAAGAAACAGCATAATTTTCAAGAGCAATATGCCATTATGTCTTAAAAGAAAAATGTTTGATCAATGCATCCTTCCAGTGCTTACGTATGGTGCAGAGACGTGGACCTTAACTAAAAGAGACATACAAAGGCTGCAGACAACTCAAAGAAGCATGGAGAGGTGCATACTTGGTGTAACCAGGAGAGATAAGAAGAGGAACTCGTGGATCCGAAAAATGACAAGAGTGGAAGACATCATGATCAGAGTTAAATCCCTGAAATGGCAATGGGCTGGACATACTGCCAGAAGAACAGACCATCGATGGACAGCCGAAATTTTAGATTGGATTCCAAGGGACAGGAAAAGACCCAGAAGAAGACCACATGGGAGATGGGTGGATGAAATTCGAAAGTATGCAGGGGTGACATGGAGGAGACTAGCACAAGACAGACCGTTGTGGAGGAAACTTGGGGAGACCTTCGTCCAGCAGTGGATTGATAATGGTTGACAATGATGATGATGATATAAATATATAGCACAAAAAAATTCGACAAAAAAGGCTAATACCATGAGAAGCGCCGAAGGCAGCTAAACCTCATGTAGTAGCTTATATAAAATGAAATTATTACAGAACAAAAATACAAAAATTTCAAAACAAGTGAAAACTGGAACAGGTTGCCGTCATAAGGAGAGCATCAACCTGTGGGAGTGGCCTTTCTAGTACTAACAAAACGACAAGGCAAGCCAAAATTGTCGGTTGGTCATGCTCCAGTGGCCACAAAACGAAATTCTAATAAGCACAAAAATTCAAGAATCAAATTTATAAAACTAAAAAAAAAAAAGGAATTAAAAGCTTACCGGCAGAACAAAACCCGCAATGACAAAAAGTCAAACAAAACTGAACAGAGCACCCACAAGAACCCAAATATATACACTGATAAAGAAGGTGGTCACGGTTAATCAATTACCTGGTAAGCCAAAAAATGTGTGAATTGACAAGATGCAAAACTGGGTATGTAGATAAGATCTTCAGTTATTAGGGACCCACCAAATAGCACTTTATGTTACCTATATATTTAAAATTGTTAGGTCCTAGGTTAATAAAGCATGTCAATGTGTAATTTGAAACTCTTGGACACCGAATTATAGTTCCAAATTTAATGGTTAAAATGATGTCTTAAGAAATTTTTAGGAAAATTGTTAGATTGCAATTTCAAGAAAAGAGCTTTCAGATTTTTTACAAGTAAGAGCTTTGTAGAGTAAATTTTAGCTATTCTATGAAACTGAGAGATGAGTAGATTGCGATGTATAACTTTTGAAATGTTGGAGGACCAGTGAGTGTAGTGAATGATATCAAACTCAAAAGAGTTTCTTTTATCAAATAAATTCACCACACCTCTTCCCTCCTTGTCCAACTGAACCTCTAAATCGAGGTAACAAACATAAGTAGACGATCTGTTGGTTTTTTCTAGGGTAAGGTCGTCCGGATACAAGTCAGTGGCGCAACGCAAAAAGTCCGGAATGTTCATGACAATGATGTCATCAACATATCTTAGAGCAATCCCAGGTAAAGGATGATTGGCAACATATCTAGCCTCAAAAAAATGTCGATAGAGATTAGCCAAACTGCTAGAAAAGCGACTGCCCATCGGGATACCACGAGTTTGGAGGTAAAGCACATCGCCTACGGGAACGACATTGTTATTAAAACAGAAATCCAGTAGGAAATGCTAATACTGTTTTGTAGTCCCGGGCTCGAACTTCGTATGTATGTTTAGGGCTACCTGCCACAGACCCTTCAATGAAATTTAGGTGAAGAGGTTTTTAAAATCGTAAGTATCCACAGATGTGACAGTCACCGAGCCAAGTGTCTCCAAGAATCAGTTATTGCTCCCAATAATCCAAGTCGAACCCAACCTGCGAAGAGCCACGGACAAGTATCTCTGAAGCAACCCAACCGCTTTACTATTATAACAGTTGCGTCCACTAGTAATGAAACGGAAGGAAACAGGTTCCTTATGAAACTTTGGGATGGCATAAATAAAAGGAAAGTTTAAGTTGGACAAATTAAGCCTTATCCTTTTATGCAGAGCAATTATTTTTTTAACAATGTCTTTATGGTTTGGAGAAACCGGAGTGTAAGTATCCGTGGTATTCATCTCCTGTATTAGGATATCCTGATAGAACTGTTTACAAAAAAAGGCAAAGTTATTACCAGCCTTATCCACTGGAGAAATAGTGAATAAGTTTTGAAGTTCATGAATTTGTGAATTAATCAAAGCAAAATTATGTGGCTGCCGGGTACAAACACCAGAGCTCTTTAACTTGTCGAGCTCATGATGAATGTCACATAATACAGGATCCAGCCATTCGTTAAAGGCTTCGAGGGGCAAACCGAACTCATAAGAAAGCTTTAATGCGCATTGTAAAAAATTACTGCGTAGATTAGAGACACATTTCTTAGTTTTGAATCGAGGAGTCAACCTGTACTTAGTGCCCAGAGACATAAGTGTGCGTAGTTCCTGAGAAGGCACTATGTCCAGGTCACCAGTAACGATATGACCGTCGTAAGGGTTGACAAATTTACTGAATTTGTCAAGATGACAGTAACAGCTGTTGCCGCTTAAATACTTTAAATCAGCAACGGTTTGCTTGTAGTTAAAAATACGGCGACCAAGTGGTTTTTCATAGCGGAAACAGATCACCAATTTCACATCATTTCCGAGAGGGAAAAGATCCAAACGTTTTTGCAAAATTGGCTTTAAGTCAATAAAATAAATGGCCTCATGACAGTAATCAATAACGCAGTACTTCCTGACAAGGTGAGCTCCTGTGTATTTACTACGAAAAGTGGAAAGTCGGTACGCAAGAAGGTCACCTATCAAAATTCCAATGTGTTCAGAGCCGAAGGCATAATTTCGAAGCAGTTGGTCAAAAGCCCTGATTCTTTTGTTACTTATATATATCATCATCATCATTGTCAACCATTATCAATCCACTGCTGGACGAAGGTCTCCCCAAGTTTCCTCCACAACGGTCTGTCTTGTGCCAGTCTCCTCCATGTCACCCCTGCATACTTTCGAATTTCATCCACCCATCTCCCATGTGGTCTTCTTCTGGGTCTTTTCCTGTCCCTTGGAATCCAATCTAAAATTTCGGCTGTCCATCGATGATCTGTCCTTCTGGCAGTATGTCCAGCCCATTGCCATTTCAGGGATTTAACTCTGATCATGATGTCTTCCACTCTTGTCATTTTTCGGATCCACGAGTTCCTCTTCTTATCTCTCCTGGTTACACCAAGTATGCACCTCTCCATGCTTCTTTGAGTTGTCTGCAGCCTTTGTATGTCTCTTTTAGTTAAGGTCCACGTCTCTGCACCATACGTAAGCACTGGAAGGATGCATTGATCAAACACTTTTCTTTTAAGACATAATGGCATATTGCTCTTGAAAATTATGCTGTTTCTTCCAAAAGCTCTCCAGGCAAGTTTTGTACGCCGATTAATTTCTTCATCAATGTGACCCTCACTTGATATCTGCTGTCCAAGATAAACATACGTGTCTGTTATCTCCAGCTTTTCTCCATCAATCGATAAATCTTCATTTCTTGTAAAAGCATTGAACATCACTTTTGTCTTCTGAAAGTTCATTTTTAATCCCACTTCTTTACTCATGTCAGCAAGTTCTTGGATCATACTCTGCAGCTCTGATGAGGTAGTTGCAAAAATGACTACGTCATCAGCAAAACGTAGGTGGGTTAGATAATCTCCATTAATCTTTATCCCCTTGTTTTCCCAGCTCAGCGACTGAAAAACACCCTCCAATGTGGCATTAAAGAGCTTCGGAGATATGGTGTCACCTTGTCTCACTCCCTTTCCAATTTTCACGTGTGTTGTATTTTCAAACAGCCGAATCTTTGCACTTGCATTTTCATAGATGTTATTAATAATATTAATATATGCATCTTCAATACCGCAGGTTTTCAGAGCCATTGTAACTGCTGATGGTTTCACCGAATCAAAGGCTTTTTCATAATCGATAAAAGCCATGCACAATGGAAGTTCATATTCCCTCGCTCTTTCAATTAGTTCTCTCAGCACGTGGATATGATCTATTGTGCTGTAGCCACTCCTGAATCCAGCTTGTTCTCTCGGTTGAGCCATGTCCAGTGTTACCTTCAAGCGGTGTGAAAGAACTTTAGTGAAGATTTTATAAACTACTGATAGGAGGCTGATAGGTCTGTAGTTTCCGAGATCCTCAATGTCACCTTTCTTATGTAGCAGGATCATTGTAGCGGTGTTCCAATCCTCAGGAATCTTTCCTTCATTAAGGCATCGAGTGAAAATTTGGGCGAGTACTGTTTCGATTTCTCCACTTGCTTCTTGTATGATGTCTACAGTAATTCCATCTTCTCCTGGAGCTTTTCCCCGCTTCATGTTCTTGATCGCATGTGCAACTTCTGCTGGAATTACTGGAGGAACTCTGGTACTGGTATCTTTCATGATGTCTGGAGTGCATGTATCATCCCTTTCATATAATTTGGAGTAGAAATCTTTCACTCTTGTCAAAATTTCGCCTCTATTTCTTGTTACAGAACCATCTTCTTTTCTCAGTGCCATAATCTGTTTTCTTCCCTTACTGAGATGTCCCTTTGATATCTTAAGGCTTTGGTTGTTTTCAATTGCTTTCCTCACTAGTTCACAGTTGAATTTTCTTACGTCTTCAGTGATACTTTTTCTTACTGTCTTGCATAGCTCTATATATTCCACTTTGGAAGTCACATCTTCTTTAGTTGTCCTCATCTCTCTTCTTTTTTGCATCAACATTTTCGTTTTTCCTGATAATTTATTTACATGCAACTTGTTCTTAGACCCAGCTAATTTTGTTGCTGTTTCCATAAGAGCTTTGGTTACTTTTCTGTTAACTTCAGAGATGTCCACTTCTTCCGATGTCAGGCCTTCTAAAGCAGAGAACCTGTTCTTCAGTTCCAACTTGAAGGTATTATGGTGTTTTTTAAGGTTGGTTATGTCAATAGATTTTGTTTGTCTTATGAGCTTGCCACGTTGAATTTTAGTGTTGAGGTGCATCTTACATCTCACCAATCTATGGTCACTACCTGTGTTGAACTTGTTTAGCACACTGCAGTCTTCTATGACGAATATTTTGTTACACATAATAAAATCAATTTCACTTGTCGTCCCATTTGGATGTCTCCATGTCCATTTCCTGTGTGGCTTTTTCTTGAAGAAGGAGTTCAAGATGAAAAACCCTTCTGCCTCTGCAAACTCAACGAGAGTATTTCCACGCTGGTTTCTGTTGCCGTGACCGAATTTACCTACTGAAGTTTCATTCTGTTGCCGTTGCCCTATTTTTGCATTGAAATCTCCCATAATTATTTTCAAGAGCTGCCTACCTTTATTATTTAGATGACAAATTTCCTCATAAAATTCTTCAATTTCTTCTTCAGGATGACTTGTGGTGGGTGCATAAGTTTGAATAATCTGAGCCTGGTATCTTTTCGAGAGTTGGATAACAAGTCGTGCAGCTCTGTCAGAGGAACTTTCAACTTCTACAACTTTATCCTTCAGCACCCAAATTTATATATATAAGTCCAGATAAATTTGAGTGTTTTACACAGTTGATGCTATTTCGGCATTCTTTCAGAAGTTTAAAAACACCAGAATGATTTGTTTCTATGTTTTAGTATTTTTAATTTTATTGAAACCGGCATGCACCTTGAACTATTGCCAAAATATTTAACACCCAACGTACTCCCTTTTGTTTCATTTTATGTGCGAACTAAATATTTTTTCAGAAGTAGTGAAGTTTAAATGTCTGTCTTTTGATTTTACCTATTTTGTTCAATCACATGAGCGAACCAGTGTCAGGAAAAAAAGCATTCATTCGGTCTTTTGCTTTGACCCTAACACATAGCCTCCGCAGTGAGGAATGTTTCATGTAATCAGAGAATTTGGTTATGAGTGATTATATTCTTTCATACAAGCTCTGTATTTCCTGATATGTATAAAACAAATTTGCTAATATTTGAAAAATATGCAAACGTGTGTAACGTACCAGGAGATGTGACGTACCTGCCCGAAGGACGCACACGACATAAAGGCAGATAGGAATCAGAATAAAACGTCCGCGTAGCTCAATTGGTAGAGTGACTTATTCCGGAATGAGGGGATCCGGGTTCGAATCCTGGCGTGGACAGAAATGACGGAGATATTTACTTCGTTATACGTGTATTCATTGCCATGTTAAAAAAGTTGATAACTGAAAAAATATTCACATTTGATTGCAAAAGAAAATCCAACCGAACAACTTTCATAAGTAAGGCATATTTGCATTTATACTTCGATTGAAAGATTTATTTTACAAGATATTTTTTTTTGTTTCTTCATGAAAAGCAACGATGCAAATATTGATATATGTAAGAATACATTCATAAACATAAAACACCCAAATTTCACACTTTGAGAAAAACATTTCAATTTTTAAATTTAAGGAAAGACACTTGCATAATATGGTACACATATTACTAAATATTTTAAAAATATACGCAAATTTGTCAATTTAAAAATATACACAAATTTTAATTTCACGAAAGAATTTGCAACTTCATAAAATTTCACAGTTAAAATAAAGCAGATGGTAAATTGTATTTTGATGAGCGCACCTCTTTAAAGTATGCAAAAATTTCACACTTGAAGAAAAGCTTTTCAATTTTAAAGTTTCAGAAAACGCAGCAATATAACACAAAGCAGATATCACTACTCATCATACAAATATACGCAAATCTGTCAGCAAACATATAAATTTAGCATGAAGCAGCTGTTAGTATCTATTCCAGTGCATTTGTCAACTTAAGAAGTTAGATAAGTTTCTCATTTCAAGTACCTAAATTTCAAACTTCGAGAAAAAACAGCAGTTTCACATTAAGTAGATACAGTACTTGCACATTTGTCAACTAAAAAATATTGACAAGCATCTTATTTCAAGAAAAATATTGAAAATTTGAAATTGAAGAACACACAGAGATTCAACATTAAATAGATATCAGTATCTATAAAAATGTATTCGTCAACTCTATTTATATAAATTTCACAATTGAAAAATTGTACTTTGAAACTTTCAGAATATGCAGCAGTTGCGCATGAAGTTGATATTATTATAAAATTCGTCAACTTAAAGATATATGTACACAAATATCACATTTCACTTAAGATATTACACTTTCAAACTTTAAGAAAACAAAAATTTAGCATGAAACAAATGATATTAGACCATTTGTCAACTTGATATTTCATATTTTTAGATGGCATCACAATTTCGCATTTTAAGATACCATCGTAGTTTTAAAGTTTAAGAAAAAACAACAGTTTAATATGAAGCAAACGTCACTACATGTTGAAATGCATCAGCCACCTTAAAAATATGCACAAATTTCACATTTCAGAAAACAAACTGCAATTTCCAATTAAAAGAGTAAAACAATTTTCCGACAATGCGAAGAAAATTTTATTAAGGAAAAGCACGTTTGAAGGTAAAAACAATCTTCTGTATGTCGTACAACATTCTTGTATTCGCTCGACAGATAGATAACACTTCTCTTATAGGAATGTTCTTGAGCTTCGATGATTCCTTGGCATCTATGGCCGACGGCAATGTCACTACATTGGTAATTCCAATGTACAAATTTCGAAATTTTTTAGCCCAATTCCAGCTATCTGTATAGCAGAGGAGGTGAATTTTGTGGTCACTAGACACAAATTTCTTCATCATTTTCATGCAGTCTGCGTGCGCCTCTCTGCAGTGTATAACTGATGGCAATTTTCTTTCAACTCCCAAGCGGATCTGACGGCGAAAAGCCATCATTTGTTTATTTACACTACAAAAGTTCTTCTTGGAATAATCTACGCCGATTTCTCCCAGTGTCACGACATTTGGGTTTTGCAGGGCTTTCTCTACGGCATCTTCTGTTATTTCGTTGTAGTTGTAAGCCATGAGCGGGTGACAACCGAATGCTGCCCAAACACCTCTCTCTGTGTCTCTGAGCATGGATTACCACATGGCTCTCTTTGAGAAACTTTCAGGATTATAAAAGGTAGTTATACATCCCTCATATTGAAAAGGGAGCGATTCTGAATTAATCATGCGAAATTTCATGAGAGATTTTTGAAACCTTGTTTTGTTGAATAAAAACACCCAAGTGGCAATGCGTGTCAATAAATCCCACTGGTTTCTCCAAAGCTGACACTTTCTGCTCAACTGCTACTTTATTGAAGTCTACATATTCTTTCGTGAAATTCTGGCAATGGTTCAATTGCGGCGTAGAACGAATTGGATCTTCTCCAACAGAAGACAAAGCTGTTTTAAACATGAGAACATCTGGATCCAATCTTCCTGCATTTGAAATTTGCACCTAGGAGTAAGAAAAGGGACAAGAGGCCAGGAGTCTCGCACACACGAGCTCGAAGAATTCTTTTGATCGTACAATGTTCAGTTCATACAAAGCAAACACACTTGAATCAGCAAAAGGAATAAAAATCTTCAAAAGGAATAATCAAAAATCTTCAAACACATGCCTTCAAGAAACACTTCTTAACTGTTCGATGCCAGATGACATGTGTGTTATCAGTCAAGTTTATCAGAACTGTAGCATGAAAAATTATTTTAGAAATAGGATAAGTATCAGCCAATGAAATATCTTGTCTTCTATCCTGACCGATCCTCATTGATAATCAATTTGTTTACCTCTTTTAGCCTGAGTTAAAGAAGGGAGCAGTTTGTGAATATCAACTGCCGGGTTTCCATGAAACGGCTGTCTTTAGTCAATGCCATCCGAAAGTTCTCATGAGAAAATTATTTTAGCTAATGGTATCTTCCGCATTTCACCGCCTGGCAGAAATCCTCCTGGTAATTGCTTCCGTTTCATATCTCTGTTATAAACAAGTTAGTAAAATCATGCACTGCATTGATTATGATATGCTTTCCAACATACCAGAAATCATTACTCAAGTTATGAAGATAATGGCTGTGGAATATATCTCGCTCCTGTGCCATGACCTTTGACCCCATTTCGATTATATTCAAGAGAATTGGTTCAGTATACTTTCGGAATAACATGATAAAGTTTTGTCAGACTCGAAGCATTTTTACGTAAGTTATGATGCATAAGAGCAATGGAAAGGATCCCGCTTCTATGTCCTGACCTTTGACCCCATTTCACCCATTATCAATAGAGTTCGTCCCCAGATGGTCCTCTACCACATACTAAAATTTCTTCGAAATGGAAACATTTTTACGCAAGTTATGACGCATAAGGGCGATGGAATGGATCCCGTTACTATGTCCTGACCTTTAACCCCATTTCGTCCATTTTCAATTGGTCCCCTACCACATACTAAACTTTCATCGAAATCGAACCATTTTTACGCGTTATCGTGCGGACGGACAGACAGATAGACGGACAAAGCTGGAGCATATACACAGTTCGTCAAATAATTTTTAAGATTGTCGCTAGATTTCAGCCTACGGTGACGCCACCAGTGTAATTGCGATTGCGTTATAAACCGTGACCATCTGCTTGCTTTCTGCCAAAAGCACTGTGCAATTGTTAAAGTAACTCAAACGAAACGGGCGTTCATTAGAAAAGTAAAATTGTTTTCATGTTGAATTATTAAGATGGAACAAAGGGCTGTTATTAAATTTAACGCAAAACTTGGTAAAAGGGCCTCGGAAACGTACCAAATGATGAAAGAAGTTTACGGCGAGTTTTGTTTAAGTAGATCAAATGTTTTCCTGTGGAATAAACGTTTTTTGGACGGAAGAGAGACGCTAGAAGATGATAAGCATACCGGAAGACCAAGTTCATCTAGGACACCTGAGATTATTAAAAAAGTGCGTGATTTCGTGGCAAACAATCGATGTGCGTCACTAAGAATGATGGAAGAGTCTTTAAACATCAACAAAGAAACGATTCGAACCATCCTGCATGAAGATTTGGGCAAAACAAAAATCTGTTCTAAATTTGTTATACACACGTTAACTAATGAACAAAAATCAAGGAGAAGTGCACATTGCAGAGACATCATTTCAGCCGCTGAAAATGATCCAGACTTCTTAAAATCGATTGTTACTGGGGATGAAACATGGTGTTTTCAATATGATCCTAAAACAAAGCGACAAAGTGCGGAATGGAAGTCAAAAAACTCGCCACAAGCCAAAAAAACGAGAAAAATTCCATCGAAAATCAAAACAATGCTCATTACATTCTTCGATGGTAAGGGTATTATCCACAAAGAATTTGTTCCAACTGGACAAACAATTACTGGTGAGTTTTATTTAAATGTTTTGAGGCGGTTGATGGGCAAAATTCGTTGCATTCGTCCAGAATATCGGGATGAAAACAGTTGGTGTTTGTTGCACGATAATGCACCCAGTAACAACTCACTTCTTGTTCGTAGATTTTTGGCAAAAAATAACGTCTGTGTGTTGAATCATCCACCGTATTCGCCTGATTTAGCACCCTGCGACTTTTCTGTGTTCCCAAAACTTAAAATGACGTTAAATGGGTGGTTTTTTTATGATATTTCGACCATACAAACAGCTTCGACGCGTGCTTTGGAGGCAATTCCGCAAAGTGAACTGGAGTAGGCATTCGAATCATTATTAAATTGCTGTAACAAGTGTATTAAAGCCGGAGGGACTTATTTTGAATAACAAACCAAAACAAATTATAATTTCTTATTTCTATTTCATTTTACAGACCCAGTCTTAAAAATTCTTTGACGCACTGTGTACGATTCTTCAACCTACGGTTGGAAAGCATAAATAAAATTTCATCGAAATCGAAGCATTTTTATGCGAGTTACCGTGCGGACGGACAGACAGACAGACGGACAAAGCTGGAGCATATCCGCTTCTGAAAAAAAGAGTGCAGTGAAGATATTACATTTCGCTGTTAGAAACAATTCCCTTTAAGAAACTGGATGGTTAGTTATGACCCAATTTAACAAATCCTCTATATTTATTAGTTATGAGTTTGTTTGCCAGAAATATTTTCTATTTCTGTCATTCTGTATCCATTAATAGGAATAAAGATGAGAATACATTGCTGAGTGTAACAATCACGTCTTTTGAAGCAAAGGGAAGTGTTATCAAGTAAAAAACAATAATGAAAGATTTATTATCTTTTAAAATTTTAAAGCGAAGAGCTTGTGCAAACTAACAAATTGCTATTTCAGACGAAACTTATTTTTAAAAACTTGGTGTTTTAAAGCATAGAAAGGTTGCGAGAAAAATTTCTGTTTCCTCCCCTACTGGAGTACTGAACTTCATTTTTTAAGAAATGCATGCAAAATGTCATTTACAACGAATTTATCTGAAGCAATAAATAAATAAACAAAGAAACAAATATAAAAATTTCTCTCAGAATTTCAAAAACTAAAAAGCGGACAGAAAAATTTGCACCTCCTAGTAGGAAACCTGTCCATCGTAAGAAGCAAGACATGTACGTTAATTGGCGTTATAGTCACTGCTTTTGCATGGAGGAGAAACTTCAAAATACTACTTTCAGTTTTTCAGAAATGAATCTATGAGTGCACGGGGACATACACTGCTGGCCACCCAAAATGCACCACCAAGAAGGAAGCATCCAATTTTCCTCAAATTCGCAGCATGCGTCGTCCGCGAGAGGACATACAAACGATTAGCATTGCAGGCCATATGCAAATCATGTGCACCCGGCACGCCACCGAGAAACACTATAAGAAGGGTGCACAGAAGGCGGGGTGTAAGTAGTGGAAGTGTGTTGTGCTGCCGGACCTGTGTGTGGGAAGCTTCCTGATGCCTCGTCGCAGAATACGGCATTCATTCCAGCACGTTTCGGAGTTCGACAGAGGACGAATAGTGGTTTATCGCGACAGCGGTTTATCGTACCGAGAAATCCAGACACAGTGAGGCGAGTATAGATTCGGTGGTTGCAGGAGAGACGGACGGACCGAGGTGAGCGATTGCCGCAGCAGCGGCACACCACCAAATGAGAAGACCGGCATGTTGTGCGGCGGGCATTGACGGCTCGCACCGCCATGTTGTGCGGCGGGCATTGACGGCTCGCACCGCCATGTTGTGCGGCAGGCATTGACGGCTCGCACCGCCACGTCACGAACGTTAGCGCAGGAATTAGGGTGTGTTGCGCAACAAGCTGTGTCAGCACGTACCGTTCGACGTCGTCTGCAGGAGCGGGGACTTGTCACACGGCATCTATTGCTCCGATTACCATTGAAGTTACACCACCGGCGAGTGCTGCGACAGTGGGCCGTGGAACGCCGCACATGGACTACGGAATGACACGACATTGTGTTCTCCGACGAAACTCGCTTCTGCCTGCAACACCACGATGGTCGGATCCGCGTGTGGCGGCACCACGGCGAGAGACTGTATGACGTCTATATTATGCATTGCCATACCGGTCCGTCGTCGGGCGTTATGGTTTGGGGCGCAATTGGATACGACATCCGCACCCCTCTGGTACGCATCGCCGGTACACTCAACAGCCACCGCTACATCTCCGACGTTTTGGAGCCTGTAATCCTCCTTTACCTGCAGGAACGTTTCAGCAGGACAATGCGCGCCTGCACGTGGCACGCATCGTGCAACAATTCTTCACGGCCCACCATGTGTCACTGCTGCCGTGGCCCGCCTGTTCTCCCGATATGTCGCCCACCGAACACGTCTTGTCACTGATCGGCAACCGAGTGGCCCAGCAAGCACAACCCGCTGCTACGCCTGATGCACTGTGGCAACGTGTGGAAGCAGCCTCGAGCGACATACCCTAAGCTCATATCCAAAGCCTCTTTCGTTCGATGCCGCGGCGTGTAGCGGCCGTTATTGCCAGCCATGGGGGCCACACGAACTATCGATGTCTGCGTGTTCCGCAAGTCGCACGGGCCTGTAAGCTTAATCGTTTCATCTTTGTATCTGTTGTTATGTGTCCAGTAAATCTGGCTTTTCTATCTCGTGTGCTTCTTGGTGTTGCTTTTTGGGTGGCCAGCAGTGTATGTTGCACCGATCTGTGGCAGAACTCATTATCAAAAAATAAAACAAATATTTCTCATAACAGAAGCTGTCTGACATAATTTTTCAAATAGTTATTGAAGAACCGGACATAACAGACAGGGGTGTACTGATAACCCGCAACTTTCGCATTCGGGTGGCGGTGGGAGAATGGCTCACTTCTACGCGGGCCTCTAGCGTTTCCTACGGCACTAGTCTCAACAAAAAGAATTTACAAAATCTTTTGCGGAAACTTCATATTATACTAGTTAAAGAAATAGAACGGAATTTTTGACGGCAGCTTTGAATGAAAGCAGTTGCAATTTATTTGCTTACTTATGTTGTGCATTTTTGTATAAAAATCATTAGTCACGTCCACAAGGCTTTTGCAGACCAAAATGCTGCAGAGTGAGCTTGCTGGTTTATTTAGAAATTAAAATTTAGCAGCATCTACAATGCTATTAACATTTTCAGCTAAATAATTATCAAAAAAATTAATCTAAGTGGCTGAAATCGTTATAAACATTTCAGACTGTCGCACGGATACACTCAAATTTTGATTCCTTTCCGAAAATTAATAAAATAATTGAAACAAAAATGCGACGTGGTAGCATTTAGTAAGTCACATATAGATGTTGCGCCATCTATTTTCCGGTCTCAACATCACCAAAGGAAAAGTTGTTGATTTTTAATATTAAGTATACTAGGCTATAATATGAAGTTATTTTTATCGATGTTCAAATTGTCATCCTTGGGAACGCGATAATTGTAAAGAAAATGGCTACAGAAATTTTCCCATTGGAAATACAAAGCGAAGAGTTTAGGTGGATCTACCTTAAAGTGCGTGGCAATACCGCCTTATAACGATTCCTCGATCTCATCTGGGATACACTAGGTAACATCAAACAAAGGTCTTCGCTCTTTCCACGTTTATAAGTGAGTCACGGAAAAATTCTCTTTTGATGTTCCTGGTCCACGTTAAATGTCTGTATTAATTACACTAGGTAATAGTCTTGAAACAACTATCGCCTAGCATGTCCCAGTACTATCACCAGACAGCTGCTCCAATATAAGCAAATGGATGTTAAAGCAAAAGCGCGTTAACTTTACTCGGCTAGATATCGAGAGTTCCATGATTAAATTCCACGGCGGCGGCTGAAAACAATTTTTGGTTACCATGTGTTTCTGGAACATGGAAAGAGCGATGTATTTATTTATTTATTTTGACCAACTTCTGGGTGTGTGCTTTTCTAAAAATGTTAGTAACTTGTTCAAAAACGCGGTATTTTTTTTAAGTACTTTGCGTGCCGTATTATGTTCGTGGTTTCACCGAATCAAAGGCTTTTTCATAGATTCGGTGAAACCATCAGCAGTTACAATGGCTCTGAAAACCTGCGGTATTGAAGATGCATACATTAATATTATTAATAACATCTATGAAAATGCAAGTGCAAAGATTAGGCTGTTTGAAAATACAACACACGTAAAAATTGGAAAGGGAGTGAGACAAGGGGACACCATATCTCCGAAGCTCTTTAATGCCACATTGGAGGGTGTTTTTCAGTCGCTGAGCTGGGAAAACAAGGGAATAAAGATTAATGGAGATTATCTAACCCACCTTCGCTTTGCTGATGACGTAGTCATTTTTGCAACTACCCCATCAGAGCTGCAGAGTATGATCCAGGAACTTGCTGACAAGAGTAAAGAAGTGGGATTAAAAATGAACTTTCAGAAGACAAAAGTGATGTTCAATGCTTTTACAAGAAATGAAGATTTATCGATTGATGGAGAAAAGCTGGAGATAACAGACACGTACGTTTATCTTGGACAGCAGATATCAAGTGAGGGTCACATTGATGAAGAAATTAATCGGCGTACAAAACTTGCCTGGAGAGCTTTTGGAAGAAACAGCATAATTTTCAAGAGCAATATGCCATTATGTCTTAAAAGAAAAGTGTTTGATCAATGCATCCTTCCAGTGCTTACGTATGGTGCAGAGACGTGGACCTTAACTAAAAGAGACATACAAAGGCTGCAGACAACTCAAAGAAGCATGGAGAGGTGCATGCTTGGTGTAACCAGGAGGGATAAGAAGAGGAACTCGTGGATCCGAAAAATGACAAGAGTGGAAGACATCATGATCAGAGTTAAATCCCTGAAATGGCAATGGGCTGGACATACTGCCAGAAGGACAGATCATCGATGGACAGCCGAAATTTTAGATTGGATTCCAAGGGACAGGAAAAGACCCAGAAGAAGACCACATGGGAGATGGGTGGATGAAATTCGAAAGTATGCAGGGGTGACATGGAGGAGACTGGCACAAGACAGACCGTTGTGGAGGAAACTTGGGGAGACCTTCGTCCAGCAGTGGATTGATAATGGTTGACAATGATGATGATGATGATTATGTTCGTGACTCACTTTTCATGTGTGTGGCTTTCGTGTTCGATTGTTAGGAGCAGGCATTCTTTCTAAACAGGAAAGCTATCTTTATGGGACGTTTATGTTGTGGTTTAGTCATCGTATGCGAAATTACAAAAAACACTTTGCTCATTATTGGTTCACAAATGAGCTGTCCTTTTTCTACCCACCCCATTTGTCGTGCAAGATTCGTTCTACTATGTTTTGTCTTTGATCGATATAATGTTCTGCCAACTTCTTTGTCTTAAATCTTGTCCATACGGGTGGGTTGCACGGTGGTTGCCATGACAACAGCTTTGGCGCCAGTCGGTGAAACAGCTGAGGTATCTCATTCAAGTCCGCAAAGATTTGAGAACTTCCGCTGCTTTTTAGCTTTCTGCTGTTTTGTTTAGTTAAACAATTCCGATAACCAAAAAAAGTATATCCTAAAAGGCATGTTTACTCATATTCCAGATTCAATTTTATGGATACAGGTACGTTTAAATTTCAACTTTTTTTTGCGTGCATGGTGCAAACTATTATTATTTTTAAATTGTGAATGAAGATATAGAAATGCTTGTTTAGATATATTTTAATCATTACCATTAAGGTAATTAAAAAAAATAAGGCAGTGAGGATAAATAAAAGTATATGACAAAGCTTTAGGAGGATGAAAACAAATTTTGTAGTATTTGATAAACACAGTATCCCTCCTCCTGCCGTATGTTTCTGTCTTCCATCACTGTGGGGATGAATTTCTAGTAAATTACTTTTTTTTTAATCATTTATCAAGTACTAGTGTATCGGGAGCATCGGTTTGACAATTGAGCGGCACATCCTAAAGCTATTACAAACCCAAAGCTATTAATATATCGTTTTTTCCTGCTAATTGCATTAATTACCCCGTCTTTAGTTCATTAATTAGGGCACTTCCTGAGTGCTGAGTTCGGACTCAGTGTTAAGAGCCTCATGTACCAATGTCAGCCAGAGACCACCCAGGCCAGGACGAGCCAGAAAGCTGTGACTTCAATGAAAAAAAAAATTCTCTTCTGACAGACTTCCACTCAATCCATCCCCTTCAATTGACCAATGTCTTTCTAAACAAGAAAGTGAGGGAGAGACATAGATCTGTTTCTGTGTAGCATAGACGCAATATTTTTTATTATTATTCGTTTTCTCCTAAAATGCTTCGAGATAGCTTTTTCCCTTCCCTGGAGCCAGTGCCCCTAAACTAGGACGGACGACTGCCCTTAGAGTGGCTCATGGCGAGCCCCCCCCCCCCCCCACCACCCAGGTATACATTGTCAAATAAATTTATTACGTACGAAAAGTATATATGTTTCCATATTTTAAATTTTTTTATTGTGGCACATTTACAACTTTAACAGTAGCACCATCGTATCCGGAGAAAACTGCCCTTCTTCCTTCCCCCTCCCCCCGTCGTTGGTACGCCTGTGCACCGTGATAAGAAATTACCTTGTGCATCCAAGATTTGAAAAGGTGAATTGGGATTCTCCAGATGCTGTTAATGAATACCAAACCATTGCTTTTTAGCCGAGACCTCTTTCAGGTGATTTATTGCAAAACGCAGTGAATGGCAGAACTGAGATGTCAGCTTCAATCAAGTCGCCATAGGAGATAAATTGGATGTTTGTATCATCAATTAAGTTATAGGATGCTGTAAGAAGGATGTTTCGGATAATGAAGGTGAATCTGAACTCGTTTCCCCACCACCAACCGTTTGTGAAGCGCAGAACATGTTGACTAGCGTTAGGAAATGTTATCAACGTAATGATGACGCCTCGGTGGCGCAGTGGTCTAAGCGCTGGCTTATGGCGATGGGTCCGGGTTCGAATCCCGGCGAGGCATGGATGTTGTGTTTGTCTCCCTTCCCTGGAACCAGTGGCCCTAAATTAGGGACGGGCGACTGCTTATAGCCCATGGTGGTTGTTAAACCTTCAATCGCAAAAATAAAAGACGATGTTACTGATAATTTATTTGTACTTCTTTGCCAGTTAAAAAGTGGCATTGAAAGGCGATGTATATCACAAGAAATGAAAGTCACCTTAAATTGCAGTGGCTGAAAAGAAATGCAATGTTTTTTCAGCCTTTGCAATTTAATGTGTTATTTGCCAGAATATGTTGATTAACAATTTCCTGCCGGATTTTAATTCACGAAATAATTTTTTTTTCGTCAACAAGAATTAAATACCTTTATATGCAGTAGTTTTTCTTTTATATGATTAATGTTTTGCTATTACGTATTATAGAGATAAATTCTAGGGGAAATTCTTTTAGCAGCAAGTAAAAGAGTTCTTTTTTTCTTTTTTTTTTTTTTTGGGTTCTTAGTTAAACATCCGTAAGAATTTGAGATTTATTTTAACTCCATACATTTCAAAAATCATTTTCAATTAAATAATTGGCTAAATCTTAATCGGTTACATAAATAGTTAAATTGGTAAAGTAAAATATGTGCATATGTTAAAATAATTTAAAAATTAACGCCCTAAATAAAGTAATTCAAATATGTGCATATGTTACCGTAAAAAGCCATAATCGGTTATTGTGCGAAATTACTAGTAAGAATGCTAAGTGTATACAAGCGTTGGTAACTTCGGGTTTTTACTAGTAACATCGAGAAATGACTAACA
The DNA here is from genome assembly GCA_039090855.1 of Macrothele yani. NCBI lineage: Eukaryota > Metazoa > Arthropoda > Arachnida > Araneae > Macrothelidae > Macrothele > Macrothele yani. The sequence goes on from CM077031.1 coordinate 39,440,657, forward strand.
CCCTCAGGAAAATTCAGAATAAAAAGTTTTCATCGGGTATTTACTTAATTTTTTAGTCAAATCCCGTTCTCACTACACGCGGATCAGTAAAAATCCGAATTGATTACAATAGATATGAACTCGTATGGCAAAAATAAAGCACATTGAATAAAATACAGAAAATTATTTATTTAAAAATCACAAAAATAAGATCATTCAATAAAATACAGATAAATTATTTGTTGGAAAATCATAAAATAAGAACATTACAATTTACTCTTTATTACATGGCCCACTATTGTGGCATTTAAAGTTAAACGAAACATTTTTCTTTTTACATTTGCATAACTTTGTTGTCCATTTCTTTGTTCATTTTCACATTGAAAAGCCTTGGCTGGAAACTGTTACAGAAAAAGAAACTGCGTGACGCAAAGATAATTGCTTATCTTTTTTGTCACTTCAGTGATACCAATAAATTTTTGTCTACAAATATCAAATTCTGATTGATTTATGACACCTTGTTTAGTATCTAATTGACACATATTATCGTCCATTTTCACCAAAATAACAGCTGCAATATTTGGGAATGAACCTTTTGGTTTATCGACGTTAGGAATAAGTACAGTTGCTATAAAAATCCGAAGTTACCGATGCTTGTGGACACTAAGCGTTCTTACTAGTAATTTCGCAAAATAACGGATTTTGAGTTTTTACGGTAATACACACATTCTTTTTCTGTTATTGATTTTGAGAGACAGTATTAAGTGCTATGTCCCATAAAGCTTATAGTTATATTACTACCAAAATCTTTCATGGAATGATTTTGTATGTGTCCTTTTTCAGAACAGATTCCTGCCGGACTGCACTGAATATACACAGAGGAGCCAAAACATTATGACCGGAGCAGAGGTCTTTATACAAATCGAAGCAACTAAACGACGATGCGTGTGAAAGGCATGAAACGCTACAAATAACACCTGTGAATCAGTGTTATCCTTGTTTCTCAGATGGGAAAGACCACATTGTAATGGCCAAATGACTGTGTCAAAGCATTTCAGAGAAGGCAAGGCTTGTGGCCCTGTCAGCTGTGCTTAGTACCTACAAAAAGTGGTCCGAGGAGGGAAAATGACCACAATGACTGTGTCAAATCATTTCAGAGAAGGCAAGGCTTGTGGGGTGGGATGCCCCTATCAGCTGTGCTTAGTACCTACAAAAAGTGGTCCAAGGAGGAAAAATGACCTCAATGACAGTGTCAAATCATTTCAGAGAAGGCAAGGCTTGTGGGGTGGGATGCGCCCTATCAGCTGTGCTTAGTACCTACAAAAAGTGGTCCGAGGAGGGAAAATGACCTCAATGACTGTGTCAAATCATTTCAGAGAAGGCAAGGCTTGTGGGGCGGGATGCGCCCTGTCAGCTGTGCTTAGTACCTACAAAAAGTGGTCCGAGGAGGGTAAATGACCACAATGACTGTGTCAAATCATTTCAGAGAAGGCAAGGCTTGTGGGGTGGGATGAGCCCTGTCAGCTGTGCTTAGTACCTACAAAAAGTGGTCCGAGGAGGGAAAATGACCACAATGACTGTGTCAAATCATTTCAGAGAAGGCAAGGCTTGTGGGGCGGGATGCGCCCTGTCAGCTGTGCTGAGTACCTACAAAAAGTGGTCCGAGGAGGGAAAACCACGAACCGTCGGCAAGGATGCGCTCAGCATGGCTCGTCGATGCTAGAGGTGAGTGAAGGCTATCCCGTATGGTACGAGCCAACAGAAGGGATACTATGACGCAACTCACCGGCAATTTGAATACTGGTGACGGAAGTAATATGTCACAACACATAGTACATCAAACCCTGCTGAAAATGGGACTGAGTAGCCGCAGCCTGCTCCAAATTCCTGTGATAACCTCGATTTACCGACGAAAGCGCCTACAATAGGCACGCGACCATCAAAACTGGACCTTGAATGATTTCTTTTTTTGTTGTTGGTTGAAAGGTTAGCGATTCCCGTGAGCAACTCGATGGGCTATGAGCAGTCGACCGTCCCTAATTTTGGGCCACTCGTTCTAGGAATAGGAGAGAATCAATGCTTTGAGACAAACACAACATCCATGCCTCGTGGAGATTTGAACCCAGACTCATCTGGGACGAATGGTCGGAAGACAGCTTAAAGAAGTCGTCTGGTCAGACGAAACTCGTTTCATGTTGCACATCCTGGATGGCCAGTTATGTGTCTGTCGATTACTTGGACAAGTGTTGGCATCAAAATACAGGGTGGAACGAAAATAAGACGGTCGTGCGCACAAACCCTGGGTCCAGTCATCCATGTGCAGGAAACAATGATGTTTGCCATCTACCTAAAGATCGTTACAGACCAAGTACATCCTTTCATGGCAACAGTGTTCCCCTCTGGTAGTGCCTTCTTTCAGAGGAATAATGCGCATTGACACAGCGCACGGATTCTTCGATGATGGATCGTGGAACACGAGAAAGACTTCCAGTTATTGCCGTGGCCTCCAAATTCCGCAGACATCAGTCCAATGGAGCATCTGTAGTTTGTGTTGGAACAGCAAATCCGATATGCACAGTTCAGCCATGCAACTTAAAGGATTTGCTGGTAACGTGTTTGTACCAGATACCACAAGACACCTTTAGAAATCTTGTAGCATCCATGCCTCGCCGGGTAAGAGCTGTTTTGACGGCATGTGAAGAACCAACATTATATTAGCCTGGTGGTCATAATAATTTCGTTCTTCAGTGTGTATAGTAGGTTTGCCATTCCAGACTGTCCTTTTTTGCCCCAACTTCTGAATTTTTGAGGCATATAATGCACTTGTTACCCTGGAATAATTTGTATCATGATAAAGCAATAATAGAATTATCTGTGTGAAAAAAATTGTGGATGTACGGAATTACAAACGTTTTAAATTCCAGTTACTACATGACACATGAATGAGACTAATAGAACAACAGGAATGGCAAATTATGGCACACAAAAGATTGTGTCTGCATGCCGTCAAATTTGTTCTTTTGGAACTATGACACGACAAAAAATTGTGTCGGCATGTCGTCAATTTTTTTCGGAACTATGGTATGAAAAAAATTGTGTCGGCAAGGCGTCTCACCCTTGGAACTATGGCACTAAAAATGTGTCGGCATGGCGTCTCACCCTTGGAACTATGGCACTAAAAAATGTGTCGGCATGGCGTCTCACCCTTGGAACTATGGCACTAAAAATGTGTCGGCATGGCGTCTCACTCTTGGAACTATGGCACTAAAAATGTGTCGGCATGGCGTCTCACCCTTGGAACTATGGCACTAAAAATGTGTCGGCATGGCGTCTCACCCTTGGAACTATGGCACTAAAAATGTGTCGGCATGGCGTCTCACTCATGGAACTATGGCACTAAAAATGTGTCGGCATGGCGTCTCACCCTTGGAACTATGGCACTAAAAAATGTGTCGGCATGGCGTCTCACCCTTGGAACTACGGCACTAAAAATGTGTCGGCATGGCGTCTCACTCATGGAACTATGGCACTAAAAATGTGTCGGCATGGCGTCTCACTCATGGAACTATGGCACTAAAAATGTGTCGGCATGGCGTCTCACCCTTGGAACTATGGCACTAAAAATGTGTCGGCATGGCGTCTCACCCTTTGAACTATGGCACTAAAAATGTGTCGGCATGGCGTCTCACCCTTGGAACTATGGCACTAAAAATGTGTCGGCATGGCGTCTCACTCTTGGAACTATGGCACTAAAAATGTGCCGGCATGGCGTCTCACCCTTGGAACTATGGCACTAAAAAATGTGTCGGCATGGCGTCTCACCCTTGGAACTATGGCACTAAAAATGTGTCGGCATGGCGTCTCACTCTTGGAACTATGGCACTAAAAATGTGTCGGCATGGCGTCTCACCCTTGGAACTATGGCACTAAAAAATGTGTCGGCATGGCGTCTCACCCTTGGAACTATGGCACTAAAAATGTGTCGGCATGGAGTCTCACCCTCGGAACTATGGCACTAAAAATGTGTCGGCATGGCGTCTCATCCTTGGAACTATGGCACTAAAAATGTGTCCGCATGGCGTCTCACCCTTGGAACTATGGCACTAAAAAATATGTCGGCATGGCGTCTCACCCTTGGAACTATGGCACTAAAAAATGTGTCGGCATGGCGTCAAATTTCTTCTTTTGGAATTATGACACGACAAAAAATTGTGTCGGCATGTCGTCAATTTTTTTTCGGAGCTATGGTATGAAAAAAAAATTGTGTCGGCAAGGCATCTCACCCTTGGAACTATGGCACTAAAAATGTGTCGGCATGGCGTCTCACCCTTGGAACTATGGCACTAAAAAATGTGTCGGCATGGCGTCTCATCCTTGGAACTATGGCACTAAAAATGTGTCCGCATGGCGTCTCACCCTTGGAACTATGGCACTAAAAATGTGTCGGCATGGCGTCTCATCCTTGGAACTATGGCACTAAAAAATGTGTCGGCATGGCGTCTCACCCTTGGAACTATGGCACTAAAAATGTGTCGGCATGGCGTCTCACCCTTGGAACTATGGCACTAAAAATGTGTCGGCATGGCGTCTCACCCTTGGAACTATGGCACTAAAAATTGTGTCGGCATGGCGTCAAATTTCTTCTTTTGGAACTATGACACGACAAAAAATTGTGTCGGCATGTCAATTTTTTTTCCGAACTATGGTATGAAAAAAAATTGTGTCGGCAAGGCATCTCACCCTTGGAACTATGGCACTAAAAAATGTGTCGGCATGGCGTCTCACCCTTTGGAACTATGGCACTAAAAGTTGTGTCAGCATGGCGTCTTACCCTTGGAATCTTTAAATGACATCCGACAAAAATTGACAAAGATTGCGCGTTCGCCATCACGACAAAGATTGCGCATTCGCCTCAAATTCAATGGACCAGCAAAATAGACAGAAAGATAAAAAATGAAAAAATAACACGATAAAGCAATAAATCGTGCAAAAAGGATCTTAAGAAAATAGAAAAGTTAAAAAAAAAAAAAAAGAAAGGTAAAAAATAAAACAAGACGAAAGGAAAGCTTGCCTTTTATGAGGAGTGCATCAGCCTTGGGAAGCGGTTCTTCTGCGCTGTAATAAGTGGTGTGAATTCACGGGAAATCCTGAAAGTAACGTTCAACAAACTTACCAGTAGGTGCCCTTCTGGTAAGTTTGTTGAACGTTACTTTCAACAAAATTTCCGCTTTGAAAAGTCCCCTTTACTTCTGACTTTCTTATTTTCACGAATGTCCGTGATCAATAATTCCATTTATTTCAGAAAAGTCTGTTCCAGGTTTTCCCATATTTAAACAGAAATGTCCCCTATTACTGAAAATTTCCATCACATGGTTAAGAAAAAAGTGAGAACAGAATTCTTCCGTTAATATAGGAAAGGACCTGCAGAAAGGATCTCAAAATTCAAAGTTTTCCAGAAGTACGAATAATATGCGAAATTCAGGGTTTTTCCGTGATTTCAGGAAAAAGGTTGTGTCAGAAATATGCTCCGTTAATTCACGAAAGAAAACATGGAAAGTGGCTCGTGAATGTCAGAAAATGTTTTACAGTCAGAGTGAACAACAGGAACAAAGCAATATCGACTGACATGACAAATGTAAAATAGCTTTCAAAGCAAATTTGGAAGCAAAAACCTACAAAGAAGCATCATGAATTATGAATAAAAGTTAACTTACCAACAATCAGCTGGAAACATGCTCATGGAACAAAATCGTCAGCTCAAAGGTAGACAGGAACTCTGTTCAATAACGACTAAGTAGAAAGAAAGAAATAATCGGTCTACCCGGTGACGAAAGGGTATAAGCGCATAGTTTCCCACCATTCGTTTGAGGTGGGTCCTGGTTCGAATTTCGGTGAAGCATGGATGTTGTGTTTGTCTTACGGCACTGGCTCTATCCCCTCCTTGGAACCAGCGACTCTAAATTAGCGACGGGCGACTGCTTATAGCTCATCGAGTTGCTCTGCACAATTCATTGTTTTTTCACCTTATGTTTTCGTTTTTCATCTTTCTATCTACACTGACGGAAAAAAATCCCAACACCAAGAAGGGGTTGTGTTAGATAAACGACAGTTGGTAGGCGGTGAGAGTGCATCTGTAAGATGACGTCTATGCAAATTTCGCGCTCGGCGCATACGTGTGGCGCTAGTAGCGTCCCTCTGAACATGCAAAGCAGGTTTGCTGTAAATACGCGCTGTAACGTTCGTGAGCGTTAGTTATCGTTGAGATTCGACGTAGTGTGTTGATGTTAGTCAAGAATGCCTTTAAGAAGACGAAGAAGCCATTATCAACAGCTCACGGAGTTTGAACGAGGTCGTGTAATAGGTCTATGAGAAGGTGGATTTTCTTTCCGCAATATTGCAGAACGACTTGGCAGGAATGTAGCCACTGTGCATGATTGTTGGCAGCGGTGGTGAAGGGAAGGTACTGCCTTAAGAAGACCGGGTTCCGGCCGGCCACGTGGCACTACTGAGAGGAAAGACCGCCGTGTACGGCGTATGGCCGTGGCGCATCGTACCGCGTCTGCGGCAGCAATTCGAGTTGCAGTTGCCACCACAGTGACACAACGAACTGATACAAATCGGTTACTTGAAGGACAGCTCCGAGCCAGACGCCCTGTAACGTGTATTCCACTTACTCCAAACCACTGCCGTTTGTGACGTCAGTGGTGTCAAGCTGGAGCTCATTGGAGGACGGAGTGGAGATCTGTTGTGTTTTCTGATGGAAGCCAGTTCTGCTTGGGTGCCAGTGATGGCCGTGTGTTGGTTAGAAGGACGCCAGGTGAGCGCCTGCAACCAACCTGCCTGCGGCCAAGACACACTGGACCTACACCTGGAGTTATGGTCTGGGGAGCAATTTCCTATGACAGCAGGAGCACTCTCGTGGTTATCCCACGCACGCTGACGGCACAGTTGTACGTCGGGCTGGTGATTCAACCTGTTGTGCTGCCATTCATGAACAGCATTCCAGGGTGTGTTTTCCAACAGGATAACGCTCGCCCGCATACCGCTGTTGTAACCCAACATGCTCTAAAGAGTGTCGACATGTTGCCGTGGCCTACCAGATCTTTCACCAATCGAGCACTATGGGACATCATTGGACGACAACTCCAGCGTCACCCCCAACCAGCATTAACCGTCCCTGTACTGACCGACCAAGTGAAACAGGCATGGAACTCCATCCCACAAACTGACATCCAGCACCTGTACGACACAATGCATAAACGTTTGCGTGCTTGCATTCAACATTCTGGCGGTTACACCGGTTATTAATGTACCAGCATTTCACATTTACAATGGCTCTTCTCGCGCTTACAATAAGCTGTGATCTTGAAACCTTAATCGATTAAATATGTTACCTATACAAATGTATTGCCGCCATTTCATTCCTCTACAACTATTTTTTCGTGGTGTTGGGATTTTTCCGTCAGTGTATTTCGCTGACCCATTGAGTTTGAGGCGAATGAACAACTTATCTGATGAACTTTACCATAATTTATTTTCACTCAGCTAGGTAATTTCGTCGTTCACTTAGTAGATCGCTTCAAATCAGCAGTGATAAAAGTCATATTTAAGTAGAAAGGAGAAATACGCAATCGGGAAAATTTTCTTCGTTCCTTTTTAATCTTTATATAACAGTTAATGTCAACATTTCAACCGAGTTGCACATTTCGATGATTTTGTGCCATGAACATTTTTTTGTTGGTAAGTTTACTTTTGCCCCTATAATTTCATTATGGTGTAGTAGGTTTGGCTTTCAAAGCTGATTTGAATGTTATTTCGTATTGTTGATGACAGCATTGCATTTCTCAGTGGACAGTAGTTTGTTCCTGTCGTTTGACACTGGAAAAGCCCCTTCCCAGGGTTGATCCTCTCTTGATGAAAGCACCTTGTTTTTTTTTTTTTTTTTTTTTTTTTTTTTTTTTTTTTTTTTTTTGCTTTTTTCAACTTTTCTGTTTCCCTAAGGTGAGTGCCGCATAATTTGTTAGTTTTTCATCTTTTTTATTTTTCAGTTTATACTGATTATCAATACTGCCAAATGAAACAGCTGGTACTAAGGGATATTTCTGAGTTTCAAATGTCGGAGATAGCTTAGAGAATTTCCGAAATGCCTAAGGAACGGGAATTTCCCCAGTTCATTGCATCTTCGGATATAAGTGCCCCAAAACACAGCACCTCTATCCAGGCAGCTAGAGAATGACAGCTCGCTGGTCATTCTCTAGAGAAGGAGCGCCAAATGATACTCCCTAACAGTAACTTCAAAAGACGTTGGTGGACATGCAAAGGATGAAGGGTTCAAAGACCACATCTTTTTCCCTCTCTCGATCACCTTTCTCTCTCTGGGTAAAGAGGAAGGGGAACTGACCATTTTACTGTTGTTCCTTGCAAGTTGAGGAAAACAGTGAATAGTGTTAACAGAATTTTTTCGTGCTGGCTTAGCGTCAGAATTGCTGCTAAAAGAGCGTGTGACGTTGCGTGCGTTTTGAAATCTTTGCAAATCTAGTTTATTCATCAGTATTCGGGTAATATTAGAAGTAAACGGTTGGGATTGGATTCCCCCTATTGTTCGTAAATGAACCGTGGATAAAAAACAAATTATAATCTGCTGCAGAAAATTCCCATGAGCACTCGAGAGACTGTTTCAGGAGCTTATTGCTACTTTGGGAACCACTCTCAAAATGTTCGCCATCCCTGTCATAGAAGAAAGAAAGAAAATGTGAATGTACCTTCCTTGAAAAAGCCATCTGGTTGATGTGCGAAAGTTTGGAAACTTTGATTTATATTCTACGCCAAGAAATTCGGATTACCAGTACTATTTTAAAAATGTGCGTGTGGTTACATACCTGCAGATTGCGAATGGGAGTATTCCCATACTCCATCTTTCATCTTATCTCCCTGATGATACATGTAGGATAATATGATTTCACATCTTCCGATAAAATTTTTTTTTTTTTTTTTTTTGAAATTGAAATGACAGTTTCTCAATTTCTTTGTCTACAGTGACAGCATAGTTCACAATAGTTTCATCTTCACTTTCACGTAAAAAGCGGCTGACTGACTTAACGGCTTTCGTTGTCTCTTTGACAGTCGAAGTAGCTTAAGATTTGAACTGACCTTTTCTTCATTGTCAGAGCTGATATTAATCACCACTTTGTGCTTCAGGATTAACTAATGCCACGTGACTTTGTTGCGCAGAGCTTTTGAAAACCTTTACCTTTTCAACAGAATTTTAGCAGCAGTGAATTAGTTTTTATCACTTCCCTGGTTGGGCAAAATCAACTGAATCTGAATCTATGAAGTCATGCTACTTATCTTATTGTCTCTAACCTTGAACTTCCTAGTTTGTACAGCTTCAATATCCACTTGGATCTCCCTCATATGCTAGTGATGGAATATTGAAACAGTGTGTAGTCATCAGCGTGCTTCCCGTTTCCGCAAATATTACTTTGACAAATTTCCAAAGATTTTAATAAACTCTAGAGATAAGTAAAATGAATGCCGCTTCAGCTACATTGTGCTACGAAGCGCTGTCTTCAAACCATTTGTCCGCTGTAGACCAGGGTTGGAATCCATAGTGAGGATCTTACGGCACTGGCTCTTTCCCTTCCCTGGAGCCAGTGATCCTAAATTAGCGACGACAGACGGCTTATAGCCATAAAAGTTCCTCCCGGTGGTCGCTAAAGCTCTAAACAAAAAAAAAAAAAGAAAATGAAGTATGTATGTATATACACTGCTGGCCACCCAAAATGCAACACCAAGAAGGAAGCATCCGATTGGCCTTAAAGTCGCAGCATGCGTCGCCCGCGAGAGGACATGCAAACGATTAGCATTGTAGGGCATATGCAAATCATGTGCGCCCGGCACGCCACCGAGAAGTACTATAAGAAGGGTGCACAGAAGGCGGGGTGTAAGTAGTGGAAGTGTGTTGTGCTGCCGGACCTGTGCGTGGGAAGCTTACTGATGTCTCGTCGCAGAATACGGCAGTCATTCCAGCACGTTTCCGAGTTCGACAGAGGACGAAGAGTGGCTTATCGCGACAGCAGTTTATCGTACCGAGACATCGGCGCCAGTGTGGGACGACATTTATCCACAGTGAAGCGAGTATGGATTCGGTGGGTGAAAGAGGGACGGACGGACGGACGGACCGACGTGAGCGATTGCCGCAGCCGCGTCACACCACTGAACGAGAGGACCGGCATGTTGTGCGGAGCATATGACCGCTTGCACCGCCACATCACGAACGTTAGCGCAGGAATTCGGGTGTGTTGCGCAACCACCTGTGTCAGCACGTATCGTTCGACGTCGTCTGCAGGAGCGGGAACATGTCGCACGGCGCCCATTGCTCCAATTACCATTGACGTTACACCATACACCACCGGCCAGTGCGGCGGCAGTGGGCAGTTGAACGCCGCACTTGGACTACGGAATCGCACGACATTGTATTTTCCGACGAATTCCGCTTCTTCCTGCAACACCACGACGGTCGGATCCGCGTGTGGCGGCATCGCGGCGAGAGACTATATGACGCCTGCATTATGCATCCCCATACCGGTCCGTCGCCTGGCGTTATGGTTTGGGGCGCAATTGGATATGACACCCGCACCCCTCTGGTACGCATCACCGGTACACTCAACAGCCACTGCAGCATCTCCGACGTTTTGGAGCCTGTAGTCCTTCCTTATCTGCAGGACCTGCCAGCGGCCACGTTTCAACAGTACAATGAGCGCCCGCACGCGGCACGCATCATGCAACAATTCTTTACGGTCCACCAGGTGTCACTGCTCCGTGGCCTGCCTGTTCTCCAGATATGTCGCCCATCGAACAAATCTGGTCGCTGATCGGCACCCGAGTGGCCCGGCAAGCACCAACCGCGGCTACGCCTGATGAACTGTGGAAACATGTGAAGCAGCCTGGACCGACATACCCCAAGCCCACATCCAAAGCCTCTTTCGTTCGATGCCGCGGCGTGTAGCGGCCGTTATTGCCAGCCATGGGGGCCACACGAACTATTGATATCTGCCTGTTAAGCAAGTCGCACGGGCTTGTAGGCTCAATCGTTTCATCTTTGTATCTGTTGTAATGTGTCCAGTAAATCTGGCTTTGCTATCTCGTGTCTTTCTTGGTGTTGCATTTTGGGTGGTTCACCAGGTGTCACTGCTGCCGTGGCCCACCTGTTCTCCCGAGGCATTCAGTTGCTGGTCGCTGATCAGCAACTGAGTGGCCCGGGAAGTACCACCCGCGGCTACGCCTGATGAACTGTGGAAACATGTGGAAGTAGCCTGGACAGACATACCCCAAGTCCGCATCCAAAGCCTCTTTCGTTCGATGCCGCGGCGTGTAGCGTCCGTTTTTTCCAGCCATGGGGGCCACACGAACTATTGATGTCTGCGTGTTCCGCAAGTCGCACGGGCTTGTAAGCTCAATCGTTTCATCTTTGTATCTGTTGTTATGTGTCCAGTAAATCTGGCTTTGCTGTCCTTCTTGGTGTTGCATTTTGGGTGGCCAGCAGTGTACTTTTTGCTATGGAGAAATCATAATAAAATGAAGCTTGTTGCTTTCTGCGGTATTTTGAGTAATCCTTTTCGTTTTGTTTACAGTGTATTTAAAAGTTCCCTGTGGGTGTCGAATTTTCAGCTCTGTTTTCTCAAAGCGAAGATTTGAGTTCGTTCCACATCAAACTGAAATACAGTATTATTGGTAAGTTAGTTGCAAATATTTAAATCACTAAAAAAAAATTCTTTCTTCGTTCCACAGGGAGGAAGCAAACTGGAAACTCCACAGGATTTGACGAAAATGTACCGAAGATATATTTCCAAAAGGAGCAACTCGTCGCATAGAGCAAGTGAAATATTTGACATGGATGACCCTCTTACTCAGGTAAGTACTAAAGAAATGAAACAACAACAACAAAACTTTTAATAAATGATTCTTCAGAAATTGATGACAGGGACTAATGTAATATATACACTGAGTGGCAAAATTCTAGTGCGTTATTGGCCCAAATTTTGCCCTTCTTGAATTCGTCTTGGTATGGACTCCATTGAATTAGTCTTGGCTTGGGTTATATTGGCCCAAATGCGATGAACTGCACCCTGCAGCTCTTAAAACTTTGATGGTAGCAGATCCAGCTGCCTGATGCCGCTTTCGACTTCGTCCCACAAATGATCCACTGGATTGAGATCCGGTGATTTAGCAGGCCAATGTATCTTCACACAAAAAGCTTCTGTCATGCTCCTGATATCATTCAAGTACAACGTGAGCTTTATGACTGAGCATTGTTCTGCTGGAAGTATCCATCTCCATTGGGATAAACCATCAACATAACTGCGTGGACTTGTTTAGTAACGATATTTAAATAACTTTGGGTAGTAAGAGTTTGCTCCACACGAATTAAAGGGCCCAAACACTCCCACCAAAACATGTCCCAGACCATAACGTTTCTTCCGCCAGCTTGAGGAATAGTGACGATTCAAGATGGGTCCATGCTTACGCGGTGCTGTCCCCATATCCTCACCTTTCTATCTACATGGTGAAGTTGAAAATGTGATTCGTCGGACCACATTACCATTTTTCACTCCTTTACTGTCCAGTTCTTGTGTTCCTGAGGGAATTGAAACAGTTTCTTCTTGTTCAATCAGATAGCAATGACGTACGGTCAGGCCGTCTGCTTCTGTAGCCCATACGATGTAATATGCTGCTCATTGTACGTTGAGAGGCCATCTGAGTTGATCCTTGATTCAGATTATCTGTAATTTCACGACGTGTTGCCCGTCAGTTGGACTGAACAAATCTCCCTACTCTCCACTCAGCTCAAGCATCCAGTAGCCACTGACGAACGAGCTCAGACCTGGATTTATAACTGGTGCTCCGCTCTCAGTAAACTTAAACAACTGCTGCACTGGAACGTTTGACACGTGTAGCCGTTTTTGTTAATGCTTCCCCGAATGCTTCATTGTTTGAGATTGTGATTGATGGTTTAACGACCACCGTGAGCAACTCAGTGAGCTATGAACAGTGTCCCGTCTATAATTTAGGACCACTGGTTCTAGGGAAAGGAGAGAGTCAGTGCCGTAAGACAAACACAACATCCATGCCTCATCAGGATTTGAACTCGGACCCTTCTCAGACAAATGGTCATAAGCCAGGACTTAGACCGCTGCGCTACCGGAGCGGCCCCAATGCTTCTAGCACCCATAATCATTCCGCGGTCAAAATCCATCAGATCGCTTCTTTTAGCCATTATTTCTGGCGCAATGTTCTTGATTAGTCTCTGCATGCCTTCAGCGTTCCCTTTTTATACCGATTCAGTCATCGTGCGTCAGCAGCATCTGCGGGACTTTGCAATAAAATGGTCTGGTGGTCTTAATAATTTGGCTACTCAGTGTATATGCGGAGAACTGTGGTTAACCACCACCTCACAACGGCAAGAAAGTGAATTCTTGCGGCATCACGAAACGATTTCTTCGCCATTTGTATTTCAAAAGAAGAAACTCATCTGCGCATGCTCAATGTACACATCCCAGCATATGAGCACTAGTGTGTGTGTTCTTACAACATTAACAGACCGGAGCTTGAAAGTCGCGTGACTTAAGGAATCTCGCAGGCGTGTGGTGGTTCTACATACACTGATGTTCAAAATTTAATAACAACCAAAAAAACCTTCTTAACAACGGAACACTATCCTTAAATCTCACGTATAGCATCATATGCTGTGGCCAATAAACGATCAACGGCGCTATAGGAATTCACAGAACAGCAAAAATTGTGTATACCACACACAAGTAGACTTTCTTTATACAAGCGGTGAGAATTGAACCGGTACGCAATATTTGAGTTTGTAGTGCCAGGTGCAGTGATAAGACGCTATTATGTCTCAGAGAGTTCGTTTAGATAATTCATGACAATGGAGAGCAATAAGGAGATTAACAGAACAGTTTCAAACTGAAGTGACCAAATGGTTTACTGTGAATTGATTCACAGTAAACCATCTGGTAGTAACCATCAGTCATTTGCTTTACCTTCTAGGTCCAATCCAAGCAACACGCCAAGTCTATTGAGCGGACTGTATCCAGGGCCTGATTTATGCACGGGCCTACAGGGTCCTGGGCCCCATTTTTTTGCGAGCCACCAAAATTCTCAAAAGGAAATAAATTCTTTTCAACTTCATCAAGCACTTTTTTCTTTCAGTTTTAAAATGCTGCAGAGAACCTGGAAAGTGCATGCTTGGCTTTGGTTGATAAATGCACTTTAAAAAACGGTGAGTGAAGTGATGAATGTAGTTCACCAAAGAAAAATACATACCGTGATGATCCTGCGCTTTGGCCTGCAAAGATAACAGAAGATATTCGTGAATTTTTAATTCACAATAAGCCTTGCCAAACTATTTCAGAAATACACAAATCGAGGCGCACCTGTAGAAATAAAGGCAGTGTTCTTACAGAGCATAATTTTTTATCGCCAAAAGCAAAATAATGAACGGATTAAGGTATCCCACTACGTTGAGGACACATTAAAAAATACAAAAATGGGTAATTTTTTTTAGGAAGGCTAACACACAAAACCACATAAACGTTAAAAAAATGATATTAATATAAATTTTCAAGAAATCGGGAAATTTGTGAAAGAATTTAAGAAAATGCTCTTATGTTCAAAAAGTTCCGGAACTTTTTGAATATTTGCCAAATGTCAGTGAATTACGTCATTCCCCGCTGAGCAAGCAAACAGCATGATGTATCCAACCAGCGAGAACCGGTTTGATCCAGATCCAACACGTACAGCGTATGTGCGTAGTTCGTGACTACAGGCATTCGAGGCTCTCCGTCGCGAGGACAACGATGTCGAATTTTGAACAGCGTTTAAGTGTAAAAATATGTGTTCTGCTCGGAAAATCTTTCGCTGCGACTTTTCAAATGATTAAGTCATCGTGCGGTGAGAGTGCAATGAGTCGAACTAGAGTTTATGAGTGGCATCGACGATTCGAAAACGGGCGACAGAGTATCGAGGTCGTCCTTCAACATCTACAACGGATGAACAAATCGCCAATGTCAAAGAAATTGTGGAAAATAACCGTCGAAAAACTGCTGCATCGATTGCAGAAGTTGCCGGCATCTCAGTTGGAAGTTGCCATGCCATTTTAACAGAGAAACTGAGCATGCATCACGTGTGTCAACAAATTGTTCCTAAAAATTTGACACAAGAAAAATGGATGAGCACATGCACTTTTGCGGGGATAACATCGATGCAGTGGATTCAGATCCCGATCTCTTGAATCGATTGATCACTGGCGATGAGACTTGGTGCGTTCTGTACGACCCCCAATCCAACCGACAGTCAAAAGTGTGGATGTCATCGTCGTCACCACGGCCAAAAAAGTTCAAGGCTGACCGCTCCAAAGGAAAGGTCTTGTTAACCGTTTTCTTCTATTGCAAGGGTTTCGTACACAAGGAATTTCTTCAACATGGTCGTACAGTCACTAAAGAAGAGTACGTCAACGTCTGGAAACTTCTCCGAGAATCAGTGAGACGCAACCGACCCGATCTTTGAAAGACCAACTCGTGAGTACTCCATCATGGTAATGCGCATGCTCACAGATCCCTCCTAATGTCCGATTACCTGTCCAAACAACACATTCCCGTTCTTCCACAACCAGCTTATTGCCCTTATCTCGCCCTGTGTGACTTTTCTTTTTTCCCCGGATGTAGAATTTGCTTAAGGTGCGACACTTCTCAAGTTCCGAAGAAGTGCAACAAGCTGCAACAGAGGCACTGGAGGATGTGGCAAAAGAAGGCTTGCAATCTGCATTTAAATCTTTGCATAAGCGCTGGCAAAAATGCATAGTTGCACAGGGTAACTACTTCGAAAAAAACACCGCATAAACAGGTATTACCTGCACTCATTCTTTTTTAATATAAAAAGTTCCGGAACTTTTTTAACGTAGTAATATGTCGTTTATGGTAAAGACTAAATAAAAAAGTTACAGATATATGATGACTATTATCTATGCAGTGAACTAAAGGGTAAGTGATGTTCCTAAACACTGCTGAAATACACTCATTCCTACATGCATTAGTGTGAATTTTCGACAAATGTTTTCACTATGTTGAATTTAAATAGCTATAACTTAACTTTGAACTGCCAAACAGTAAAACGTTTAGTTCATTACATTCACAACATTGTAAGAAAGATGTATACCAAGTTTCATCAATTGACTTATGTAACATTTGCAGTTATCAGGTTTTCCGTAAAGAGTTCGGGACGAAAATCTCTTCCTGCAAAAAATGAGTTTCAAATGTCACTTGGAGTTCGTGTAACACCAGGGTTTAGATATTCCGATTGAGCAAACTCTGTATCCATTCATCGCAGACAAGAAATAAAGGTAGTTTTGGAATCCTAAAGAATGGGGCTTCAAAATGAAAGCATTTTTACAAAATATTAAATTTGGCCCAAAACGACCTTTTCAACGTAGTGGGATACGTTACGAGAGATTAGCTTATCTATTCGCCAACAAAGGGAGTTATGTACTGTTATGTTAAAAAAATTTAAAACGTATTCCTTTTAAAACGTCGAACACCTTTTTTAAAAATACGGACCAGTGTAAGTTATGCTTTGCGTCTTTCGCATACCAAGATCTTTGTGGATTTGAAATAAAACGAGTGATTCGAGAGTTTACATTTATTTACATTGAAGTGGCAAAAGTCATGGGATACCAGTATGAAAATTTTTAACTGGAGGCTTCGACGCACGCTACGTTTTTTTATGAGTTGCGAGGTGTAATCTCGTGAGTCAGGTTGAACAACCGGCAATAGGATTATGGTAAGCTGACGTGAATCATCGGAGTTTGGACGAGGCATGGTAGTGGGAGCCAGACGGATGGGACATTCAATTTCCGAAGCTGTGCGAACATTCAACATTCTTTGATCCACGGTGTCACGTGTTTGCCGAGAATACCCCATGAAAGGCATTACGACCCACCGTGGACAGCGCACTGACCGGCCATGGGTGCTGAATGACCCTGACCAGCAGCGTCTGACCGGGATTGTCCATGCTAACAGAAAAGCTTTGATGTACTACAGAGCTAAAGCACATATCAAAACAACATATTTGCCGTGTTGCTTGGTTGGGAGAGCAACTTACTCCGGAGTGAAGGGGGCGCGGACAAATATGAATTTTCACATTGACGCACGAACGTAAAAATGAATGTACTGGCCTTTGGGTTCTTCGAAAAATGTGGGATGTTTCTTCCACACACCGTCTGGAATTATTGAAAAAAAAACCCTACTTCGCTTCAAGTAAAAAAAAAAATTAAGAGGGAGGTGACGTCACGTACTACAGAGGTAAAGCACGTGTCAAGACGACAAATCTGCAGCGATACATTCTGTCCGTGTAGCTTAGTTGGAAGATCAACTCACTCCAGAGTGAGGGGGGCGCAGATTCGATACCGTGTGGGATAAATACGTGTTTTCAGAAAGCGCCACTGTCAATTAACATCCACATTCAGTCAGGAGGTACTAGAGACATATCCATCAGGTCACTGCAGCGTAATGTAGCGTCCATGGGTCACTGCAGCGTAATGTAGCGTCCATGGGGTATGGGAGCAGAAGACCCACCAGAGTGCCTTTGTTAACACTACGACATCGGACACAGCGCCTCACCTGTGCACGTCAAAACGGTATTTGAATCCTGGAAGACTGGCAACATGTGGCGTGGTCCGATGAGTCACGCTACCAGTTGTTACGAGCTGATGATAGGGTTCAGGTATAGAGCAGACCAAATGAGGCCATACTTCCTAGCTGTTGACAAGGCACTGTGCAAGCTGGTGGTGTTTCCATACATGTGTGAGGTGTCTTTACGTGCCACAGTTTGGGTCCTCTGGTCCTCATAAACACGTCATTAAACGGTAATCACTTTGTCGCTCTGGTGAGTGACCATTTGCAGTCAGTCTTTCATGGACTTCATGTATCCCAACAACGATGGAATTTTCCAAGTGGACAATGCATCACGTCATCGAACCCAAGTTACCCAAAATAGGTTCGATGAGCATTCTGGACAGTTCAGACGGATAGTGTGGTCACCACGTTCGCCCAACACGAACCCTATAGAGCAGTTATGGGCCGTGGTCGAAAAGTCCATTCGCACCCAAGATCCTGCACTTACAAATACCAGGGAACTGCGGGCGGCTGTTCACCCGGAATGGCTCGACATTTTTCCAGAAGTGTTCAGGGCACTTTTGGAACAGGTGCCACATCGAGCTGCTGCACTTCGCCGGGTTAGATGAGGTCCTACACGATACTTGGTACGTATCCCATGACTTTTAGCACTTCACTGTATGTACAACACAGAGCATTTATTCGTGTCATTTACGAACACAGCGAGCATCAGTCCGGTACGTACTAAGTGGAATTAAATCATAACAACAAACAATAAGGTTTACTAATTCCTGACATTGTATGGTACTTTAGTAGGTGGATTAATGAATGTTATTTTCGTAAAACCACTGAAAGAAGATGTGTGGTCATAAAAGTAAATATTTACTAAACTATGGCGGAGGCAACAGTAAGAATTTCGACTGCTTAGTTTTTCAGAAACAATTTCTATTTTTATTATTATGTATTATTCAGATTTAGAGGAACGCAAAAAACGTTTCTGACACGGATGAAATGTGATGTAGCTAGAAAGTCCATCTGCGCATGCGCAAGATAAAACATGACCTGAAGATAAAAAGAAAAACCGAATCACAAGTGTGTTAGTGAGAGGAATTGGCGACTTTTGGTCTGCAAGGATATCTAAAGGTTGCAACCCGTCGTGTCACAGCTCTTGCCAATAGCAGGTGAACCCCCTCGGGGAATGGGTCGAGAAGAAGCCAAATTTCGCTACGACGCATCATTTTGATAGTATCAAAAATGCATTTTTGTAATGGCAGCATGAGGTTCTCGTAATTTACTCCTATTGCAATGAGATATTTTAACGTTTATTTGAAACGTGATTAAATAATGTTCGGCAACAGTTCAGTAAAATACAATATATTGTTGAGTAACAATGAAATTAACTATTCTTACGTCACTTCATGGGGCAGCATTCCAAAATCAGATTTCAACAATGATTTTGACTACTTTCGTTACCCATTTCCGTTACATCGAATTTTTTTGGATCGGATTTACTTTACTACTGTCGGGAAAGATGCATATCATCAGAGAGAAAAAATATTAAACAAGTTTGTAAAATCATGCAATGCATTGATTATAATACGCTTTCCAACGTACCAGAAATCATTACTCAAGTTATTACTCAAGTTATGAGAATAATGGATGTAGAATAAATCTCGCTCCTGTGCCCTGACCTTTCATCCCATTTCGATGATATTCAACAGAACCGGTTCGGTATACCTCTGAAATAAAATGATAAAGTTATGTCGCAATCGAAGCATTTTGTTACACGACGCTAGCAGTGGTCCTGCCGAGTCAGACGGTAACGGTGCTTGGAACCTGAAGTACAATTTAGTTGGCCGCGGCACCAGGTGAGAATCTCAGGTGCACTGCTGCACTCAAAGATTCACACCAGAACATAAAAAATGAAAAGTTGAAGAATGACCCGAAGCATAGGGCTTGGGTGAATCCACCGTGTGAACAAAATAACAACAACAAATAAAAAATAAAATAAAATAAAAAAACGATACATTGGGATCAGAGTTGTGATGAGGTTCACCCGCAATCACCAATTCGTGACTGAGTGTAGTGGTCCGGATCTTACTCCGGTACATTCAATCCCCAACCAGCCAGTACAACACTCACTTTCGCAAATAACACATGATTCCCAAATACACAACACAACATTTAATTACCTTCTGCAAGATTTAAACAGATACGGCGCTCTCTAGGCGCATAGACAGTTGCCCCTCTTATGTGGGCGGCATACGGTGTCACACATTACTGTCGTAAGACGCAAGCCGACTGAGTCTCCATCGGACTATCTGAACAAGAGATACTACTCGTTAACACACTAAATAGAGCTGCACGTGATATTCATATACAATTGCTTAGAGAATGAAAAAAAAATTATATGCAAACGATCACATTAAAAATACTCGCGACACCAAATACACAAGCACGTTAATTTGCGGTATAAGATAATAGGTGCGAAATACTGCCAAAGTTATTTAACTAAATCTAATAAGCATGCACATGCAGATCCCTTCCCCGCTAGCTTTGGCCCTGAACCAAAGTTAAAAGAAACTGTCCCGCCCAGCGGAATTTGTGGCCACACCCTCTCCCTTATACATGTAAAAAAAATAATCAGGAAATGGGCCCTGTAAGAAATTGAAATCTGTATGTGCAGGTATTTCCTCTGAGGTTCAGTCACTCAGCATTACTGCACCTATGTCCATGCAGCTTTGGGTGTCGGGATGGCACAAGTTCGCAGATGTGCGAAGAAAGAAAAAGGAAATATTCATCTACTTACAGTTTCGTGACTTTGCTGTGCAAATCCAGTGTGCATCACATAATAATACACGATAAAAAACACGCACACACACACAGACACTTGCACCATGTGGCAGCACCGATGATTCAACACTTCACTTTGACGCTTGATGTAAATGAAGCACACAATTAAAATGGTGATATCACGCCGCACTTTGTTGCAATGATTAGAGTGCACACTGATCTACTCTCGTGACGATTTGATGGTGGCCGTTAAACAAAACAGCCTCTCTCACCTCTGCTGTTGCGATTTCCGAGACTGATTTTCCGTGTTCATGGGAAATGATTTCTGTTGTCGTGAAGAAATGATTCTGACCGTCAGCTGCTTGGAGAGGGAGACCCCCTCACTTCCGCTGCTGCTATAGTAGATTCCGTCCGTCGCTACCTTCCGTCCTTTTTGACCGTTCATTCCCAATTCAGTCAGTTCCTTTCCGTTAGCATAACATCTACCCTGCCTGAGTACGCAGTTCAAATATGCCCCTCGCAGGTTTTGTTTCCATTATTTTTATCGAGTTGCGACCGCCAGCCCTGAGATTAATTTTCTCGGCCGAGCGAAATCAGACGTGCTTTTACCTTAAGCGTATATCAGCAACTGCTGACCGAAAACGACGCTCGAATTCACCCCCTATTCTTTTCGGCGATTCTATACTCTTAATTGCCCATTGTCCCTCGCAGACGTCAGAGTATCTTTCTTCCTGACAGAGTTATGTGTCTGCTGAGGGTCTCTTGGCCCACCCACTGAATTAAACATACGGACCACAGCGTTAAGCAACAAGAGGAAAGAAGAAAAAGAAAAGTGAAAAACCACTTCGAACAATGCTGCTTCCATCCGCATTCGAAAGCACATTTCCCTCGTTCGTTTTGCAGCCCCTCTAAGACACTTGAGATAGGAATTTTTATGTTTCACTTCAGGGCTATGTGTGAGGTCTAGCAATTCAAAATGGCAAAAATATTGCGTTTCTTGCCTTCAAAAGCATTGGAGCGACTTCCCAATTATCCCGCAATTTTGTTAATTAATTTAGAGAACAGCCGAAAGAAAAAAACAACGTAAAAGAGAAATAAATAAAAAAAAAGCTGTGAACTGTAAAAGAACATGTGAGCCTGCCGAACTGTGATTCCTAGCTGCCTCATACAATACGCGACATGGCGGACAAATTTTAAAGTTTTCTTCAAGTTTTAGGTTGGGAGGGGGGGTGTCCACTGTAACATTCCATCCCCCATGAAAGAAAAAAAGGGATGACTGGATGAAGTTTATTTATCCAATCATTCTATTTTTTTAACTGTAAACACTCGACCCTTTCCCACCGTCGCAAGGCACCTAATTCCGGACTTAAGTGCCCTGAGAGCGGAAGGAAAGTTTAAGGATTTCATCACACCTTCATTGCTGCCCGTCGAGATAGGCGGAAAGAAAATTTAAATATGAGGCATAGCTTCGAGAATCCACGAGTTCCACAGATCTCTCACGTTCGATGCTCCTACACCCGCTTTTATCTGCGCTCGATGCCAAATTCTTGCGTTCCACTGTCTTCGAGTTCCTTCTCAACATCGTAGATAATCGTGGTGTCACAGTCTTCCTGGGGATCCACTATAATCTCGACTGCTCCCCGTCTGTCAGTGTGTGGCATGGTGTTACTAGCCCTTAACACCCGCCCGTAATCATCCCTTGGTCTCAGCGACGCCCGCAAAATGATTGGAGGACTTTTGACCTGGCTTCCCTGCACTCGTAAGGGATCCACAATCATGCGGGTTTGCGCTGCAAAGGGTTCGGTTTCTGAGGGAGGCGGAATTGCTGCGGAGGGCGTTGGGTCGCCCGACTGTAGCATCCACATTGGGCTCTCCCATTCATCATCTTCATACAATTCTGCATCTTCGGACTCCCATGTGGTTCGTGCGAGGTGCTGTGACTCGGGTTCATCTCCCGCATCCCGAACTGTTTCCTGGAAATGCCACGTGTCGAATACCCTTCTCTGTGGGGCTTTAAAGATCCTATCAACATGGGTTAGGCGAGGACGCCTCATATCGTTCACCGGCACAATTTTGAAGTTAACTGGTGAAGTCTTTTCCACCATTCTAAAGGGTCCTATAGACGGTTTCATCAGCTTGCGCGATCCTGCCTTGGACGCCGAAGGGTCGTGTTGATAAAGAAGATCACCCACTTTGATTTGCTTATCTACTGCCGTCCGTGCCCGATAGTCTAGTCCCTTGAGTTCTGGGCTGCCTCTTCAAGGTTATCGCGAACAATTCTGAATGCTTCCTGCATTCGCATAACCAAGCTCTCTGCATCATTCGGGTGCTCAGAGTAGCTCCAAGGGATTTCCTCGCTCAGCAAATGCCCAGGCATATTCAAGTCCCTTCCAAACATGAGGAAATTGGGAGTTTCCCTAGTAGCGCTGTGAGTGGCCGCTCTGTACGCCATAGCTACAAAATCTGTAAACTTATCCCAATCTTTCCCAGTCGGAGAACAGTAAAGCGCTAAGGAGTGCATCACTGTACGGATACTTCGTTCCGCTTGTCCGTCAGTCTCCGGATGCCTCGGGCTCGTATTCAGTCTCTTAATGCCTAATCTTCTGTAGAGTTCGGACATTAATTCTGACAAAAAGTTCGTTCCTCTGTCAGTCAACAAAGTATGAGGTACACCATGTCTCGCTATAACGTGCGTCGAGAATTTTTCAGCTACTTCTTTGGCTGTTTGAGTTTTTAAGGGGATTAGCTCAATATACTTGGTAAAAGAGTCGGTGACTACCAATAGGTACTTGTTCCCGTTCTTTGTCGTGGGAAGAGGTCCTGCGATGTCCATGGAAATTTTGGACCACGGAACTGGCACTATTTCCGGGGTAATTAAACCCGCCTTTTGGTTTCTCTTGTAGCTCCGGCGTTTTAAACACTCCTCACAACTGGCAGTGTAATTTTTTACATCAGCAAACATATTGAGCCAAACATATTTGAGTTTAATTCGCCCCAATGTCTTCTCAAACCCTAAGTGTCCTGCGCTTATACCATCATGCTCAGCTCTCATTACTTCAGACTTTAGAGAGTCAGGCACCACCAACTGTTCAGTAACAAGTCTGCGTGGACTGTTTTTGGCTGGCAAGGAAAAATGATATAGCAGGTCGTCACGCATGAAGTAGGTATCTGTGATTTTATCAACAGCAGAGAAGTCACGCCCCTCGAGGCAATCGATTACTTCGACCAAATTCGGGTCTGCCCGTTGTGCAGCCTTTATGGCCTCAGCATCAAGTGTAGGGCCTGGAGCCGCATCACTTGCCACCACTGCTGCAATATGCCTCGACAACACATCCGCGTTTGTATTCTTCTTCCCTGGGCGATACATTACATCAAAATCATATTCGGATAGACTGAGATTCCACCTAACAAGCCTAGAGTTGGGAGTCTTTAGCGTCATCAGCCACTTTAAGGGTCTGTGATCAGTTATAACTGTAAACTGCCTACCCACTAAATATTCCCGCCAATGCGTGATGGATGCAACTATTGCCAAAGCCTCTTGCTCAGTTGCACTGTAATTTTGTTCTGCTGAGTTAAGTTTTCTGCTGAAGAATGCAATAGGATGTCTGACGCCCTCTTCGTCCTCCTGCTCGAGTATACCCGCAATAGCCAATTTGGATGCATTTGTGGTCACGAAGAATCTTTTCGAGAAATCTGGGTAAGCCAACAGCGGCTCACTTATGAGCGCCCTCCTCAATAGCTGGAAGGACTCCTCACACTGCTCATCCCAGATAAATTTTACATTTCTCCTGGTGAGATTTGTCAAAGGTTGGGCAATAGATGCAAATTTTTTGATATGGCGCCTGTAGTAGCCCGCCATTCCCAAAAAGGCTCGGACGTGCTTAACAGTGCATGGGGCTGGAAAATCCCGTACGGCCTCCACGTTTTCAGGGTTTGGCCTTACTCCTTGACCATCCAAAAGGTGCCCAAGATATGTAACCTCCTTGGTCGCAAACTCACATTTACTTTGTTTAATTTTAAGCTTGTGCCTTCTTAAACGTTGGAAAATTAACTCCAGTTTCTCCAAGTGTTCATTTAAAGTCCTAGATGCACACAAAATATCGTCGACGTACACTAGAATGCCATCATCACGCTTGTCCAAAAACAATGAGTGTAGAGCTCTTTCAAAAGTTGCAGGACTGTTGCACAATCCAAACGAGAGACGGTTCCACTCGAAATGGCCAAATTCGCAAGAAAAAGCAGTTTTGTGCTTGTGTTGTTCCCTGATTTTGATTTGATGATACATTGCCAAAAGGTCTATTTTCGAAAAAATTCGGCATCCATGCGAAAGAGATAGGGTCTGTTGTATTCTGGAGACTGGGTAACTGTCTTTTCTGGTTATCTGATTCAATTTTCGAAAGTCGCAACAGAAACGATACGAATTGTCCCGTTTTCGAATGAGGACAATTGGGGAGCTATATGGACTACCCGACTTAGAAATAATTCCAGCATCCAGTAATTCATTCACTTGATCTTTTAATTCAGGTCTAAGAGCATGCGGAACATTGTATGGGCGAAGCTTAAAGGGTTTGTCATCTGTTAGATGAATTTCATGTTCAGCGAGGTCAGTGCCTTGCAAATCTATGGGAACCCGTGCAAAAACATCGGAATATGTCATCAGTAATTTCAAAACCTTCTCACGTTCAAAATAATTCAAATGCTCCAATTTAAAATCACCGGCAGACACAGGCAAAGTACCGCGCTGCGTTACACCTATTTCCCGTGAATTCTGAGTGATTTCCACAGGTTCTACTTGAAATAGCTTAGTATGTTTGTTTAACAAAATAGGGGAACTACTAGTGTTTGCTACTTTTACATCATATAAACCACTTGATGCGACATTATTAACAGACCGTGCTAAAAGTAATCAATCTTTGCGTGCACGTGGATGCGGTTCAAACAAGACAGTCTGTACTCTCATACGAGGCGGTGTTCCCAACTTCACTTGAAGGAACATTTCTGCGTTGGGAGGGACACAAGTTTTCGGTGCCAGGGAGGCAACAGTAACCCCCTCCTCAAGCATATCGTCAGCGTCCCTCTCTTTCTGCGGAGAGCACTGCGTGGGTGGGGGTTCGGGAAACAACAGCTGATTCGAATGGGCAGAGAAGGTTAAGTGATGTGTTCGCATCGCATCAATTCCTAACAATGCTGAGTAATTTTCACTCAGCGGGTATTTTGACACATGAGCCTTGACTAAAATATTTCTCCCTTTGATTCGCAGGTTTACGTTGTAACATCCTAAGGTTGGAATGATTTCCCCTGTGATGCTTTTTATCCTTAAATCTGAATTGATGGGAGTCAATTTCCTGCGACCTTTCAATCTTAAATAAGCATCTTTCGCCAAAAGAGTTACCGATGATCCCGTGTCGACTAATAACTTAATTTTGTCACCTTCGAGATCTGCATTAATAATCGGCAAAATGTTCCCACTTTGAATAGAAACATAACGCACCTGAGAGTATTTAAACTCTGACTGGGCCGAGATACCTCTTACAAATCGACCCTTATTTAGTTTAAAGACTTATTCTTGGAATCTGGTTTCTGTGTACCAAATTTTCCTGATACCTGGTAATGAGAATCTCTTCCATTTCCTCTGCTATGTACCTGTTTGGGTATTGTCTCCGTCCTATTTGACCCATTCAAATTGGGGCACAACCGGATCACGTGGCCTTCTAATCCACACCCAAAGCACACAATTCTACTTTTGCTGCGCCGTGTTTGTTGCGATCCACAATTCTCCTCGAGTGAATCATTTCGATTACCGAAACCCCGGCGATCACCTGGGCTTGTTTCCTTCCATCTAGCTCGTTCCGCCCCGAAGAGCTGGGGGTTAGATCGCTGAAATGTTTCTCTATTTCTCTCATTCCCTTCCGATTTCCTGTCTTCTCTTCCCTGAGAATTCCCGACTAACTGCCCTACCGTATTCTCCGTGGCTTCCAAACGCGACAACATCTGTTGCAAAGTGCGGGCCAGCATTATGACTCCTCTTCCCCTCTGCCTCCTTCCACCGTATTCACCAAAGTTTTTCTACCCATGAGTGCTAAATTCTCCTCCTCTTGAATTGCGAGCATCCAAGGTTTCCGGGCATTTTGTTAGTACCCAACGCCTAATCGATTCAGATAACCCTGAAATAAATTGGCACATCGCTTCTTGATCCCTATGCTTCCTTGTCTCTTCGGACACATCCGACTTATGACCATGATATTTCGTAGCTGCGCTCTTAAGACGTGTTGCGTACTGCCGAACGTCTTGTCCTGGCAATTGCACACAATTCATAAACTGCTTCATTCGCGTTACCAATGGCTCTTTGGCTTAGAAGCGATCAATGACAAGCCGTTTAAAATTTACATATTCGGTTTCAGCCCTCAGCTCATCGCTATCAGATAGAAATTCAGCAGCTCTCTCCCGAAATTTAGATTTTTCAATCGCGAGTTTAGTTTGCTCACTCCATCTACCTACCATCGCTACACTTTTGACATCCTGAAAAAGTGTTTGGCACGATACAGCGGATCAGTGCCTGTAAATAGCCTCAACATGTTTACGCATCCCGCTATTTGCTCACCGTAAACCATAGGTGCGGCTAAATCTGTTTGTCTCAGCTGTGATGTACCCGCTGTACTTGTAACAGGTGTACTCTCTTCCGGAACAATTGCAGCCCCAGTGCTCACATGTTCTCCGTCAGAGTGACCATCAGAATCATCTGAATCCACGTGACTCGCAGATGACGATTTCTTCGTGTTAGCCATTTTGTTTTTCTTACCCACTAAAATTATGGCAGTTCTTAGAAAACAGCTTGAGGCTTACTTAATGCTAAATTATACAAAATTCGCACCGAACAAAACTAAATAAAAATAGTAATGGCAGTCAATTCGCACTTATTTTACGAACATGAGTGTTGTTCCGCTAGTTGCGAAATATAGGTATCGATCCTGAGACAACGGCACCATTAATGTTACACGGCACTAGCAGTGTTCCTGCCGAGTCGGCCGGTAACGGTGCTTGGGACCTGAAGTACAATTTAGTTGGCCGCTGCACCAGGTGAGAATCTCAGGTGCATTGCTGCACCAGGTGAGAATCTCAGGTGCATTGCTGCACTCAAAGATTCACACCAGAACATAAAAAATGAAAAGTTGAAGAATGACCCGAAGCACAAGGCTTCTGTGAATCCACCGTGTGAACAAAATAACAACAACAAATAAAAAATAAAATAAACTAAAAAAAAATGATACTTTGGGATCAGAGTTGTGATGAGGTTCACCCGCAATCACCAATTCGTGACTGAGTGTAGTGGTCCGGATCTTACTCCGGTACATTCAATCCCCAACCAGCCAGTACAACACTCACTTTCGCAAATAACACATGATTCCCAAATACACAACACAACATTTAATTACGTTATGCGAGATTTAAACAGATACGGCGCTCTCTAGGCGCATAGACAGTTGTCCCTCTTATGTGGGCGGCATACGGTGTCACGCTTTACTGTCGGAAGACGCAAGCCGACTGAGTCTCCATCGGACTATCTGAACAAGAGATACTACTCGTTAACACACTAAATAGAGCTGCACGTGATATTCATAAGCAATTGCTTAGAGAATGAAAAAAATTATATGCAAACGATCACATTAAAAATACTCGCGACACAAAATACACAAGGACGTTAATTTGCGGTATAAGATAATAGGTGCGAAATACTGCCAAAGTTAATTAACTAAATCTAATAAGCATGTTATTGTTACACGGCACTAGCAGTGTTCCTGCCGAGTCTGCCGGTAACGGTGCTTGAGACCTGAAGTACAATTTAGTTGGCCGCGGCACCAGGTGAGAATCTCAGGTGCACTGCTGCACTCAAAGATTCACACCAGAACATAAAAAATGAAAAGTTGAAGAATGACCCGAAGCATAAAAGGCTTGGGTGAATCCACCTTGTGAACAAAATAACAACAACAAATAAAAAATAAAATAATCTAAAAAAAATGATACTTTGGGATCAGAGTTGTGATGAGGTTCACCCGCAATCACCAATTCGTGACTGAGTGTAGTGGTCCGGATCTTACTCCGGTACATTCAATCCCCAACCAGCCAGTACAACACTCACTTTCGCAAATAACACATGATTCTCAAATACACAACACAACATTTAATAACGTTCTGCGAGATTTAAACAGATACGGCGCTCTCTAGGCGCATAGACAATTGCCCCTCTTATGAGGGCAGCATACGGTGTCACACATTACTGTCGGAAGACACAAGCCGACTGAGTCTCCACCGGACTATCTGAACAAGAGATACTACTCGTTTACACACTAAATAGAGCTGCAGGTGATATTCATATACAATTGCTTAGAGAATGAAAAAAAAATTATATGCAAACGATCACATTAAAAATACTCGCGACACAAAATACACAAGCACGTTAATTTTCGGTATAAGATTATAGGTGCGAAATACTGCCAAAGTTAATTAACTAAATCTAATAAGCATGCACATGCAGATCCCTTCCCCGCTCGCTTTGGCCCTGAACCAAAGTTAAAAGAAACTGTCCCGCCCAGCGGAATTTGTGGCCACACCTTCTCCCTTATTCATGTAAAAAAAATAATCAGGAAATGGGCCCGGTAAGAAATTGAAATCTGTATGTGCAGGTATTTCCTCTGAGGTTCAGTCACTCAGCATTACTGCATCTATGTCCATGCAGCTTTGGGTGTCGGGATGGCACAAGTTCGCAGATGTGCGAAGAAAGAAAAAGGAAATATTCATCTACTTACAGTTACGTGACTTTGCTGTGCAAATCCGTTGTGTATCACATAATATCACACGACAAAACAAAAAACACACACACAGACACTTGCACCATGTGGCAGCACCGATGATTCAACACTTCACTTTGACGCTTGATGTAAATGAAGCACACACTTAAAAATAATAATATCACGCCGCACTTTGTTGCAATGATTAGAGTGCACACTGATCTATTCTCGTGACGATTTGAAGGTGGCCGTTAAGCAAAATAGGCCCTCTCACATCTGCAGTTGCGGTTTCCAAGATTGATTTTCTGTGTTCCTGGGAAATGATTTTTGTTGTCGTGAAGAAATAATTGTGAACGTCGACTGCTGGGAGAGTGGGACACATTCAATTCCGCTGCTGCTATAGTTGATTCCGTCCGTCGCTACCTTCCGTCCTTTTTGACCGTTCATTCCCAATTCAGTCAGTTCCTTTCCGTTAGCAAACCATCTATCTATCTACCCTGCCTGAGTACGCAGTTCAAATATGCCACTCGCAGGTTTCGTTTCCATTTTTTTATCGAGTTGCGACCGCTAGCCCTGAGATTAATTTTCTCGGCCGAGCGAAATCAGACGTGCTTTTACCTTAAGCGTATATCGGCAACTGCTGACCGAAAACAACGCTCGAATCCACCCCCTATTCTTTTCAGCGATTCTAAACTCTTAATTGCCCATTGTCCCTCGCATACGTCAGTCAAAGTATCTTTCTCGCTGACAGAGTTATGTGTCTGCTGAGGGTCTCTTGGCCCACCCACTGAAGTAAACATACGGACCACAGCGTTAAGCTACAAGCGGAAAGAAGAAAAGAAAGAAAAGTGAAAAACCACTTCGAACATTGCTGCTTCCATCCGCATTCGAAAGCACATTTCCCTCGTTCGTTTTGCAGCCCCTCTAAGACACTTGAGATAGGAATTTTTATGTTTCACTTCAGGGCTATGTGTGAGGTCTAGCAATTCAAAATGGCAAAAATATTGCGTTTCTTGCCTTCAAAAGCATTGGAGCGACTTCCCAATTATCCCGCAATTTTGTTAATTAATTTAGAGAACAGCCGAAAGAAAAAACAACGTAAATGAGAAATAAATAAAAAAAACTGAACTGTAAAAGAACATGTGAGCCTGCCGAACTGTGATTCCTAGCTGCCTCATACAATACGCGACATGGCGGACAAATTTTAAAGTTTTCTTCAGGTTTTAGGATGGGGGGGGGGGTGTCCACTGTAACATTCCATCCCCCATGAAAGAAAAAAGGGATGACTGGATGAAGTTTATTCATCCAATCATTCCATTTTTTTTTTTTTTTAACTGTAAACACTCAACCCTTTCCCACCGTCGCAAGGCACCTAATTCCGGACTTAAGTGCCCTGAGAGCGGAAGGAAAGTTTAAGGATTTCATCACACGTTCATTGCTACCCGTCGAGATAGGCGGAAAGAAAATTTAAATATGAGGCATAGCTTCGAGAATCCACGAGTTCCACAGATCTCTCACGTTCGATGCTCCTACACCCGCTTTTATCTGCGCTCGATGCCAAATTCTTGCGTTCCACTGTCTTCGAGTTCCTTCTCAACATCGTAGATAATCGTGGTGTCACAGTCTTCCTGGGGATACACTATAATGTCGACTGCTCCCCGTCTGTCAGTGTGTGGCATGGTGTTACTAGCCCTTAACACCCGCCCGTAATCATCCCTTGGTCTCAGCGACGCCCGCGAAATGATTGGAGGACTTTTGACCTGGCTTCCCTGCACTCGTAAGGGATCTACAATCATGCGGGTTCGCGCTGCAAAGGGTTCTGTTTCTGAGGGAGGCGGAATTGCTGCGGAGGGCGTTGGGTCGCCCGACTGTAGCATCCACATTGGGCTCTCCCATTCATCATCTTCATACAATTCTGCATCTTCGGACTCCCATGTGGTTCGTGCGAGGTGCCGTGACTCAGGTTCATCTCCCGCATCCCGAACTGTTTCCTGGAAATGCCACGTGTCGAATACCCTTCTCTGTGGGGCTTTAAAGATCCTATCAACATGGGTTAGGCGAGGACGCCTCATATCGTTCACCGGCACAATTTTGAAGTTAACTGGTGAAGTCTTTTCCACCACTCTAAAGGGTCCTATGGACGGTTTCATCAGTTTGCGCGATCTTGCCTTGGACGCCGAAGGGTCGTGTTGATAAACAAGATCACCCACCTTGATTTGCTTATCTACTGCCGTCCGTGCCCGATAGTCCCTTGAGTTCTGGGCTGCCTCTTCAAGGTTATCGCGAACAATTCTGAATGCTTCCTGCATTCGCATAACCAAGCTCTCTGCATCATTCGGGTGCTCAGAGTAGCTCCAAGGGATTTCCTCGCTCAGCAAATGCCCAGGCATATTAAAGTCCCTTCCAAACATGAGGAAATTGGGAGTTTCCCTAGTAGCGCTGTGAGTGGCCGCTCTGTACGCCATAGCTACAAAATCTGTAAACTTATCCCAATCTTTCCCAGTCGGAGAACAGTAAAGCGCTAAGGAGTGCATCACTGTACGGATACTTCGTTCCGCTTGTCCGTCAGTCTCCGGATGCCTCGGGCTCGTATTCAGTTTCTTAATGCCTAATCTTCTGTAGAGTTCGGACATTAATTCTGACAAAAAGTTCGTTCCTCTGTCAGTCAACAAAGTATGAGGTACACCATGTCTCGCTATAACGTGCGTCGAGAATTTTTCAGCTACTTCTTTGGCTGTTTGAGATTTTAAGGGGATTAGCTCAATATACTTGGTAAAAGAGTCGGTGACTACCAATAGGTACTTGTTCCCGTTCTCTGTCGTGGGAAGAGGTCCTGCGATGTCCATGGAAATTTTGGACCACGGAACTGGCACTATTTCCGGGGTAATTAAACCCGCCTTTTGGTTTCTCTTGTAGCCTCGGCGTTTTAAACACTCCTCACAACTGGCAGTGTAATTTTTTACATCAGCAAACATATTGAGCCAAAAATATTTGAGTCTAATTCGCCCCAATGTCTTCTCAAACCCTAAGTGCCCTGCGCTTATACCATCATGCTCAGCTCTCATTACCTCAGACTTTAGAGAGTCAGGCACCACCAACTGTTCAGTAACAAGTCTGCGTGGACTGTTTTTGGCTGGCAAGGAAAAATGATATAGCAGGTCGTCACGCATGAAGTAGGTATCTGTGATTTTATCAACAGCAGAGTAGTCACGCCCCTCGATGCAATCGATTACTTCGACCAACTTCGGGTCTGCCCGTTGTGCAGCCTTTATGGCCTCAGCATCAAATGTAGGGCCTGGAGCCGCATCACTTGCTACCACTGCTGCAATATGCCTCGACAACACATCCGCGTTTGTATTCTTCTTCCCTGGGCGATACATTACATCAAAATCATATTCGGATAGACTGAGATTCCACCTAACAAGCCTAGAGTTGGGAGTCTTTAGCGTCATCAGCCACTTTAAGGGTCTGTGATCAGTTATAACTGTAAACTGCCTACCCACTAAATATTCCCGCCAATGCGTGATGGATGCAACTATTGCCAAAGCCTCTTGCTCAGTTGCGCTGTAATTTTGTTCTGCGGGATTACGTTTTCTGCTGAAGAATGCAATAGGATGTCTGACGCCCTCTTCGTCCTCCTGCTCGAGTATACCCGCAATAGCCAATTTGGATGCATCTGTGGTCACGAAGAATCTTTTCGAGAAATCTGGGTAAGCCAACAGCGGCTCACTTATGAGCGCCCTCCTCAATTGCTGGAAGGACTCCTCACACTGCTCATCCCAGATAAATTTTACATTTCTCCTGGTGAGATTTGTCAAAGGTTGGGCAATGGATGCAAAATTTTTGATATGGCGCCTGTAGTAGCCCGCCATTCCCAAAAAGGCTCGGACGTGCTTAACAGTGCGTGGGGCTGGAAAATCCCGTACGGCCTCCACGTTTTCAGGGTTTGGCCTTACTCCTTGACCATCCAGAAGGTGCCCAAGATATGTAACCTCCTTGGTCGCAAACTCACATTTACTTGGCTTAATTTTAAGCTTGTGCCTTCTTAAACGTTGGAAAATTAACTCCAATTTCTCCAAGTGTTCATTTAAGGTCTTAGATGCACACAAAATATCGTCCACGTACACTAGAATGCCATCATCACGCTTGTCCAAAAACAATGAGTCTAGAGCTCTTTCAAAAGTTGCAGGACTGTTGCACAATCCAAACGGGAGACGGTTCCACTCGAAATGACCAAATTCGCAGGAAAAAGCAGTTTTGTGCTTGTCTTGTTCCCTGATTTTGATTTGATGATACCCTGCCAAAAGGTCTATTTTCGAGAAAATTCGGCATCCATGCAAAAGAGATAGGGTCTGTTGTATTCTGGGGACTGGGTAACTGTCTTTTCTGGTTATCTGATTCAATTTTCTAAAGTCACAACAGAAACGATATGAATTGTCCCGTTTTCGAATGAGGACAATTGGGGAGCTATAT
This sequence comes from Macrothele yani, assembly GCA_039090855.1. Classification (NCBI taxonomy): domain Eukaryota; kingdom Metazoa; phylum Arthropoda; class Arachnida; order Araneae; family Macrothelidae; genus Macrothele; species Macrothele yani. Next base: position 39,474,369 of record CM077031.1, read on the forward strand.
GGACTATCCGACTTAGAAATAATTCCAGCATCCAGTAATTCATTCACTTGATCTTTTAATTCAGGTCTAAGAGCATGCGGAACATTGTATGGGCGAAGCTTAAAGGGTTTGTCATCTGTTAGATGAATTTCATGTTCAGCGAGGTCAGTGCCCTGCAAATCTATGGGATCCCGTGCAAAAACATCGGAATATGTCATCAGTAATTCCAAAACCTTCTCACGTTCAAAATAATTCAAATGCTCCAATTTAAAATCACCGGCAGACACAGGCAAAGTACCGCGCTGCGTTACACCTATTTCCCGTGAATTCTGAGTGATTTCCACAGGTTCTACTTGAAATAGCTTAGTATGTTTGTTTAACCAAATAGGGGAACTACTAGTGTTTGCTACTTTTACATCATATAAACCACTTGATGCGACATTATTAACAGACCGTGCCAAAAGTAATCCATCTTTGCGTGCACGTGGATGCGGTTCAAACAAGACAGTCTGTACTCTCATACGAAGCGGTGTTCCCAACTTCACTTGAAGGAACATTTCTGCGTTGGGAGGGACACAAGTTTTCTGCGCCAGGGAGGCAACAGTCACCCCCTCCTCAAGCATATCGTCCGCGTCCCTCTCTTTCTGCGGAGAGCACCGCGTGGGTGGGGGTCGGGAAACAACAGCTGATTCGAATGGGCAGAGAAGGTTAAGTGATGTGTTCGCATCGCATCAATTCCTAACAATGCTGAGTAATTTTCACTCAGCGGGTATTTTGACACATGGGCTTTGACAAAGATATTTCTTCCTTTGATTCGCAGGTTTACGTTGTAACATCCTAAGGTTGGAATGGTTTCCCCTGTGATGCTTTTTATCCTTAAATCTGAATTGATGGGAGTCAATTTCCTGCGACCTTTCAATCTTAAATAAGCATCTTTCGCCAAAAGAGTTACCGATGATCCCGTGTCGACTAATAACTTAATTTTGTCGCCTTCGAGATCTGCATTAATAATCGGCAAATTGTCCCCACTTTGAATAGAAACATAACGCACCTGAGAGGATTTAAACTCTGACTGGGCCGAGATACCTCTTACAAATCGACCCTTATTTAGTTTAAAGACTTATTCTTGGAATCTGGTTTCTGTGTACCAAATTTTCCTGATACCTCGTAATGAGAATCTCTTCCACTTCCTCTGCTATATACCTGTTTGGGTATTGTCTCCGTCCTATTTGACCCATCCAAATTAGGGCACAACCGGATCACGTGGCCTTCTAATCCACACCCAAAGCACACAATTCTACTTTTGCTGCGCCGTGTTTGTTGCGATCCACAATTCTCCTCGAGTGAATCATTTCGATTACCGAAACCCCGGCGATCATCTGGCCTTGTTTCCTTCCATCTAGCTCGTTCCGCCCCGAAGAGCTGGGGGTTAGATCGCTGAAATGTCTCTCTATTTCTCTCATTCCCTTCCGATTTCCTGTCTTCTCTTCCCTGAGAATTCCCGACTAACTGCCCTACCGTATTCTCCGTGGCTTCCAAACGCGACAACATCTGTTGCAAAGTGCGGGCCAGCATTACCGACTCCTCGTCCCCTCTGCCTCCTTCCACCGTATTCACCGAAGTTTTTCTACCCATGAGTGCTAAATTCTCCTCCTCTTGAATTGCGATAAGAACTGCAGCATCCAAAGTTTCCGGGCATTTTGTTAGTACCCAACGCCTAATCGATTCAGATAACCCTGAAATAAATTGGCACATCGCTTCTTGATCCCTGTGCTTCCTTGTCTCTTCGGACATATCCGACTTATGACCATGATATTTCGTAGCTGCGCTCTTAAGACGTGTTGCGTACTGCCGAACGTCTTGTCCTGGCAATTGCACACAATTCATAAACTGCTTCATTCGCGTTACCAATGGCTCTTCGGCTTGGAAGCGATCAATGACAAGCCGTTTAAAATTTACATATTCGGTTTCAGCCCTCAGCTCATCGCTATCAGATAGAAATTCAGCAGCTCTCTCCCGAAATTTAGATTTTGCAATCGCGAGTTTAGTTTGCTCACACCATCTACCCACCATCGCTACACTTTCGACATCCTGAAAAAGTGTTTAGCACGATACAGCGGATCAGTGCCTGTAAATAGCCTCAACATGTTTATGCATCCCGCTATTTGCTCACCGTAAACCATAGGTGCGGCTAAAGCTGTTTGTCTCAACTGTGATGTACCCGCTGTACTTGTAACAGGTGTACTCTCTTCCGGAACAATTGCAGCCCCAGTGCTCACATGTTCTCCGTCAGAGTGACCACCAGAATCATCTGAATCCATGTGACTCGCAGATGACGATTTTTTCGTGTTAGCCATTTTGTTTTTCTTACCCCTAAAATTATGGCAGTTCTTAGAAAACAGCTTAAGGCTTACTTAATGCTAAATTATACAAAATTCGCACCGAACAAAACTAAATAAAAATAGTAATGGCAGTCAATTCGCACTTATTTTACGAACATGAGTGTTGTTCGGCTAGCTGCAAAATATAGGTATCGATCCTGGGACAACGGCACCATTAATGTTACACGGCACTAGCAGTGTTCCTGCCGAGTCTGCCGGTAACGGTGCTTGAGACCTGAAGTACAATTTAGTTGGCCGCGGCACCAGGTGAGAATCTCAGGTGCACTGCTGCACTCAAAGATTCACACCAGAACATAAAAAATGAAAAGTTGAAGAATGACCCGAAGCATAAAAGGCTTGGGTGAATCCACCTTGTGAACAAAATAACAACAACAAATAAAAAATAAAATAATCTAAAAAAAATGATACTTTGGGATCAGAGTTGTGATGAGGTTCACCCGCAATCACCAATTCGTGACTGAGTGTAGTGGTCCGGATCTTACTCCGGTACATTCAATCCCCAACCAGCCAGTACAACACTCACTTTCGCAAATAACACATGATTCTCAAATACACAACACAACATTTAATAACGTTCTGCGAGATTTAAACAGATCCGGCGCTCTCTAGGCGCATAGACAATTGCCCCTCTTATGAGGGCAGCATACGGTGTCACACATTACTGTCGGAAGACACAAGCCGACTGAGTCTCCACCGGACTATCTGAACAAGAGATACTACTCGTTTACACACTAAATAGAGCTGCAGGTGATATTCATATACAATTGCTTAGAGAATGAAAAAAATTATATGCAAACGATCACATTAAAAATACTCGCGACACAAAATACACAAGCACGTTAATTTTCGGTATAAGATTATAGGTGCGAAATACTGCCAAAGTTAATTAACTAAATCTAATAAGCATGCACATGCAGATCCCTTCCCCGCTCGCTTTGGCCCTGAACCAAAGTTAAAAGGAACTGTCCCGCCCAGCGGAATTTGTGGCCACACCTTCTCCCTTATTCATGTAAAAAAAAATAATCAGGAAATGGGCCCGGTAAGAAATTGAAATCTGTATGTGCAGGTATTTCCTCTGAGGTTCAGTCACTCAGCATTACTGCATCTATGTCCATGCAGCTTTGGGTGTCGGGATGGCACAAGTTCGCAGATGTGCGAAGAAAGAAAAAGGAAATATTCATCTACTTACAGTTACGTGACTTTGCTGTGCAAATCCGTTGTGTATCACATAATATCACACGACAAAACAAAAAACACACACACAGACACTTGCACCATGTGGCAGCACCGATGATTCAACACTTCACTTTGACGCTTGATGTAAATGAAGCACACACTTAAAAATAATAATATCACGCCGCACTTTGTTGCAATGATTAGAGTGCACACTGATCTATTCTCGTGACGATTTGAAGGTGGCCGTTAAGCAAAATAGGCCCTCTCACATCTGCAGTTGCGGTTTCCAAGATTGATTTTCTGTGTTCCTGGGAAATGATTTTTGTTGTCGTGAAGAAATAATTGTGAACGTCGACTGCTGGGAGAGTGGGACACATTCAATTCCGCTGCTGCTATAGTTGATTCCGTCCGTCGCTACCTTCCGTCCTTTTTGACCGTTCATTCCCAATTCAGTCAGTTCCTTTCCGTTAGCAAACCATCTACCCTGCCTGAGTACGCAGTTCAAATATGCCACTCGCAGGTTTTGTTTCCATTTTTTTATCGAGTTGCGACCGCTAGCCCTGAGATTAATTTTCTCGGCCGAGCGAAATCAGACGTGCTTTTACCTTAAGCGTATATCGGCAACTGCTGACCGAAAACAACGCTCGAATCCACCCCCTATTCTTTTCAGCGATTCTAAACTCTTAATTGCCCATTGTCCCTCGCATACGTCAGTCAAAGTATCTTTCTCGCTGACAGAGTTATGTGTCTGCTGAGGGTCTCTTGGCCCACCCACTGAAGTAAACATACGGACCACAGCGTTAAGCTACAAGCGGAAAGAAGAAAAGAAAGAAAAGTGAAAAACCACTTCGAACATTGCTGCTTCCATCCGCATTCGAAAGCACATTTCCCTCGTTCGTTTTGCAGCCCCTCTAAGACACTTGAGATAGGAATTTTTATGTTTCACTTCAGGGCTATGTGTGAGGTCTAGCAATTCAAAATGGCAAAAATATTGCGTTTCTTGCCTTCAAAAGCATTGGAGCGACTTCCCAATTATCCCGCAATTTTGTTAATTAATTTAGAGAACAGCCGAAAGAAAAAACAACGTAAATGAGAAATAAATAAAAAAAACTGAACTGTAAAAGAACATGTGAGCCTGCCGAACTGTGATTCCTAGCTGCCTCATACAATACGCGACATGGCGGACAAATTTTAAAGTTTTCTTCAGGTTTCAGGATGGGGGGGGGTGTCCACTGTAACATTATGCAGATCCCTTCCCCGCTCGCTTTGGCCCTGAACCAAAGTTAAAAGAAACTGTCCCGCCCAGCGGAATTCGTGGCCACACCCTCTCCCTTATTCATGTAAAAAACATAATCGGGAAATGGGCCCTGTAAGAAATTGAAATCTGTATGTGCAGGTATTTCCTCTGAGGTTCAGTCACTCAGCATTACTGCATCTATGTCCATGCAGCTTTGGGTGTCTTGATGGCACAAGTTCGCAGATGTGCGAAGAAATAAAAAGGAAATATTCATCTACTTACACTTTCGTGACTTTGCTGTGCAAATCCAGTGTGCATCACATAATATCACACGACAAAAAAAAACACGCACACAACCACACAGACACTTGCACCATGTGGCAGCACCGATGATTCAACACTTCACTTTGACGCTTGATGTAAATGAAGCACACAATTAAAATGGTGATATCACGCCGCACTTTGTTGCAATGATTAGAGTGCACACTGATCTACTCTCGTGACGATTTGAAGGTGGCCGTTAAACAAAGCAGCCTCTCTCACCTCTGCTGTTGCGATTTCTGAGACTGATTTTCCGTGTTCCTGGGAAATGATTTCTGTTGTCGTGAAGAAATGATTCTGACCGTCAACTGCTTGGAGAGGGGGACCCCTCACTTCCGCTACTGCTATAGTAGATTCCGTCCGTCGCTACCTTCCGTCCTTTTTGACCGTTCATTCCCAATTCAGTCAGTTCCTTTCCGTTAGCATAACATCTACCTTGCCTGAGTACGCAGTTCAAATGTGCCCCTCGCAGGTTTTGTTTCCATTTTTTTTATCGAGTTGCGACCGCCAGCTCTGAGATTAATTTTCTCGGCCGAGCGAAATCAGACGTGCTTTTACCTTAAGCGTATATCAGCAACTGCTGACCGAAAACGACGCTCGAATTCACCCCTATTCTTTTCGGCGATTCTATACTCTTAATTGCCCATTGTCCCTCGCAGACGTCAGAGTATCTTTCTTCCTGACAGAGTTATGTGTCTGCTGAGGGTCTCTTGGCCCACCCACTGAATTAAACATACGGACCACAGCGTTAAGCAACAAGAGGAAAGAAGAAAAAAGAAAAGTGAAAAACCACTTCGAACAATGCTGCTTCCATCCGCATTCGAAAGCACATTTCCCTCGTTCGTTTTGCAGCCCCTCGAAGACACTTGAGATCGGAATTTTTATGTTTCACTTCAGGGCTATGTGTGAGGTCTAGCAATTCAAAATGGCAAAAATATTGCGTTTCTTGCCTTCAAAAGCATTGGAGCGACTTCCTAATTATCCTGCAATTTTGTTAATTAATTTAGAGAACAGCCGAAAGAAAAAAACAACGTAAAAGAGAAATAAATAAAAAAAGCTGTGAACTGTAAAAGAACATGTGAGCCTGCCGAACTGTGATTCCTAGCTGCCTCATACAATACGCGACATGGCGGACACATTTTAAAGTTTTCTTCAGGTTTTAGGTTGGGAGGGGGGGTGTCCACTGTAACAATTTTTACGTAAGTTATGATGCATAAGGCCTATGGAATAGATCCCGCTCCTGTGTCCTAACCTTTTGGCCCCGTTTCGCCCATTTTCAATACAATTCGTTCCCAGGCAAGCCCCTACAACATACTAACATTTTATCCAAATCGAAGCATTTTTACGTAACTTATGACGCATAATGGCGATTTAAGCGATTCCGCTCCTATGTCCTGACCTTTGACCCCATTTCGCCCATTTACAATACGGTTTGTCGCCAGGTGGTGCCCTACCACATACTAAAATTTCATCGAAATCGAACCTTTTTTTCGTTAGTTATGACGCATGAAAGCAGTGGAATGGATCCCGCTCCTATGTACTGACCTTTGACCTCATTTCGTTCACTTTAAATTGGGTTCCTTCCCAGGTGATCCCCTACCAGATACTAAAATTTCATCGAAATCGAACGATTGTTACGCGAGTTATCGTGCGGACAGACATTCGCACACAACGCGTGACGTAATGAGGCAGATGGGAATTGCGACCATCTGCTCGCAAGAGTGTGACGTCACAAAACTTTAATAGGATCCATACACAACACGTGACGTAATGAGAGAGATGGCGTGACCGCGCGCAAACATTCTGAAACGCGAGGTCGTGACGTCATAAGGTTTCTAAGCATTGGTAACATCAATGGAACGACGCCATGACACTAAAAACGTTATAATTCGGGGTAGTTATTTAAATCACTAAAGAATTCTCTCCTAAAGTCGAGATCAAGCTAAATCGATTTCTAGTACCAGAAAACGGTAGGTTAACGACTTTCATTAAAATTCTTAGAGCCGTTTTCGAAATTAAAATGTACATACATTCATACAAGAATTGCTACTTTAAGGTGGACGTCAAGAAATTTTGCTTCCTATACTTCCAATGGAAAAACTTCTGTACACATTTTCTTCACAATTAATGCGCTCCCAAGGATGAAAATTTGAACATCGATTAAAATAGCTTCATTTCAGAACTTATTTTCTAAACCATAACCGTAATATTTTCTAAACCATAACCGTAATTATGCAATCCAACATTTATTTGTCCACTGACGTCATCAAAGTACAGGTCGCGTCATCTTTTTTCTGGTTTCAACACCACCAAAGGAAACGTTATTGTTTTTTAATATAATTATGCTTATGTTTTAGAAAATGTTAAGCATTCCAAGTTATAGTATGAAGGTATTGTAATCAATGTTCAAATTTCCATCCTTGGGAACACACTAACTGTGAAGGAAATGTGTACAAAAGGTTTTTCATTGGAAATATAGGAAGCAAAATTACTTGACGTCCACCTTAATAGTGTGGGATAAGGGCGATGGAACGGATCCCGATCCTATGTCCTGACCTTTGACTCCATTTGTCCCATTTTCAATAAGGTTCCTCTCCAGGTGGTCCCCTACCACATACTAAAATTTTATCGAAATGGAACCATTTTTACGCACCTTATGACGCATAAAGGCAATGGAATGCATCCCGCTTCTATGTCGTGACCTTTGACCCCACTTCACCCATTTTCAATAGGATTCGTTCACAGGTGATCCCCTACCACATACTGAAATTTCATTGAAATCGAACCATATTTACGCAAGTTATGACGCATAAGGGCGATTGAATGAATCCCGCTCTTATGTCGTATTCTTTGACCCCACTTAACCCATTTTCAATAGGGTTCGTGCCCAGGTGGACACACCTACCATAAACTAAAATTTCGTCAAAATCGGACCATTTTTACGTGAGTTATCGTGCCGACAGACGGACGGACGGAAAAAGCTGGAGCATATACGCTTCTTCAACCTACGGTTGGAAATGGTAAAAAAGCGGTATTTGAATTTTTTTAGTTGGTAAGTTTCTAGTTTCCCTCTCTCAAGTATGTACGTATTTCTTTGCATCGGGCTTTGATGACCACTATGAATAGCTCTGATGGATATCTGTCCGTTATTTAGGTATACAGGTTTTACGGAAGGTTCAGAGACAGCTCCATAAAACGAACAGAGTCCTGAAGAACCTAGTCTAGTTCTAACGATTGGACAGATATTCATGCCCTGTACTACTCATCCCCCCAGGAGGGCCCCCTCACTCACTCACTCTCTCTCTCGCTCTCTCTCTCACTCTCTCTCTCGCTCTCTCTCTCACTCTCTCTCTCTCTCTCTCTCTCTCTCTCTCTATATATATATATATATATATATATATGTATGTGTGTGTGTGTTCACCATCATTGTTAACCGTTATCAATCCACTGCTGGATGAAGGTCTTCCCAAGTTTCTTCCACAGCTTCTTCCACTGTCTTGAGCCAATTTCAATGTTACTCCGGCATGTTTCCGAATTTCATCCATGCTTCTCCCATGTGACGTTCTTCTCGGTCTTTTCCTGTCCATTTGTACCAGTTTAAAATTAAAGTTGTCCATCTGTGGTCCTTTCTTCTGGCAATATATACACCCATTGCCATTTCGGGGATTTTGCTCTGTCTTCCACTCATGTCATTTTCCTTATCCACGAGTTCCTCCTTTTAATCTTTCCTGGTTACACCTAGCATGCATTTCTCCAGGCTTCTTTCGGTTGTGTGCAGCCATTGTATGTATTTCTTTTGTTAAGGCCCATGTTTCTGCTCCGTACGTGAGGACTGCAAGGATGCACAGATTGAACACCTTTATTTTGAAACATAATAGTATATTGCTCTTGAAAATTGTACTGCTTCTTCCAAAAGCTCTCCAACCAAGTATAGACCGACCAAGTTCTTCACCAATGTGACAACTAAAAATTCACAACACTTCGTCTCAAGCACAGTGCAAGCTCTGGACATCATAAAATCTTCTCGATTCTATAGCACACCTTTCTTTATGGCAACACTCGATGTGGTATCTTTGTACCTGAACGTACCAGTTGATCAAGTAAATTCCGTTATTGAAGCACGACTCGTATCAATAAATCTATACTCCAGTACGGAAATACATGCTGTGCTTAATTGCCTTAAGATTGGTCCAAAAGCGTACACATTTACGATTCGAAGGCGTCTTTTATCGACAGCCTATGGGATTCCCTCTCTCTGCTGTACCGACAGAGCTGGTGATGCAGGAGTTTGAGAGTCGTGTACCGAATACGTACCAATATAAACCTGCATTGTATATTTGGTACATTGATGACATTTTGATTTTCTGGCCGCACCACAAAGATCAACTAATTACAGTTTGTTAACTTATCTTCACAATTTCATACCATTAAATTCACTTTTGAATATGAACAAGCTGGTATTTTACCATACCTTGACTTTGATCTACATCGTAACATCAGTACAAACGAGCTCTCATATTCCGTATATCGAAAGCCTACCTCTAATACAGTCATCTTTCAAAAAAACTCATCTCATCCAATGAAGTATAAGTTATCTTCACTTAACTTCTTAGTTCGACGAGCTTTTTCACATTCCTCTAATATTGAGATCCGACAACGAGAACTTGACCGAATTTATAATATAGCCGAAACACACGGACTTGCTATAGAGACAGTTAAAAAGATCGTCAAAGTTGATCACACAACGCTACATAGGAATATTAATTCAACACGTTATGTCGGATCTTTGGAATTTGTTCCTGGCATTACCACTGTTTTAAGGAATGCATGTAAACGACACCATACTGATTTCGGTGAAAGTACTAGATATATTCATTCTTTCTATGGTGAAGAGCGACCGAGACTCAATTGGACTACATAACAGGCATGGAGTGTACTACATTCCGATGAGGGCGATTGATGGTCTAAGTAAAGATTCAGCATATATCGGTTCCACGCTAAGTTCTTTACGCACTAGAATCTCAGAGCATAAGTACAATGTACAGAATCATTCATAACAGTCAACATCTCTCTCTCGGACCACAAATAAAGGTACCCATTCACTGATGTGGAGTGAAGTCAGGATCTTGGCAATTGCAAATACCCAAAGATCTTTGCCGTTTACTAAAGCTTATTTAGTTTTATTTACGGAACAGAATGCTGTAATGATGATACCCTTTCAACGATCCCACTACCTTGGATAATACTGTTGCGCCGAATATTGAACAAGTGATAAGAAAATTATTGTACGCTTCCTCTGCGACAAAAATGTTAAAACCCATGGAATAGGTGCAGTTATTACACATACGTTTCCACGCGAGTGCGCAGAAAGCATAACATCCCAGCAAAAGTGCTGGGCCACTGCTGGCAGCCAGCACTGCCAGCAATGGCCCAGCACTATGTTGCCGCTGCCGAACCGTCAATAAAATGTCCGGGCGGCCAACAGAAGGGCCAGCAGTTCAGGCCAGCAGTTCAGGCCAACAGTTCACACCCCATCAGTTGTCATATGCTACAACAGGGCCATCAGTGGTCCATCACAGGCAGTAACTGCCACAAGTGGCCCTTCAGTGGCCCTGCAAGCACGTGCCAGAAATGATGGCTAGCCTAATGTGGTCCGCTAGTGGGCCGTTAGTGGCAGCCAGTAACCACGTGACGTAACTGGTGGCTTGCCGAATCTTGTCCGCTAATTTCCCAGTAGTAGCCATAATAATAAAAAAAGCAAGGATAACCGCAGTTTCCTAAAGCTACAATTCTTTTCTTTTTCTACTCTTACGAAGCTTGTGAATTAACGCACTGCGCTGGGGGAACTTTCTCGACAGACCGGAAAAAACCCCGTTTGCATCTGACTAGATTTGATCCAGGGCCGTTTGCGTGGAAGTCGCGCTCGCTACCGACCGGACTAATTCAGTACGCTCGGCATGTGCTGGAAACTATCTGTTTGGTATGCAATTTGTAATCGAATGCTTCCCTCTTTCATTTTATAATATTGCGAGGTATTTTTCATAAAAGTCAGTTTCATATAATTGATAAATTAATTTTTTCAACGTAACGACAGTTTTTTTTTTTTACCTTAAGGGAACTTCACTCATTTTCAAGGCGTGTACATACTTAGAGTCGCTTTCCAAAGTTTTGTACTGTCCTTGCCGTCTTGAAAAGAGATTGTTGAATAAATATATATTTACCCGGGTTCATGTCACATTCTGTTACATTTTTAACGTTGTGTCTTTCCTATCCGTTGTCCGAAGCTACATTTGTTTTAAAGAGTAAAAGATATTTTATTTTACTTCTCGTTATTTTTAGAAGCGAATTCCTCCCAGTCTTGTGTATTCAACCCATGGATGAGTACACCACATAGCGTTGCTTTTTTTCTTTCAAATAATTAATAAATTTTGTACTCGTATAATTCTTTGTTTTTTTCCAACAAACGCTGTTTTAATGGTTTTCCAGGATATGTGTTTCAAACGGTTTCAAATTTTTTCTTGTTATTCATCCACTCCATTCCATGAATTGTTATTCATGGGAATGGAGTGGGTGTATTTCATGGCTGTAATCTAGTATTTCACGGCTTAATCTGATATCCTCGTCGACGCAAAATTTCATTAGGAAATTAATTCGCCTCTCCACATATGGATTTTTTTCTTAACATCCACTAAAATAACACGATGGCGATAGCGTCGTCTTCAACTAACTGGTACCATGAGAGACACAGCAAGTGTTGCTTCTGCGCATGCGCAGTCCCATTGCTTCCTCCTGCTGTTGGGGGTTGCATTGGTTGCCAGCAACGGGCCACTATTGGCACTTGCTTGGAGGCCCACAATTCACGGCGATGCTGCAGGGCCATCAATGGCTCGCCAACTGATAGCGCTGCCACCAACGGACCACTACCGGGCCGTAAGCGGCAGATTTCAGCCAGCAGTGACCCATCGCTGACAGCTGGTGGCCAACAGGTTCCCAGCACTTGTGTTTTTGCTGGGATACGCCACGAACTCTCGCTTTCCCACCTAATAAAAACCGGACTCCTGTAACACATCTTGTTCATTTTACCTGAAGATGAAACGCTAGGCGTTTTGAAATATCTTGTGTGAGTATTTTTAACGAATTAAAGTTTTTAATTTAAGGGCTTTTAATTCATTTTTAATTCTACGAGTTATCGTGTACAGACGGCTTACCAAGTTTATGACTTAAAATACACGATTATTATAATCTCACATTCTCATATCAAACCTTTTTCTAAAACCCTCTGTCGTTTTGAGATAATTTTTTTGTTCCAAATAGCTGTTTTGCCTTAAAAACTGCTGATTATACAAAACTGGATTCTGAGTAATAGTTTTGTTGCTTTTGGTTCAAAACACTGGAGAATAGTTTCCATAGCACAGGTACTGCTTTTCAAAATAGCACATTCTTGATTTAACTAGCAGTAAATTTTAGATTGGATTCCAAGGGACAGGAAAAGACCCAGAAAAAGACCACATGGGAGATGGGTGGATGAAATTCGTAAATATGCGGGAGTGACATGGAGGAGACTGGCACAAGACAGACCGTTGTGGAGGAAACTTGGGGAGACCTTCGTCCAGCAGTGGATTGATAATGGTTGACAATGATGATGATGATACAGGTTCCAATCCTTCATCAAAATATTGCGTCCAAAAATTCGGTAACATCCAAAAACTTGAGGTTCTAAATCTTTCCACGTTTTAGCAACACACAGCAACCAAAAAATTGTTATTCAGTCACCGCTGGGGAATTGAATCCTAGATCACTCGAAATCTAGCCGAGCGCGTTAGCCTTACGCTATGCGGCGTTGATTGTTGGCCACCGTGGTGTAAGGCTAACGCGCTCGGCTAGATATCGAGAGATCTGAGATTCAATTCTTCAGCGGTGACTGAATAACAATTTTTTGGTTGCTGTGTGTTGCTAAAACGTGGAAAGATTTAGAACCTCAAGTTTTTGGATGTTACCGAATTTTTGGACGAATTTTTAGACGCTAAAACGTGGAAAGAGCGATGCCTTTGTTTATTCACTAACGTATTTGGAGGATTTTCACTTTGTAATTCTACGAATCTTTTACTAAACATGATTGATTTTCAAAATGTTATTCTGATTAAAGAGCTGAAATGTTATCTAAAAACTTTGCTAAAGGTACCATCTCACAACAGACTCAGAATGCACGTATATTCCAGACTGAATGTTGATTTCTGTTTTACCATTAGTTTAGGTTTGTTTCTGCAAAGCCCTCTATAAGTAGAAAGCTTTGGCTCACATGACCTGAGCGGAGGCCCAGATTTGTGCCACTGCCTTCTCTACTGACAAAATCGATCCTCAAAAGCGTGATTTTCTGTTATAAAAAAACGTTATTTTTTTTAATACGCCTTAGCTGTCTCATATGGATGCACGTGGCTAGAATTTTTCTCAGAAAAACGTAGGCGAGCAATAAACTGGAGTACATTTTATCATACTTGTGTTATGTACTATTATCATACAGTTTGGTTTCAAGTGGGACGTCATCGGATATATTTCTTCTAATGAAAACCACCGCTGTAAATTTGGAACTACGCGTATGATTTACTTAAAAAGCTACCATGACTTAAAGAAAAATAATTCTTAAAAACTTTTCACAAAATTGTGGGGTGTTGAAACTAATCCGTATGTGGTCTTTAGTTCTGCCCAATGAAGTTAGAAAAAGATATCTGGGATTTTTTTTTTTTTGAGGTTTAACGACCACCGTGAGCAAATCAATGCGCTTATGAGCAGTCGCCCATCCCTAATTTAGGGTCACTGGCTCCAGGGAAGGGAAAGAGCCAGTGCCGTAAGACAAACACAACAGCCATGCCTCACTGGGATTCGAACCCGGACCCCTTTCGGACGAATGATCAGAGGCTGTCGCTTAGACCAGTGCGCCACCGGGGCGGCAATCTCATTCTTTCGGCACAAATGTTTCCAATTTGATATTTTAGCTTGCTGCCACTGTGTGAGATAATACTGAATTTATAATATTGTAAATTATTTTGAAGCTCCTTTCCATTTTCATTTTAAAATGAAATACACGAACGTTAGTGCGAATTCTAAATAAAACATAACGTTAAAATTGAAAACTTCACTCGTATAAAGAAGTATAATTCATTCCGGTTAGATATTAACACCGTTTCTGCAACTAAAAACTACGCTATTCCAAAATGCACTCAATAGAAATTACATAGGTATCATAACGTCAAATTCCCACAGTTGGCGGTTTCACGGTTAACAGACTTGGGTCATCTCCAGAAGAATTATTCTAACCTCCTTGGTTCTGCCACATATTTGACAAACCAGTTCCGCTTACGTGACCCATGGTTTTCAACGTATTGGCAATCTCAGCGGCCCGCCCTCTCTCTAGCGGCGAAAGGAAGAATTACTATAGTACGGATAACATTCTTAGCTGTTGTTAGATCGCTGCTTAGGTTCGGTTGGCTTGTTTTGGGGGATTTTTGCATACATTCTGGAATTAGAGAGTAGTATAATGGAGAATTCCGTGAAGAAGAACAATTCATATTGTTTCGTCCCGCATTGTCGTTCGCAAGGTTGCAGCTATGTTTTTCACAAGTTAGTATAAACGTTTGTGCCTTGCATTTGAAATCCTTCCAGTGAAATGCCACTAACCTAGTAACGTGCTTGAATGAATAATAAACAAGACATGTTTTTATTGCATAGCAATAATTTAAAATTCCATATTTCTACATGCTCTTGAATACAAGTAATTGCTGTTATTCATATAAAATTTAACTCCATTAAGGAACAAAATTTGCAATGTTCTGTCAACAGTCTCTTTGACTTTACAGATTGAATTGTTTTGTCTAATTTACAGACGGAAAAAACAAAACTCTAATCTGCCAGTATACCTGCTAGTGATCTGGCGGGTGAAGGGAGGCACCCAAATGTGACTCTACTAGAGTCCCACTAATTATTGTTACACCCCTGTGGGTATTACTATATCACTTGTCTGAAAATGTAAAAATAAATACTACCTGTTACCGTAAAGCATTACTGCTACACAGTGTTTACACGTTCCACTTCTGCTTGCTTTACAAGAGCACTCAAAAGACTTCAGAAATTTCACAATTACTTCTGTCTAAAACCCGGTTGATCGAATGAGGCGACGACGTTATTGCGGTGGATCGAATGCAATGCGAAACTATGTGGATTTCTTTTCTATCTTCCTTCTTAATTCCACATGAAATGATATGATCTGCATTAAGAATCACCTCCCCTTCTTTGATGCATCGTGATTTTTTTGTAGCATTCACAAATTTCTTTATTTCAAGGATTGAGTGTTAAACCAGCCATTCTTGCATACCACTTTACGGAAACACGTGCGACGTTATCCGTACTAAAAGAAGTTTGTTTACGTTTGCGCAGCGCCCCCTATAGTTCATTTAGGTTGCCAATGCTTCGGCTGTTGGATTCATTCATTACCAGATTGGTTTCTACATCGCTATGATTTTGCCAGAGTTTTTTTAAAAAAAACAACACAAGTCAGGACAATATTGTAAAATAAATCATTTCGCAAAATTTCGCATTCACTGCAGTGGATTTCAGTAGTTATAGAAGTGTATTTGGTGGCGTCATGTGACGTCACCAAATACACTTCTAATATAGAAAAAAATATGTAGCGTGAACCAAACTGCTATATTTCGCGTAACGGCGCGCTTAACTGCCGATATTCATATTCCCGCTATAAATGCTTCACACGTGCACTCGGAAACAACATTCCCATAAAACTCTGCTTCATTGTGCTTTCTCCATTGACTGAAACAATTCTCAAGTGCTCAATCACAGCAAATTTTGGCCTCCGCTTCAAACTGTTGCGCCCAGGCTTTCTTACTCTTAGAAGTCTTTAGTTTGTGTGGGTGTTCGTGCATATCGTCTGTTAGTTCTGTCACGTATAATATTTGATAAACAATTTTTATATGAATCTTTTCCAGGTTTCAAGAGTTCGCTTTCCAGAAGAAATTGAATCAAAATTGGGTCTAATGCGACGGCACGGTTCCCACGAAGCTTCCACAAGACGCATATCAAGCACTTTATTAAAGTTAGTACTAGCCTCTAAATATTCGTAATTCTAATTCATAATCTGCGACTAGCATAAAAAAAATTCTTAATCTGAGACTAGTATAAAAAATTCATAATCTGCGACTAGTATACTGTTTCAGAAATTAGCAATGTGCTTTTTTAGCACGTCTTTTGTAAAAAAAGATCGTGCTTATGTTCCCGGTTTGTCCGTCCGTCCCTACTCCCTACCCACTACATCTTTGCAACTATTAGTCAAATGTGAAAAATTCTTTTTGCATTGGTAAGCTTCAAATATACGAATGATGATCCATTTCGTTTGTTTTTTTACGATGTACAATTTCGCCGCTAGAGGGCGTAATGCAGATGATGTCGAATTCAAAAATATGTTTTATTCCACATATCTACTTCTAAACATCCGATTGAAAATAATTATTTTATCTTTCGATTCCATTTACGTCGAAAAGTATTTTACATATAGTTACTTTTTCAAATTATGCATAGATTGTCCGCTAGGGGGCGTAAAAGTAAATTACATTTTTCCCGATAACTCTTCTTCTAAAACATCGATTTAATTTTTTCTTCACCTCCTGATGGAAAATCTTTTGCATATAATTTCAAATTTTTGGTAAATAATACTTTGGCCACAAGCGGGCGTAAGTGTTAATTTTTGCTTCTGATATATTTACCATAAAATCTGAGCTTCTTAAATATAGATTGAAAAAATTATTTCGTGGACTGATGCCACTCACATTTATGAACCTTTTCGGAATATTTTCTTCTTGAAATATTCCACAGTTTCTGTTTCTATATCTCGGCTTCTAAATCTCCGACAGTTTCCACAGTCGGAGATTTAGAAGCCGAGATATAGGGGGAAACGAAATTTACCTCTACGCCCCACAGCAGAAAGTGTATGAATTACTTGAAAATTTTGAAATTATATGAAAAGCATGTCACACTGGAAACAGTATCCAACAAAGAAGGAATTTTTCAAATCGGAATCCTAGAAGTAGAGATATTGACAAAAATAGGATATACAGCTACGCCCGCTGGCGGAGAAAAATTATTTCGTGGACTGATGCCACTCACATTTATGAACTTTTCGGAATATTTTCTTCTTGAAATATTCCACAGTTTCTCCGCCAGCGGGCGTAGCTGTATATCCTATTTTTGTCAATATCTCTACTTCTAGGATTCCGATTTGAAAAATCCCTTCTTTGTTATATAGTGTTTCCGATGCGAAATGTTTTTCCTATAAATTCAAAATTTTCAAGTTAATCATAGACTTTCTGCTAGGGGGCAGAAACTTAAATTGCGTATTCTGCGTTAGTTCTGCTTCTAAAACTCCGATTTGAAAAATTCTTCCTGTATCGCATACAAGACTTGATGGAAAATATTTTTCACATAATTTCTAATGTTTAGAAAAGAATGGTTTGGCCACCAGGGGCATAAGTGTTAATTTTTGCTTCTGATGTATTTCTAGCAAAATCTAGTCTCCTGAAAACTCGACTAAATATTTTTTTCTCTTGGACCGATATCGCCCTTTTGAGAATACTTTCTTCCTAAAATAATGCATGGTTTTCCCAGCATGGGACGTAAAGTCACATCTTGTTTTTGTCGATATCTCTGTTTCTAAGAGTCCGATTTGAAAAAAAATTTCTGTGTTGGAGAGCGTTTCCGGTGTGAAATGTTTCTCATATAAATTCATGTTTTTCTTAACGCACAAGTCTGCAACCAGAGGGCGTAAGCTTACGATTCTGTTTACAGCAATAATTGAGTGATTAACAACCCGATTGAAAATCTTCTTTCTTCCGCCAGATACTATTGTTTTCCATACCGGATACTATTGTTTTCCATTAACTTTGAATAGCTTTGATAAATTTAATTTGCTTCAGAACGGATTCAAAAGACGTGCTTATTACACCCGATAATTCGGTGTCATCTTTTTATTGTGGGCTTAAAGACCACCGTGAGCAACTCAGTGGGCTATAAACAGTCGCCCGTCTCTAAATTAGGGCAACTGGCTCCACAAAGGGAAATATCCAGTGCTGCAAAACAAACAGAACACTGATATCTCACCGGGATTCGAACCTGGACTCATCGCGAACAAACGGTTAGTAGCCATCGCTCAGACCACTGCGCCACCGGGGGCGGCCGGTGCTTGTTGTAAAAAAGCAGCGCAGGGTATGTGGGTAAGATCTATCAGGTTAGTTTGATTGCAGATGATCTTTATCGTAAGCAATGACGTGATGATCTTATCGTCTTGGCTGCCTAAAGCTGTGTAACTAGATAGCTGTGCTCATAATACAGTTCTACTAAAATGATATGTTTTGCAGCAACAAGAAGGAATTGTCATTGTATTATGAGTTTAGACAACGTTTCAATGAAGTTGCGTTTGTGTAAGGCAAACCAAAGTGTTGTATTTGTACGAGTATTTGCTATAAACGTAACATTATCGTTCCATATAGCACTGACAGTTTGAAATTGTGTGACAATAAGCTCTGATGTCGCCATGGTATAAGCACTGGAAGCTGGCCATTCGTCCGAGATGGGCCCGGGTTCGAATCCTGGTGAGGAATAGTTGTTGTTTGTGTTACGGCACACTCTCTCCCTCTTTTTTGACAATAAGATGCTCTACAGTAAAAGTAACACATGCTCTTGGCAGGTATAGCATAGCAACAGAATACTTCCGTAAAGTCGTGAAGTCAAATGAGCCGCCCCGGTGGCGCAGTGATCTAAGCGATGGCCTCTGATCATTCGTCCGAACGGGGTCCGGGTTCGAATCCCAGTGAGGCATGGATGTTGTGTTTGTCTTACGGCACTGGCTCTCTCCCTTCCCTGGAACCAGTGACCCTAAATTAGGGACGGGCGACTGCTTATAGCCCATTGACTTGCTCATGGCGGTCGTTAAACCTCCAATCAAAAAAAAAAAAAAGTCAAATGACTCAATGATAAGGAATTGTGTACAACCAGTTTTCGCAATGTCACGTGACAGCCTCTGTCGGTTGTAACCACAGATATCATATTGTAACCAAGGAGGTTAGAATATTACTTCTGGAGATGCCCCGAGTCTCTTAACCATGAAGCCACAATGTTTGGGAATTTGACGCTGTTTACATGATACATGTGTAATTTCAACGGACCTTATTCACCTTGCACTGCATCATGGGAAGGCTTTTCGTAGCCGCGGACCAACAACAGTTTGTTTACATGCATTTTCCCATTGCTTAATATGGAGTTACGTTCCAGGAGTTCAGGAAAAGCGCGATTTTCTTAAATTTATTAACGACATATGTAACTTTTGCTCATCGTATCGTTGTGCTAATAAATCCTGCAACCTAAATTGTGTAGAGGAAAGAAAAACATTCCTTTAGCAATCTCTTTTTTTCCACTGAAAAAGATGAGATTGTTAATGACGAGATTGTTGGCTGTATAAAATGAAACGCGGTGATTTCCATCCCAATGTGCACTCTCCAATATGTTCTGTCCACTTTAACGAAAAAGATTTTGGACATTATGTCATTACGAATCAAAGGCGGTTGAAACCTCGTAGCATTCCTTCGAATTTCAATTTCGAAAAAAAAAAAAAGGAGAAAGGTAGGAGACAATTGATGAAATATTTGGATCGGTAAATTACGAATTAAGTTCTACTTTCCTCAAAGCATTTAAAAACAAATCTATAATTTCTATTTTATTTAATATTACGCATTCATTTAATTTTTAAGAACATTGCCTAGCGTGCGAACCCTAGTTTGTTTCCTTATTACGTATTTGTCTGAGCTTCTAAATGTTTTTGTTTTGCAAAGCAAGGTACCCATGTTTATGTTTCAGATACAATAAGAACATGAAAATTTAATATACTGTGTACGAAAAATGCTACATTAAAAACTTCATGATGACTAACGGCGATGCTCTCCTGCGTCGTGAGAATAAACATCGAACAAAAATTGTCTTGCAACCTTGATTTGTTCTTCTAAGGAATTAATTTCTTCTTCTCCGCCCTGTAGCTCTATTAATTCGTTGGTAGACTCCATGACGCTAGGATTGTAAAATTAGCCACGGTAAGGGATAATCAAATAGCGAAAACATTGAATCAGCAGCCATGTTGGTCCGCAGAAATCCGCTTTTGACGTCACATGAATAAGTTCCACTGTGTGTATTTTGGAATTGCGTGGTTTTTGGTTGAAGAAACCGTGTTAATATCAAACCGGAATTAGTTACATTTCTTACACGAGTGAAGTTTTCAATTTTAACGTTATGTTTTGTTTAGAATTCGTACTAACGTTCGTGTACTGCAATTTAAAATAAAAAATGGCCGCCCCGGTGGCGCAGTGGTCTAAGGCGTTGGCCTCTGATCATTCGTCGGAAGGGGTCCGGGTTCGAATCCCGGTGAGGCATGGATGTTGTGTTTGTCTTACGGCACTGGCTCTCTCCCTTCCCTGGAACCAGTGACTCTAAATTAGGGACGGGCGACTGCTTATAGCCCATTGAGTTGCTCACGGTGGTCGTTAAACCTCAAAAAAAAAAAAAAAAAAAAAAAAAATGGGAAAGAGCCTCAAAATAATTAAGAATTTCATAGATTAGTCATTTTCTCACATATAGTAAGCTATGATGCGAAATTTGAAACGTGTGCTACGAAAGAAGGCGATTTGGCTAATATAAAATGCATTCCTGAAAACCATCAGTTTTCCCACACTTTGACGTCCGTCGCTCGCGTTTATAGGCTTCACGCAAAGTGTATTGCTATATTAACAAGGGCATCTCCAGATGTCTTATTCTAACCTCCTTGGTTGTAACAAGGAGGTCAGAATAAGACCTTTGGGTCTCGTATTTCTAATGGGCAAACTTCTGTAGCCATTTGCTTCACAATTAATGAGTTCTCAATGATGCAAATTTGAACATCGATAAAAATAACTTCATATTATAGCCTAGTATAATATTTTCTAAAATTTAACCATAATTATATTAAGAATCAATAACTTTTCCTTTGGTGATGTTGAGACCAGAAAATAGATGGGGCGACCTGTACACTGATGACGTCAGTAGACAAGCAAATGTTGGATTGCTTAATTATAGTTAAAATTTTGAAAATATTAATTATATTAGGCTATAATATGAAGTTATTTTTATCATGTTCAAATTGTCGTCCTTGGGAAGGCATTAATTGGGGAAAAAATGGCTACAGAAGTTTGATGTATTTTGAATTCCGTGGATTTTGTTTGCAGAAATCGTGTTAATAACAAACCGGAATGAATGATACTTCATAGACGAGTAAAGTTTCCGATTTTAACGTTATGTCTTGTTTTGAACTTGCAACTTTCTTATTCCACATGCGAGCGATGGCTGTCGCTTGGCTTTTCGCTTTCGCAGTGACGTCATTTCACCACCCAATAACAACTCGTTTATTTTAAATGGCTCCACCTTATTTTTGACGAAGCTTGGTTTTCGCATACTCGGTGAATAAATTGGGAAACTTTCAATTTATTTGTTCAACTTCCTGGCAACAGCTCGAAGAACAACTTGACCAATGCAGATGCATTATTGCTATTATCGTTTCACCAAAGAATATCTAACGAGAAGAAGTTAAGGCTCAGCGAGACGTAACTAGCGCAGCCGTATCTTTAGGGAAAACATGCAGTGCACAGAAGCCAACATACAGGCTGATGCCGGAGCAGACTGAGTTGGACTGAGCATGCGCGTTTGTGTTTGTTGACTTTCTTCAATTCTCTCTTCTAGCTCTGCGATATATGCTTAGTCGTTTCAGTGATCTGCAATTGTTCAAGTGGACTTACAATTTTATTTTGGTAGTCTGTATCAAGCAAGACATGTCTTTGATGGAAGAAAATGATAAATCTACTAGGTGAGTAATTACGGGTTTTTTTCCCATTCCTTTTTAAGTGTTATTAAAGGAAACATTTTGAGCCTTACATTGTTCAATTGTATGCATGTTGACATGGAGGTTAATCATTTTTCCCGCCTTTACGTAGAATCATTCTCAGCATTATGTTTTCTTAGGATTCACAGCCATTAAGTAAAGAATATAACTAAGGTTACATACCTAACTTATACGTTTTGTGGAAACCCATTCATGTGCTTCTGAGAATTCCACGAAAACAATTTTTAATACTTCAGGGTAACACGAACAAAACCCATTGAAATTCAAAAATGGCCTCAGCACATTTGACATTTAAGGTATATTGTTAATATGAAATTCGTGGCAAGCAACCAGGTATTACTATAAAGTAGTTATCTGTAGGTATTTCTGTGCAAATTGCACATGTGTGTGATTTCCCTGATCATGTGGCCTTGCTGATGCACCTGCAATGCAAAATAATATTTATAATGGTTCCATATAAACCAAACACCCCTAAAATAGGGTTAAATAAAAATTAGGTATAGTATATTTTAGTTAATACTAAAAATTGGAAATTTGTGTCAGCTGTTTAATGAAATAGAACTTCCTCTTCATACCTCCCAAATCAAGCAGGGCATTTTTTTATTTTTTTACTTTAAGGTACTTTTCTACAATCGCCATGTTGGTGTTGTGGTGGAAACTAAGCAAAGTGTAAGAATGTATATGCCGCCCCGGTGGCGCAGTGGTCTAGGCGATGGCCTCTGATCATTCGTCCGAACGGGGTCCGGGTTCGGTTGAGGCATGGATGTTGTTTTTGTCTTACGGGCACTGGCTCTATCCCTTCCCTGGAACCAGTGACCCTAAATTAGGGACGGGCGACTGCTTATAGCCCATTGAGTTGCTCACGGCGGTCGTTAAACCTTCAATAAAAAAAAGAATATATTTAATGTGTACACAGCTTATTAAATTTTTTCTTGTTTGTGGTTTTGTTTGTTGCTGCACACACTTGCACCTGGTAGTACTTAAAGTATTTGTGTTACATGTGTAACTTATGTGTTACACAATATTTATTTTACCTGTGTATTAGTTCTGTGGCCAATATAGATCAATAGCAGGACAAAATGGTTATACAATATGTATTTTCCCAGGTTCCCAAATCCTTAGACCAAAGCCACAGTCAGAGCTGTGACATGCTATGTTCCGAAATTATGAGTGCCAAATAAATTTTTCAGTAGTTTTATTTATTTGCAAACACAACATTCAGGGCGGGCAGTTGAAAAAAACGAAAAAACAAATACAAAGTTAACTCTGGTTTGATGACCTTTTTGGCCTTCCTGAGCATAAGAGTAACACAATTTAGGAAAATTCAATTTCTGGACTTAACATTAGTTGACATAATTTCATACCCATTCAGTAATAATAATATAGCAAACACCTCTTTCACAAGGTAATAAGATATTGGGATTTCATATGTAACTTTTTGTTATGCTCACTCCAGAGTCAGAGGTGCAACACTATCCCACACAATTATTTCTTTTAAGACTCCCTCACGCAATATTTCAGCTGTTAGAAGGGAGTTATCTGAACGTATGAGTCAGAAGGGCAACACTATTCCACACACAACAGCCTCTGATCATTCGTACGAAAGGGTCCGGGTTTGAATCCCGGTGAGGCATGTATGTTGTGTTTGTCTTACGGCACTGGCTATCTCTCTTCCCTGGAACCAGTTACCCTAAATTACAGACAGGCAACTGCTTGCTCGCCGTGGTCGTTACACCTGCAATCAAAGAAAGAAAAATATCACACACAACTATTCTTTTAGTTTTAGACTTCCGCAGTATTTCAACTGAACACAGAGTCATCTGAGCATATTAGAGAGTACTACAGACATGCTATGTTTATAATTATAGCTTGAAAGATGAGAGAGATATTCCTTGTCAGTTTACAAAATAAAATTCTTAAACTGCCTTATGGCAGCAAAAAAGGAGAAAAACTATGTAAGGTAAATTTGCCAGGAAATCGTAACCTGCCATAGAGATTTGTATCCATGGTTCCCATACGACTTATGTTGAATACATACTATGTACAGTAAGCACCTGAAAATTTTTTTTCTCCAGTACCCACCTTCAGACAAAGTTACTACTTAGCCTTAAGGGCTGCACGTTACAATTTAAGCATTTTATTTCCCTTTTTAAGGGTTTCTAGAATTTTCTAAAATACTTTTGAATAGCTAGCCACTTAAACAAAAAAATTTCTTCTTTATACAAGGGCTCCTTTGCTACATCACTCAAATGGCAAACATATAACTCTTCCTCTGATCTTACATAACTGACTCAGTGGCTCAACTAGAATGAAACTATTTCAAGTTATTACACTGTTCCAATATCCTCCGACTCACTGGTCAGAAAACATATTTATTTTTTATGACGCTTAGCCACTATGAGATATTAATCTTTAGGTAATTTTATGTGCAAACTTCACATGTGCATGATTACCACTGGTCATGTGGTTGGTACACCTTCTGTGGCATTATTAATCTTGCGCGCCACAATTCGGAGAATGCTAATCACTGAATCACAACTATCCCTACTATGGAATGGAGAGGTGATTTACGATTCCAGTTGCAAGTAACTGTATCCACAATTGTTGTTTTTTTGTATAGACGTGAATGTGGAATTTGTATCCTTTTAGTGTGGCTTGTCCCTAAGCAAAGTTTGTTCATAATCATGTGTAGTAAGGTAGCACTGCTTACACTACTACATGTGTGCAGCCTGCTAAGTTCAAATTCTGCGTTACAGCTTATGCCTACATGTAGAAATTACAATTTTCATTTAATTATTTAAGGTATTATATTATGATTCATTAGAGATGTCAAAAATTAAATTGAAATGAAATACTAGAAATAACAAATGAAATCTTTTTATATTTCAGGAGGAAAAGAATCGTCATGTGATTTGTGTAATCTGCAAATCAGAAAACAGATCTCACCCTGACCGCAGGTTTTTCTCTTTTCCCAAAGAGTCAAGTAGGTGAGTCTCCTTTATTTTGCTACTTTCTCAGGATAATGTTTTAATTTTTGGCAAAAATTGCGTTCGTTATTCTTAAATTATGTTCATTTATCTAAGTTGTAGGTTATTTGGTTATTTACCTAAAATAGAGCATTGTTAACATTTAGCTGCATGTTTTGCATAGCTAGTGCAATGTAATATTTAAAAAAGGTAACTTGTGTTTAAAAAAATTTAGTTGCTTAACAAACACATGTCAGTTGTCAATGTTTTAATGCAATGTGCAACAAAGTGCTAATGTAATGAAAAAATATGAAAAATGCAATTTCTTAAGATTACAGCAAAATTTCTTTATGGAATTCACTTTGAGCTGTAAATTATTTTGCTCATTACTCTTGTTTAATTTCTTGTTGTCCTAAGCACCAAATTTATATTGTGTCATCACACAAATGCCAGTTGTGTGATGACACAATATATATTTAGGGGAACTTGTTTTTTTATAGTTTTTCACTACTTAATACCATTTGAAATGGTATGTTTCTAAATGTATTGATTACAAAGTGTGTAATACATTGTTCTTTCTTAGATTTTCATCCTGGATTTCGGCATGCCGTGAACACATGTGTCCCAAAACTGTTAGGGCTGTGGAAGCAAAATATCCAAACTCTTTATACATTTCCCATTATAAAGTATGCTCCCTGCATTTCCAGGATCATGATTATGCTTCAACAAAAAGACACTTCCTCCACAAGTCTGCCATTCCTACAATTTTTAAAAATCCAGGTATGTTACTTTGCAGTTTAGACTAACAATAAGACATGTGAAATTGTGGGAATTAAAATAATATTCAATTATGTTTCTTATGTGAATTTAGTTTTAAACTACCTGTTCATTTCAGTATATTGCAAAGGTGGCCCTATGATCTATAGAGCCACCTTTGGTATGTACTAGGTCTACGCAAAGGAAAGAAAGAGATCCATTCATATTTTGGGTTTTGCAGCTGTCATGTCAAAATATAGCTTTCCCGAATGTTATTCGACAGTTATAATGATGAGCCTGAAAGCAAAAGAAAAGAAATTATATTAAGGATAAACCTAAGTTCCAGAAAAACCACATGTGGAACCATATACATTTAACTGGCTTAATATATGTACTTTCGCATGAATCCATGTTTACTGTTGATTTCTTTAAGGGTAAAACCTTACTGTTTTTATTGATGTAAAAAGAAATATCAGGACACACCAGGAAGTTCAACAAAAACCTTTGACATCTATTACAACTGATACAAAAATTACTAAACAAAACACATTATTTTAACGTACTTTTACCTAAAACATGCATAATATCTAAAATTTTCAGGTTCTTTCCCTTTTATTAGAGGACTAAGTGGAAAATTTTTAAGATTAATGAAGAAACACAACATTATTTTTGGACATTCAGTTCAAAATATTGGTGACTTAATTATAAAGAAAAAAAGTAACAATAATATACTACAATCAGCAGGCATGTATGAAATTCCTATTGTTTCACAGAGTTCTGAAGACCACATATACATTGGCTGCAAAAAAATAGATTAATAAAAAGCTTACATCAACATATAAAATCTGGAACAAAAAGAAGAAAAAACTGCACTTATCCAACACTATGTTAAACATAAACAATACCCTGATTTTGAAAATATTCAATTACTAACCACCCACACAAACGAAAAAGAATTAAAAATTTCCGAAAGCGTTATAATTGAACAAAAAAAAAGGTAAAATATGCAACTTACAAGTCCCCACCACACTAGACACAGCCTGGAAATCACTTATATATAAAAAAATCCATAAAAAAAGGCAAAAAAAAAGAACATTACAAAAAATCACAAATTAACAAAGAAGAAAAAAAAATTGCACCTGTTTCTACGAACAAATAATAATAGCCCAAAAATTTCTACACAAAAGAATTATGCTTACGACTGATACCCACCAACTCATCCAATCGATGGCAACGCATTAAAAACAAATCACCTAACACATACAGACACACATTAGAATTATACTTACAACTGATACCTACCAACTCGTCCAATAGTGGCGACACATTGGAAACAAATCACCTAACACATACAGGCAGCAAACCTTCCCATCAATTCCCGGCATGCAACTCCAAAACTACACACATACGAGGAACCCTCATGTAGAAATAGTGGCCCGAAGATGGCGGTTAAGTACCGCAGAAAGCGCTCGCTGTCTCCTGATCCGATGAGTATAACTCTTTCTACAAAAATCTTTTAATTAATAGTAAATTTTAAATGTTTGATTGTGCAAGTGAATGAATGTGGAACTGAAAATATATAACCTAACTGTTTTATTTTCTGCAAAAAAAAATTTCTTTTGCAGAAATAAATTTTTTTGCAGAAATAAAAGGCAGAAGTAGTCAGAAATAACTGGAATCACATGATACGCGTGGCTGAAGGTCGTTGCTGCGTCATTCCGCCGGTTTTATAGAGATATCGCCATCTGTACGTTTTTACGAGCGGGAGTCTTGGAACTTTTTGAATGCACTGTGTATTTCACTTCAAATTGTATGGAAAAACAAGATTCCGATGAATTTGTAAACATTGTTACTTCAAAAATTATGATTCAGTGAGTAAAATATTTAAATCAATGTTTACAGACCTGAAAATTATATCCAAAGAACTTGAATGAGATTTCTTTATATTTGTGCATATATCTGAAGCCAAGTTGTGTTGTTAGTTCAAAGATTAAATTGCCAATAAAATTAATCTTTCCACTGTGCAGAAAAGGCAAACCTGCATCCGGGTAACTTAGCAAGCAATCATCATGTTCGTAGCACAAATAAACCTCCAACTAAAAGAAACCCGTCGAAATCGACGTTGTTGTTTGTTTTGTTTTTTCAGAGAATAAACTCATATAAAACAACAAATGTGAACTTTATTTGATTGACAAATTCATTCAACCAGACAATAGTCTAGGTTCGTGTTTTTTTTTTTTTTTTTTGACTGAAGGTTTAACTACCACTGTGATCAACTCAATGGGCTATAAGCAGTCGCCCGTAATATTTTCACTAACAATGGTCAACGGAATGTTTATTTACATAATGGGAAACGTCTTACCTACGTGAATAAACTGGATTGAATGAATATTAAATTGTATATATACATCATTCAGTCCAACAGCATAACGCAATCAGGTATTCGAGAGTGTTCGCTGTTCCGATGAGAACTTTGATACCAATGCCTGCTAGCATTGTATCGCGCAACGGTTTGCTCAGAAAAGACTTTGGACTATCTCAGTCCCTCCATGCTTCTGCCTTCAACAGCACACGAGTCTACAGCAGGCGACCGAATGTCAACTGCACCCTTCTCCCATAGACTTTACATGGGAACTTTGCCTCCCCACAACCCGAACGGTTGCCCCCCAATCTCATTTTTCTCTTCGACTAACACATCTAAATGGTAAGACCTTTATTTTGATACCTCAACCATATCTTTACGCAGGGCTGCTTGTGTTCCGGGTCTTACCCAGATTTCCGGGTTTGGGTGATCTTTCATACCCGGAATTCCAGATGTTTAACTTTGATTAATGTGCCTTGCAAACACCTCTGTTTACATTCAGCCGTTTTCTCAAAATAGGACTCGCAGTAAAAAAAACCTTATAGAATTAATATATAGATTTTTTTTATTGTTCCTGTATTTGTTGTTTTTATTTGACCCTTTTTCTTCAAGTCGTTTTGCTGTAGTGTAGCATTTCCTGAGATTTTTTACTTTTGGCCAAACCATCATGACATTAGGTCTGGGTTCATGAAATCTACTTAGGATATCCCCCCATAGAATTGGGGTTCAGTTTGGCAATTTATAAAGCTATTCAGGGGTGTGAAAGAAAGACAGTTCCCTTGTCCCTGGTGTGTTACATTATTTGCGTATTCGTAGAATGGGTTCTTCAACTTATGCTTCATGTATGCTTTCTGTTGTACTGTACAAGTCAAGTATTGTTACATTTTTTGTTTTTAGAAAAAAGTGTTGTTTTTTCATATAATTGAAAATGTGAGGTTTTAATCTCTTGTGTTCTTTCAGCTAATACTTCAGTTCTGGCAGGGGTCCTGAGCCTACCAAGTATGAGAGAGGCCATGATGAAAAAGCTGCAACATGAATCAGAGAATGCCGACATTTTTGAAGATTTGCCAGCTTCTGTTACTGCAGTGAGCAGGGAGCCCAGATCCAGCAGTCCCTATGGCTTCTCCTGTAGCCCCAAACACTCCTGATATTGTGCATATGCCAAGAAGGCAGTTATTTTGTCAGCATAGAATGATAACGCCTAAAACGGCAAAAATTAAATCTTTATCTTCTAAGCTTTATTATCTTAAGAGAAAATATGCAAAGAAGAAAAATATTTATTTAAATTTCAGTTTGTGGTGCATGTATTGTGTGTACTTATTATTGAACACATGTATACTTTATTTGTATGGAAGAAAGAAGCTCATGTGTCACAAGTGTTTAGTCAGAGTAATGTGTTGGAAAAGGCATAATTTACCTACCAGCAGCTGATTTTTTTTCATTTTGCGATGTATGTATTATCTGGACTTATAATTGATGCCATGTGCACTTTTTTGTACGGGAAAAAGAAGTGCATGTGTCACAAGTGTTTGGTCGGAGTAATGTGTTGGAAAATGCATAATTTACCTACCAGCAGCTGATTTTTTTTTTTTTCATTTTGCGATGTATGTATTATCTGGACTTATAATTGATGCCATGTATACTTTATTTGTATGGAAGAAAGAAGCTCATGTGTCACAAGTGTTTAGTCAGAGTAATGTGTTGGAAAATGCATAATTTACCTACCTGCAGCTGATTTCTTTTTTATTTCACTTTACGATGTATCTATTATCTGTACTTATAATTGACACCATGTGTACTTTTTTTGTACGGGAAAAAGAAGTGCATGTGTCACAAGTGTTTTGTCAGAGTAATGTGTTGAAAAAGGCATAATTTACCTACCAGCAGCTGATTTTTTTTTAATTTCAGTTTGTGGTGCATGTATTGTGTGTACTTATTATTGAACACATGTATACTTTATTTGTATGGCGAAAAGAAGCGCATGTGTCACAAGTGTTTAGTCAGAGTAATGTGTTGGTAAATGCATAATTTACGTACCAGCAGTTGATTTTTTTTTAAATTTCATTTTGCAGTGCATGTATTGTGTGTACTTATTATTGAACACATGTGTACTTTATTTGTATGGGGAAAAGAAGTGCATGTGTCACAAGTGTTTAGTCAGAGTAATGTGTTGGAAAATGCATAATTTACCTACCAGCAGCTGATTTTTTTTTATTTCACTTTACGATGTATCTATTATCTGTACTTATAATTGACGCCATGTATACTTTATTTGTACGGGAAAAAGAAGTGCATGTGTCACAAGTGTTTAGTCAGAGTAATCATAAAATTATTTCATGGTTTTGCATTACTAGTTGTGTTGAAAGATGCATAATTTAACACCAGCTGATTCTCGAAAAATGTTATTTTGCAGTGTATCTATTATCGATACTTATTGTTGACGCCCTGTATTCTTTATTGGTGTGTAAAATTGCAGCACATGTAACATCTATGATCAATGAAGTAATAAAATTATTTAATAGTAAATATGCATCCGTTTTATTTTAGAAATAATTTAAGAGCATTGTCTTTTTTTTTCGATCTTCTTTTCTGACTTAACCTTTTTTTCTTTACCAATAATTGAAAAATATTCACAAGATGATCGGAAATGCAAGGTAAGTTATTGCATCATTTTACTTTGGGATCTAAAGCCTAATGGTGTATGTGCAGAATAAATAGAAACTGGGTACCGGATGAAATTGAAATCGCCTGACATCATTGGAGCCTCAAGCTGTATTTCTGAAGTCTGTTTTAAATCATTTTTGATAAGTAAAAAGTTGTTTGCAGCTTAAAAAAAATCTTCCCAAAAAAGTGGATTTTTTATTTAAAATCGTTCGGACAGGGCGCGTTTTATGCTTCACTTTATTACAAATTTTTTTTTCGCTAATATGTTAAGCTGCAGCTACATTTCGTTTTGCATGTTTTACGTGAAGTTGTGAAGTTCGTGTCATTTTTTTTTTTTTAGAGTTAGTATGATTTCTTGATTTTCACAAAAATACAATATGTTTCTTTGTTTAAAACAGCTTCCAGTTCGGAATTTAAGAGAATTAAAAAATTGTAAGCAATTTTATTTTCCCATGACATTAATTTTGAGGCATTTTGGTACCTATGTATTCAATATCAAGACTGAAAAAGTTGGTGCTTAGAGTGAGAATAAAACTGCTAATATTTCGTTAAAATAATATTAATTGCTATTGTATATATTTGTTTCACCAAAAGAAGGGACGGGAGGGATACTCAAGAAAAAAAGAACTGCTTTAGTCTCAGACCCAAGGAAACGATCGCCGATCAAAGCTTCGCTTCCGTTCTGTCTAAAGAATAGGCTTCGCTTCCCGTCGTCCCCTGCGCTTTTTTCGCCTGAATGTTAGCTTTCCCGCAGAGCATGTCATCTCTCGTGGTGCGGCGGCGCTGCTGTTGCCTGTCTTACATTATCTCTACGAGAGCTGGGCTTCTTCACGCGAAGCGTTCATATTCTTTGGTTTCACTCTCGGTTTCTGTAACGCTAATATGAAGCACGCATGTATTTCAAATGACATAAAATCCTTTTGAATAGGTAATACTGGTTTATTTATCTTAATTTAGATTCATGTTAGTATATTCCTGAACATACTGTTCAGAATTTTGCGCCGTAACTGCAGCGGAAGCGTTGCTACGTCCAGTTCTGATTTTGTTTACTATTATCTGTTCAAACGAGTTCGTTCAATATTTAGGGTTAAAGTAGATTTCGTGCTTATATTTCGAACACTAAAGTCTCTCATGATGAAATTTAAGATATGGAAACATAATTAAAAGCCCTTAGCTCATCAAAAATCTTTGATCAAACTCTAATAAAGAGAAGTGTATGCTGAATAGAAATACATATTAGATCCGTACAGTTCTAAGTGGAGCAGGAGATTCAAAATTATATCTATTAAGCATTTTTTTTTCTCCGAAGGAAAACTTCAGTACAAATTGTTTTCTAAATTTTTTTACCTTTAAAAAACCTTTCATCTATAGTTTGACCTTGTCGAAAATAATTTTCAATAGAACCTTTTTAGTATTCTGAAAATTAGAGTAGGAAATATAAAGCCTTTATTTTAGAAAAATGTAGAAAATAGAATTTTTTTCTATCGCGACTGAAATAATGTATTTTCATAATGTGCAAAATTGATGCGAAATAAATTGTGAATTTTTTTCTGTTTCATGAACGTAAAACAAGAAAATCAATTTACAGTATATGATTTGGGATCTGCTCTGGTGAGAAATCTGAAAGTTTTAGGCTAGCACATTCTGACTGTTATTTAATAAAGTTCCATTTTGTGTTCTTTTAGCTGTAGTAATAAAAGATAATATGACGCATATGAGTGTGTGGAAGAGGGGCAGCGACAACTCTTCAGAAAATCGTGGCTAACTGGGTTTTTTTGTTTCCTTTTTTTCTTTTTTGCTGTTCGATTTTTAGTGGCCTGTTTCAATTCTAAAAGGGAGAATTCTAAAATATTAATCATAGCATTTCTACGGAAATGAGAGAAACAACTAAGAATGCGTACGTGACTTTAAATGTGCGTGTTTGTGCCTGATTGAAAATGTTGCTCTTACGTATGCACCGCGAGAAACAAAACAATTTAAGCTTTGGATAGCTAGCACACAAATTAGTTAATTTTACACATATGAATTAGATAACCTAACGGGCAGAAAGGTATTTTAAACTTACGAAATAAATATTGTATTGGTATCCAGGTACTTCACTTCAGCAATGCTGGGATAATCAACATCAGTATATAACATACTAGATAGCAGCTCTATAACATATTAGATAGCAGCTCTATTTACTCTACAGTTACAAACTAAACCGCTATATGTTGAGGCTCCGAAATCTCAGAACAAATACAACTTTACATATAGCTACTCGTAAAAGTACAACGTAAAGCACCCCTAATCTATCCACACCACAGATTTCTGTGCACACTCCATACATTATACAGATTGTGCTTCTGTTGTCAACACGCACACGTCATTCATCCTGACCTCCACAATAACATTATTGAGTAGGAAAAATATAACGTTAAGGTTGACACGTCTAAAGTGAATGAACTCAAATTTTACAGAGAGAAAGAAACTAAAACTGAAAGTTAAATTAGAATATACATCAAAACTGTTGCCAAATTTCGCGCATAGAGTGCATAAAAGTCAAATATTTTTGTTAAAGGGTTATTTTTTTTTATTGGAGGTTTAACGACCACCGTGAGCAACTCAATGGCAGTCGCCCGTCCCTAATTTAGGGTCACTGGTTCCAGGGAAGGGAGTGAGCCAGTGCCGTAAGACAAACACAACATCCTTGCCTCGAATCCGGACCCCGTTCGGACGAATGATCAGAGGCCATCGCTTAGACCACTGCGCCACCGGGGCGGCATTAAAGGGTTCAGGAGGTGGAATTCAGAACAGATTCTTCATTCACTGCAGTATGACTCAAAATATATAGATTGCGTCTTACGAGGATGAATAAGGAGTTCGCTGTATTGCAGTTAAAAATTTGAATGATGCAAGAAATCCATACACGCTTATATCAATCTACAAAGTACAGGCTGTTTGTTTCCAGTCCTTTGCCAACACTCCACCGGAGCAACGAGCCCATGACGGTACCACTCGGCAGATTTCGAAGTGAGAAACTCTCTGATTCCACATCCACCCACTGACGCGCAGTGCGTCCTTGTAGGAAATGGTCCATGGAGCGGAACAGGCGGTATTCGGATGGGGAAAGCTCTGATCGGTATGGAGAATGGGGTAGAATTTCAATTTCCTCCAATTGCTGTAGTTTTCGACGAACCACTTTGGAGGTGTGATTTTGGACTAATCCACTTGCAGCAACATCCGCTTCCCATTGAAGAGTTGTGGGTAGTGCTGGTGCAGAACAACCCAGTGCAGTTGTCCGATAGAGAGGGGTCCCTCCATAGCGTTGCCATTGGGCAGGAGTTCCCAGTGCATAATATCCCCACAATTCCACCAAATGCACAGTAGGACTTTTTCCTTGAACCTCTTCCTTTGCACCGGAGGCTGTGTTTCCCGACGTGTCCTTAGTCACTGGTTCCCAGTGGCAGCATGATGTAGGAATATCCACTTTTTATCATCATCTGTGACGCTACAACGCCAAAACCTATTGTCCTGTGGATCTGGTAGCAATCTGTGACAGACATTGTTTCGCTTGGTGGGGTGTCAGTTCGTGGGAAACCATTCGCTGGCGCCTGGAGCAAAAACCAAGATGGTGCAGGTAATGAGCGATTATGAATTAGAAAGACCCCACATCAACTGTTGTATACTGGTAATGGGGTTTGCTGACACAGCTTTGAACAAGGTGTCAGTCTTGGTAGTCCTTGGACGTCCTCATTTCGCCTTATCTTCGAGAGCAGTGTTTTTCGACACGTAGCATTTCTCTTTTACATTAAAAAGTATCCACCGTCTTTGCACGTTATATTTCATTTAAAAAATGACATATTTACATATTTAAAAGATTATAAAACCCAGGAGTACTTTCGGGTCGACAATCTACCCGTCTTCAGATGGAGGAGAGCTGTTGCTGCCAGTGTGCTCCCATATATACACTGCTGGACAATTTGCTAAGGACGGATCATAAACGGCTATATAGCGCATAAAAAGTAAGTGTGGTTGGATGCCAAGTGAAATAAAATAATGTCAGAATGCTAAGACATTACAAGAAAGACAATTTATTCTGCTCTGAAATCCAGAAGGCTTTGGAACGTGTTCAAGGGACAAACAGGCCATTTTGTTCAGAATACGTAAACGTGAAAAAAATGCAATTACCGTCCGCAGGCGTTCCGGCGTAAGATGTCAATACGGGATATGGCCACCATGGAGGGCGATGCAAGATTCCACACGTCGTGTCATGCTTTGCACAACATTATCAAGCAGCTGTTGGGGTAATTTATCCCATTCCTCTGTCAGTGCACGGATGAGGGTGTCCTTGTTTATTGGAGGGCATTGGCGACCAGCAAGACTCCTCCCCAAAGCATCCCACACATTTTCAATGGGATTCAGATCTGGAGAACGTGCTGGTCATACGAGGCGTTGAATATCCTCGCTCTCAAGACACTCCTGGACAGCGACTGTTCGATGACATGTTGCGTTGTCGTCCATGAAAATGAATCTATCACCGACAGCACCACGGTACATGCAAACATAAGGTAGCAGAACATCATTATTGTACCGTTGGCCAGTCATAATCCCAGTTGGAAGCACATAGAGGGACGTACGGCCATTGATCATGATGCCAGCCCATACCATGACACTACATGTCGGATATCGGTCCCTTTCCTGTATGTTTGCTGGACAATATGCAGTACCACTATCACGCCAGATCAGTTGTCGTCGACAATCAGACGATAGACTGTATCTACTCTCATCTGAGAAGAGGACAGCAGACCAGTCGTTATTAGTCCAATTGCGATGTTGATGGCACCATTGCAAACGGGCGGTACGGTGACGTCTGGACAATGGGATGCACACAACAGGACTGCGGGCGTACAGTCCTTCTTCATGCAAACGTCTGGCGACAGTTTTTCGGGAGATCCGCTTGCCAGTAGCAGCCATAAACTGATTTGCTACCTCACTAGCTGTGCTGCGCCGGTGTCTTTTTGTTGATAGCACTATGTACCGATCTTCTGCAGGTGTCGTACTGCGAACACGACCTCCCCCGTAACGTTTGCTACACTCTCCATTTGTTTGAAATGATTTCCAAAGCCTTCAAACAACACTGTGGCTGAGTCGAACTCCTGGCAACATCTGTTATTTTTTGCCCTTCTTCAATCTTGCCAATGATACGGCCACGCGTAAAATCATGTAGGTGATGTCGGGAAGACATACTGAAAATTGCAAGTTCGTCAATTGATTCTTTCCCTTTCAACTTTGCGTTTGAACAACAACGGTCAATACGCGTCAAATCCTTTATATCTCTTATTAGCGCTATGACGTCACGAACAAGTTCGGCAATCCAAAATTTGCATACGCACAACACGTCTTACTATATCCCGCACTTATGCTAATTTCCACATTTTCCTGCCTTCCATTTTATGGCTGCTATCGTTGCTATTGTCATCCGTCCTTAGCATTTGTCCGGCAGTGTATATGTCCGAATATGATGACGTGCTAGGTATGGACTAGCGCAGCAAGAGTGTCACTGTTGCAATCATTTCATGGCTAAATCACAAATCAGACGGGGTCCTTGTGGGAATATGGTAAACAGGGTGCAAAAATATACGGAATTTGTTATAATTCACATATTTAACAAGAAATGTTATGTAAGTTCATAGCTGTAATGAGTCTTTTCCATATCCTGGGTAAGTCAATTGGGGAATTACCGTTACAGCAGCCGTCCCCGAAGGCCTCGATGCATTAACTTTCAGTTATATGCAACGAGTATACAAAAGCAGCTGTATGTAGCAGTTTAATGTTTTTCCAATCTGGTTTGACAGTTCCTTGTGCTACATTTCTGGCGAGCGCTGTGTTACTGTGGTAAACGCGTATGTCATATTTATGTTCCTGCATTCGAGTTTCAAGGCTACGTTTTGTAGATTCCACATAGTTGCTTACGTGTTCACCATTGGAAACATCTATTAATTGTATATTATATACACCCCATTTACACAAAATATCAGGTTGTTCTCTATCTTTTTTGATAAGTGAAAATAGATTTCTGGATCTAATGCCAAAATGAGTATAATACTTCATACATGTGCGTTTCAGTACATTAGTAATGGTTGGGTACTGCTCCATCGTACCAACAAAACACTTTGCTGGTTTTTGGTCTTTGGTCAAACATGTAGATCTATCATTTGAGATTCTTCGATAGATTCGATTAATCTCATATTTGGGATATCCATGTTTGGCAGTTAAATCAAAAATGAAATCTATTTTAGGTTTAAGCAAGCTATCAGCAGACGAGTGCGTGAAAGCTCTTTTGGTTAAAAAGTTCATAGCTGATAGCTTATGTGGTAATGGATGTGAAGAGTTAAAAGGAGTTAAACTACTGCCGCCAGTGGGTTTTCGATATACAGAACAAGAAAGGTTGCATATTACTGGGTTACTGGCGCTTTGGAAGTCCAAGAACGGTAAAGAGTGGTTTAATTCAGTTTCTGTCGTGAGCCCGATAGAGGGAAAAACAGACAAAAGCGCGTCGGCGAACTTAGCTAAATCATCCTGTGTATGAGGCCAAAATTGTTCTCAATGTGTTGAAGCAGAATTTCTGCGAGCACGGCTCAAAGTGGAGAACCCATGGGTGAGCCCTCCACTTGCTTGTAGATTCGAATATCGAATTTGAAGTATGAACGCTGCTCAATTAATCTAAGAGCGTTCATAAAGGCTGAAATTTCAGAAGTGGGGACTTGGGACTCAGCAAGTTTGGTCTCTATAATAAGGTGGGTGGCGTCCACTGGTACATTAGGGTACAATGAAACAACATCTAGGGAGGCAAGGGTGAAAGGTTTAGAATGTGGATGAAACATTCTAACTTTTTCAATTGTTACAGTAGAACTTTTCACAGAATAAGGGGAGTTCAGAGCAAAATTTGTTAAGTACTGAGCAAGAGCTTTTTCAAGGGGTCGAGTCGGCTTAAAATAACCCGCGACTAATGGCCTAATAGGATGCCCCTCCTTATGTAGTTTTAGACGACCAAAGATATAGGGCACACGACAGCCGGGGGGGGGGTGAAGGCCTTTGAGAAACTATCTGCGAATGAATGAGTTTTTTTAATCTGGTAAGTTTTGAACAAGTTGCTTTTGTGGGATCTCGCTCTACCACTATGTGCGGAATAGATGAAATGGCTTCAAGCATCTTATCCTGATATGTTGTTCTATTCAATAGTACTGTTTGGTGTGATTTATCAGCTGCCAGAATGGAAATTTCGTTATTATTTCGAATTAACTGCAGTTGACGTTTTTCTTCGTGATATATATTTTTCCCGAGTTGGATTGTTGTTCCCTATTGCTTTTTTGCAGACATTTGTCATCTATATTCTGGTATAGTCCCTTTCCTCCTCTGCAAGGCTTTTAATAATTACCTCAGTTTGTGGTATAACATTAAAGATATTAGGGTTATGCTCAGGATAAGCAAATTTTGGTCCCCTTTCAAGAGCCCTGTTCTGTATGGGGTTCAGCTCGTAATAACTTAGATTGAGAACATTGGAACTATGGTTAACATGATAAGGGTTTCTTTGTCTTCGTGTTGGTCTGCTGCTAACTTGAAAGGAGTCTTAGTCTTCAATTTGGGTTTTAACCAGGGAGCTGACAGTATGTTCAGTTACCGCTTCCGTGATGGTCAGTATACGGCCCCTTACAATGGGGTGTTCACGCTTAGACATAGTGTGATAAGAAATATAACACTTACGGTGAAGATGGTCAATGTAAGATCTCTTGCTCTGGATGGCACACAGTAACCTCTTCCTTTCGGCATTTTGAAGTATGTGGTTATCCCGTGATGATAATGCTAAAGCATATACCCTAATATGCTTCGGAACGACGTTAAAGTCCCTACAGTTAGTGAGGAACCCCAGGTGGGTACATTCTCTTGCAAGCTTCACTCGGATGGATTGGAAGGTCAGTGCAGCAAAACTCCACATAATTACACCAAATGCAGGAACATAAATATGACATACGCGTTAACCACAGTGCGGGCGGTCGTAGTGAGCGATGGGTTTGCCTCCTCGGGGCGCTCCGTGGTAACAATGGCACACACAACAACAACTAGGGCCTCTGTGAATTCTGGAGAGATGCAAGCTATGTGACATTGGCGAAAAAACCCCAACTCACTGAGTGTTGTTCCAGAATCCTTAGGTCGAATGACCAACTGGAACTCTCAGCTGTGGGCTAATCTCCCACACTGATGTACTTACCTGATTAAAAAGAAAAAAAGAAATATTAAGAATGACTCAAGTGTGGGATATGGTGGACCTACCACACTTGAGAAGGACGGTCCACCACGGAATCGACCTGGACTTTCTAAACGGCGTATGTGAAAGAGATCTCGGCTGAGTGAATGTAACATTGGTGTATGGAATACTAGAGGTATAAATGGCAAGATGAGTGAGGTGATTGAGGAGATGAATAAGTATAGACTGGATGTGCTGTGTGTAAGTGAAACCAAAAAGAAGGAAATTGGGGTAGAAGAAGTGAATGGCACGGTAAGTGTGTGGTCTGGAGTATTGGATAATATGAGAAGACCGGCTGGTGTAGGTGTGATTTTAAGTGAAAAGATGAAGAACAACTTGATTCACTATAGTTGCGTAAGTGAGAGAATTCTCTGGATTCGTTTGAAAGTGAAACTACAGAGAATTGTAATTGTTGTAGTGTAGGCTCCTTGTGACTCGGAACCTTCTGATAAGAAGGAAGATTTCTGGAATGAGCTAAAAGCTGTTTTGTGCCAATTTGGTGCTAAAGAAAAAGTTATAATAGCAGGGGATTTCAATGCTAGAGTAGGTGTGCAGAATGCAATTTCTGACAATGTTCTGGGTAAGTTTAATGATCCTTGTGTGAATGATAATGGTGAAAGATTAATTGAACTCTGCATTGAGAATGGTTTGTGTGTATCTAATACATTTTTCAACCACAAGTATATCCACACATATACTTGGGAAAATCGTACTCTTGGTCAAAAGAGTGTGATAGATTTTGTTTTCCACGATCACCGTTTGAAACACTTAGTTGTTGACACCCGTGTGATGAGAGGTGCGGATGTTGGTTCTGATCATTACTTGGTAGTGTCACGAGTGAAACGTAATGTTGGTTGGAGGAAAAGGAATAGGAAGACACCCAGGATAGAAAGAATAAAGGTTGATAGGCTCCTTGAAGATCATCAGCGGTATTCTGACTTACTCAGAGAACGACTGAAGGATCTGAAGTCTGGTGAGAGGGATGTAGAAAAGAAGTGGGAATGTTTTAAGAATTGTGTTGTCACTGCTGCTAAAGAGGTCTCTGGCACCACAATAGTGGGTAACAATAGAGGTGATGCTTGGTGGAATAGTGAGATTGAAGAGGCAGTAAAGAGAAAGAAGGAAGCCTATTTGGGGATGTTGCAAGGTAGAGTCTCTGTGGATGAATATTGCTGTAAGAGGCGTGAAGCTGCTAAGCTGGTTCGCCACAGTAAGGCAAAAGATAGGAAGGAGAAAGTGGAAAGGCATGAACTGGCTTTTTGGAAAGATAGAAAGTCCTTCTGGAAATACATGAGACTCAGGAAAAATAGGGGAAACAAAGTTGTAAGTTGTGTGAAGAATGAGATTGGGGAAATGATATGGGAGCCCAATGAAATAAGTGACAGATGGGGCGAATACTTCTGTGAGTTATTAGATCAGGAGAGCAAAAATGATACTGAGACAGATGCAGATGATGTCACAATGAGGGATGAAAGCACAGGAGGGATATCAAGAGAAGAAATGTGTAAAGCCCTAAAATCTCTTCAGAATGGTAAGGCTCCGGGAGTTGATGGCATAACTGCAGAGATGTTGAAATATGGTGGTGACTCTATAATTGACTGGTTAACTGAATTTGGCCAGTTGTGCTGGGAGTTAGGAATGGTCCCTCGGGATTGGAAGGATGCTATCATTGTTCCCTTGTAAAAGGGAAAAGGTGATCAGACTGAATGCAAGAACTATCGTGGTATTAGCCAACTGAGTGTGCCAGGGAAAGTGTTTGGTAAGGTTGTTATTGAAAAAGTACGGGTTCTTACATCATTTAAAGTGTGGGATGTTCAGAGTGTTTTTATGCCTGGTAAAGGCTGCACTCACCAGATTTTTGCATTACGCACAATGATTGAAAAGTATCTGGCTGTTGGGAAGAAAGTTTTTAGTGCCTTCATAGATTTAGAGAAAGCTTATGATCGACTGAATAGGACACTTTTGTGGAAGGTATTGAAGGAATATGGTGTTACTGGGAATCTACTTAATAGTGTAAAAGCCATGTATGCTGGTAGTAGAGCTTGTGTATGAGTGAATGATGTTGTATCAAAATGGTTTTCCATTGGTGCAGGAGTTAGACAATGTTGTGTAATGTCACCATGGCTGTTTAATATATTTATGGATGTATGCATGCGTGATGCCAAAATAGATAATAGTGGTTTATGTCTTGGTGATATCCGTGTGTGCAGATTGCTGTATGCTGATGACACTGTCCTGTTGGCAGAGAGCAAAAGTGAGTTGCATAGTATGTTGACTCGGATGCACGAAGTTTGCATGAAATTCAAACTGAGTATAAATAAGGGAAAAACCAAAGTTATGGTGTTTGAGAGATGAACTGGTAGCACTGAATGTAATGTAAGTATAAATGGCGCTGTGATTGACCAGGTGAGTGAGTTTGTGTATTTAGGAAGCATATTTGACAGAGAGAACAAGTTGGATGGTGAAATCAGTAGGCGAGTGAATTCTTCTTAGAAAGTCATAGCTGCTCTGGGAGGTTTTCACAGGAATGATGGGTTCTCTAGAGAGTCCCGCATGGCTGTGTTTGAAAGTGTAATTGTTCTTACTCTGATGTATGGCAGTGAAACCTGGGTACTGCAGAAGAAACATAGGAGTCGTTTGTGTGCTGTAGAAATGCGTTACATACGTGGAGTTTGTGGCAAGACACGATATGATTGTGTGAGAAATGAAGATGTATTGCAGTTGTGATGTGAAGCAAAATGTTGTTAGCAAGGTAGAGACCAATATGTTTCGGTGGTTTGGCCATGTTGAAAGAATGAGTGATGAAATGCTTACTAAGAAATGGGCCGCCCCGGTGGCGCAGTGGTCTAAGCGATGGCCTCTGATCATTCGTCCGAAAGGGGTCCGGGTTCGAATCCCGGTGAGGCATGGATGTTGTGTTTGTCTTACGGCACTGGCTCTCTCCCTTCCCTGGAGCCAGTGACCCTTAATTAGGGACGGGCGACTGCTTATAGCCCATTGAGTTGCTCACGGTAGTCGTTAAACCTTCAATAAAAAAAAAAGCCCAAGTGGCAGGAAAGAAAGGCAGAGGAAGGCTAAGGAAGACATGGGTGGATCAGATTCAGGTGTGTCTGCATGAGAAAAAGATTATGAGT
Source organism: Macrothele yani (assembly GCA_039090855.1). NCBI lineage: Eukaryota > Metazoa > Arthropoda > Arachnida > Araneae > Macrothelidae > Macrothele > Macrothele yani. The sequence goes on from CM077031.1 coordinate 39,516,631, forward strand.
ATGAAGTACAAAAGATCTTATGTACGGCGTGTAATGGATATTAGTGAAGCACGAGTTGTATGTAAAAATCGCGGTAAATGGAGAAGTTTGATACGACAGCAATAAGTAAAAATATCTGGTAGTTTGTATTTCTTTTTGGAGCTAACATCTGAATCTTGGAGAACAGCTTAGTGATATGTATGTTTACCACAGTAACACAGCGCTTGCCATAAATGTAGCACAAGGAACTGTCGAACCAGATTGGAAAAACATTAAGCTGCTACATACAGCTGCTTCTGTACACTCGTTGCATATAACTGAAAGTTAATACATCGAGGCCTTCGAGGACGGCTGCTGTAACGGTAATTCCCCAATTGACTTACCCAGGATATGGAAAAGACTCATTACAGCTATGAACTTACATAACATTTCTTGTTAAATATGTGAATTATAACAAATTCCGTATATTTTTGCACCCTGTTTACCACATTCCCACAGGGACCCCGTCTGATTTGTGATTTAGCCATGAAATGATTGCAACAGTGACACTCTTGCGGCGCTAGTCCATACCTAGCACGTCATCATATTCGGACATATATATATATATATGGGAGCACACTGCCAGCAACAGCTCTCCTCCATCTGAAGACGGGTAGATTGTCGACCCGAAAGTACTCCTGGGTTTTTTAATCTTTTAAATATGTAAATATCTGTCATTTTTTAAATGAAATATATCGTGCAAAGACGGTGTATGATTTTTAATGTATTGTATATGCACGACATCTTCATTAATACCATTTCAGTTTTAATTTCCGTCCTTCAATTGCACAATTATCTCTTGCTGCTGCTGCGTTTAAGCCTTTTTCCAGTAACGACGTAGAAGTACCCGAGCAGCACGTTTATCAAACTCCACCTTCTGCTCACTTGTGGCATCGTTCCAAATGCACGTCATCAGCCGCGTGTGTTCCACATCATCCCAGTACCGAGTCCATAACGGTATGCATTTCGCTCAGAACTGGCAGCTCAATAATATGTGAAGCTCGAAACGGAACATACTTTAGACTTAATCTGATAAGCATTATATCCAGGCATCGCCGGATACCATTCAGCTAGTAACCCATAAAATAAACTGGAATTTACGTTTTCACAACTATAACTTACCTTACTGTTGGTATGTACTAACTTCATTCAGTCACATTACATATGAAATCCAGTTTTTTAACAAAAGGATAAATAAATTATTATTGCATTCCTTTGCATTTTGTTTTAATAATGTATGCGTGCGGTTTGAACGTACCTTCATCGTTAATAACGTTCACCATGAGTAATTAATACTTTTACTCCTAAAGAACTCTGCGAGACAGCTCTCAATTTCATGACGCTATTTTAGTGTGAGTGTCTGTGTGTTATTAACATTTCCTAAATTGAAACACAGTATCTGCTTTTATTATCACTTTGCTCATCGATCAATTTATTTTTTTCCCTTCTTTGGGGTTCGTCGACCAATACGCAGCACCGTAGTCTGTGGGGACGCAAGGGAAGATTGAGTCTCCCCTGTGATAATTCACACATGCCATATTGAAAAAAAAGCAAACAAAAACTTCAATAGCACACTTAAAAGTGCGATATATCATTCGGAGAGGAAAAGCTCGTAAATCAGTAGAATAAAATCATATCCCTCGAGCCATCAATATAGAAATCGGAAGTTTTAAAACATTGGAGTGTTTTTACAGAAGCTTGTTTCAGACTCGCAAATACACAGCTCGCAGATCAATTTGTCGCTCTGATTTACATCACAAACTGTTGCAATCGTACTCCATATATCTGTCCTTTTCCCCTTACATATTATGATTACACATTTTTGAAATGCTTTGCATTTAGTGGAGTCCGTCGCAAATGTTTAGGTAAAAATATATATCGACGCTAAAGCGTAAAAATACAAAGCAGAGGGACACAGAAGCAGTAAAACTAGTGAAACATTTCAAGCCATGTAAGATTACGCAATGAGAGAGACCACAGTGGTGTAGTGCTAATTAAAAGTGCTTTTAAGTCTTCACCAACTTTCCCCTTCTACCCTCCCCATTCCTACTCGCCCCTTTTTACTTTCTTATGTTTATAGTATAAGAAAGTATAAAGCAATTAATCACTCCTGGAGAGCCCAAAGTGATTGCTGTTCATCCGTCTGCCGTTTTTTCTCACTTCTAGTGTTACACGGCACTAGCAGTGTTCCTGCCGAGTCTGACGGTAACGGTGCTTGAGACCTGAAGTACAATTTAGTTGGCCGCGGCACCAGGTGAGAATCTCAGGTGCACTGCTGCACTCAAAGATTCACACCAGAACATAAAAAATGAAAAGTTGAAGAATGACCCGAAGCATAAAAGGCTTGGGTGAATCCACCTTGTGAACAAAATAACAACAACAAATAAAAAATAAAATAATCTAAAAAAAATGATACTTTGGGATCAGAGTTGTGATGAGGTTCACCCGCAATCACCAATTCGTGACTGAGTGTAGTGGTCCGGATCTTACTCCGGTACATTCAATCCCCAACCAGCCAGTACAACACTCACTTTCGCAAATAACACATGATTCTCAAATACACAACACAACATTTAATAACGTTCTGCGAGATTTAAACAGATACGGCGCTCTCTAGGCGCATAGACAATTGCCCCTCTTATGAGGGCAGCATACGGTGTCACACATTACTGTCGGAAGACACAAGCCGACTGAGTCTCCACCGGACTATCTGAACAAGAGATACTACTCGTTTACACACTAAATAGAGCTGCAGGTGATATTCATATACAATTGCTTAGAGAATGAAAAAAAAAATTATATGCAAACGATCACATTAAAAATACTCGCGACACAAAATACACAAGCACGTTAATTTGCGGTATAAGATTATAGGTGCGAAATACTGCCAAAGTTAATTAACTAAATCTAATAAGCATGCACATGCAGAACCCTGCCCCGCTGACGTTGGTCCTGAACCAAAGTTAAAAGAAACTGTCCCGCCCAGCGGAATTTGTGGCCACACCCTCTCCCTTATTCATGTAAAAAAAGTAATCAGGAAATGGGCCCTGTAAGAAATTGAAATCTGTATGTGCAGGTATTTCCTCTGAGTTCAGTCACTCAGCATTACTGCATCTATGTCCATGCAGCTTTGGGTGTCGGGATGGCACAAGTTCGCAGATGTGCGAAGAAAGAAAAAGGAAATATTCATCTACTTACAGTTACGTGACTTTGCTGTGCAAATCCGTTGTGCATCACATAATATCACACGACAAAAAAACACACACACACAGACACTTGCACCATGTGGCAGCACCGATGATTCAACACTTCACTTTGACGCTTGATGTAAATGAAGCACACAATTAAAAATGGTAATATCACGCCGCACTTTGTTGCAATGATTAGAGTGCACACTGATCTATTCTCGTGACGATTTGAAGGTGGGCGTTAAGCAAAATAGGCCCTCTCACATCTGATGTTGCGGTTTCCAAGATTAATTTTCTCGGCCGAGCGAAATCAGACGTGCTTTTACCTTAAGCGTATATCGGCAACTCAACATTTCACCTGTATATTTGTTAGGTATCGAAGCCACCGCTCTTACGCTCATATTTTTCTTTCGACATGTTTTTATCCCGTCGCACTTACACGTAGTGGCTTCGCTGCTTACGCGACCACACACACGCACACATGGGGCCTCGCTTCGCCCCGTAAGACAAGCGCATCTCTTCACTTCCTCCACAGTAGGGGATGAATGGGGGTGACGATTCCACACTGCAGTGGTTGGCATCCGAACCCGACTTTTGCTTGGCTTCGCTTCTCATTGGAATGACCACTGTCCACTCGCAGACTTCTTAATTCCCCTGTAACTTGGCTTTCATTAGGCCAAACAGTCGCTGAGTTCCATTACGCTCCAGCCTAGAAATTTCTGCTTTATCCTGCGGATTTAGGCATTCTGCTGTCTTTATGGCAAACTGGCATCTCCAGCTGCCTCGAGTTGTCTCCATTTCTTACCAAATGCGGGGAGGTTTGCTGCTTCATTTTTCCCAATTCATTTTTTGCAGATCCAAGGCATCCAGCCTTTCACATCGGAGAGCGCACAGACAACTGAACTTTCTTCCTTATGTTCATGCCAAGTGCGAACTCTTATTTTTCTGCACGGACCACACAGAGAGCAATTGTTCTCGAAAATGCCCCAAACAATCGACTAATTTACGATTATTCGCTAAACCTTTTGTCCCCATCTTCATTCATTTACTCAAGTGGACCCCTCTTCGAAAGGTACCATTCCGTGTTGCTTAGTTTCCCGTCAGCTGCGCCCTGATATTTATGACCTAACAGAGCTATTCTGAGACCACCCAGCCAGAGAGAGAATTCGTCGCCTCTTTTCTTTCCAAACCCCCAGATAAAACTTTATCTGCTGTTTACACTTTTAAACTCCAATCAAGCCTCGAACATAATTAATACTTAATTAATTTCACACATCAACCACGCCCATTAATTACTAAATTAATGGCGGGGGGTGGGTCGTAACATCGGCCCCTAATCAAGAAATCCAGAAGCCCTCTTCTGGGCCTATCGCTTTGCTCTTATCAATTTCCAGAGCAACCATTGAGTGCTACATTTTCCCACAGGTAGAAACAATTTAAAATGGCAAAAATATTGCGTTTCATGCCTTCAAGAGCATTGGAGCGACTTCCCAATTATCCCGCAATTTTGTTAATTAATTTAGAGAACATCCGAAAGAAAAAACAACGTAAATGAGAAATAAATAAAAAAAACTGAACTGTAAAAGAACATGTGAGCCTGCCGAACTGTGATTCCTAGCTGCCTCATACAATACGCGACATGGCGGACAAATTTTAAAGTTTTCTTCAGGTTTTAGGATGGGGGGGGGTGTCCACTGTAACATTCCATCCCCATGAAAGAAAAAAAAAAGGGATGACTGGATGAAGTTTATTCATCCAATCATTCCATTTTTTTTTAACTGTAAACACTCAACCCTTTCCCACCGTCGCAAGGCACCTAATTCCGGATTTAAGTGCCCTGAGAGCGGAAGGAAAGTTTAAGGATTTCATCACACGTTCATTGCTACCCGTCGAGATATGCGGAAAGAAAGTTTAAATATGAGGCATAGCTTCGAGAATCCACGAGTTCCACAGATCTCTCACGTTCGATGCTCCTACGCCCGCTTTTATCTACGCTCGATGCCAAATTCTTGCGTTCCACTGTCTTCGAGTTCCTTCTCAACATCATAGATAATCGTAGTGTCACCGTCTTCCTGGGGATCCACTATAAACTCGACTGCTCCCCATAAACCATAGGTGCGGCTAAAGCTGTTTGTCTCAGCTGTGATGTACCCGCTGTACTTGTAACAGGTGTACTCTCTTCCGGTACAATTGCAGCCTCAGTGCTCACATGTTCTCCGTCAGAGTGACCATCAGAAACATCTGAAACCACGTGCCTCGCAGATGACAATTTCTTCGTGTTAGCCATTTTGTTTTTTCTTACCCACTAAAATTATGGCAGTTCTTAGAAAACAGCTTAAGGCTTACTTAATGCTAAATTATACAAAATTCGCACCGAACAAAACTAAATAAAAATAGTAATGGCAGTCAATTCGCACTTATTTTACGAACATGAGTGTTGTTCCGCTAGCTGCAAAATATAGGTATCGATCCTGGGACAACGGCACTATTAATGTTACACGGCACTAGCAGTGTTCCTGCCGAGTCTGCCGGTAACGGTGCTTGAGACCTGAAGTACAATTTAGTTGGCCGCGGCACCAGGTGAGAATCTCAGGTGCACTGCTGCACTCAAAGATTCACACCAGAACATAAAAAATGAAAAGTTGAAGAATGACCCGAAGCATAAAAGGCTTGGGTGAATCCACCTTGTGAACAAAATAACAACAACAAATAAAAAATAAAATAATCTAAAAAAATGATACTTTGGGATCAGAGTTGTGATGAGGTTCACCCGCAATCACCAATTCGTGACTCAGTGTAGTGGTCCGGATCTTACTCCGGTACATTCAATCCCCAACCAGCCAGTACAACACTCACTTTCGCAAATAACACATGATTCTCAAATACACAACACAACATTTAATAACGTTCTGCGAGATTTAAACAGATACGGCGCTCTCTAGGCGCATAGACAATTGCCCCTCTTATGAGGGCAGCATACAGTGTCACACATTACTGTCGGAAGACACAAGCCGACTGAGTCTCCACCGGACTATCTGAACAAGAGATACTACTCGTTTACACACTAAATAGAGCTGCAGGTGATATTCATATACAATTGCTTAGAGAATGAAAAAAAAATTATATGCAAACGATCACATTAAAAATACTCGCGACACAAAATACACAAGCACGTTAATTTGCGGTATAAGATTATAGGTGCGAAATACTGCCAAAGTTAATTAACTAAATCTAATAAGCATGCACATGCAGAACCCTGCCCCGCTGACGTTGGTCCTGAACCAAAGTTAAAAGAAACTGTCCCGCCCAGCGGAATTTGTGGCCACACCCTCTCCCTTATTCATGTAAAAAAAGTAATCAGGAAATGGGCCCTGTAAGAAATTGAAATCTGTATGTGCAGGTATTTCCTCTGAGGTTCAGTCACTCAGCATTACTGCATCTATGTCCATGCAGCTTTGGGTGTCGGGATGGCACAAGTTCGCAGATGTGCGAAGAAAGAAAAAGGAAATATTCATCTACTTACAGTTACGTGACTTTGCTGTGCAAATCCGTTGTGCATCACATAATATCACACGACAAAAAAAACACACACACACACAGACACTTGCACCATGTGGCAGCACCGATGATTCAACACTTCACTTTGACGCTTGATGTAAATGAAGCACACAATTAAAAATGGTAATATCACGCCGCACTTTGTTGCAATGATTAGAGTGCACACTGATCTATTCTCGTGACGATTTGAAGGTGGGCGTTAAGCAAAATAGGCCCTCTCACATCTGATGTTGCGGTTTCCAAGATTAATTTTCTCGGCCGAGCGAAATCAGACGTGCTTTTACCTTAAGCGTATATCGGCAACTCAACATTTCACCTGTATATTTGTTAGGTATCGAAGCCACCGCTCTTACGCTCATATTTTTCTTTCGACATGTTTTTATCCCGTCGCACTTACACGTAGTGGCTTCGCTGCTTACGCGACCACACACGCACACATGGGGCCTCGCTTCGCCCCGTAAGACAAGCGCATCTCTTCACTTCCTCCACAGTAGGGGATGAATGGGGGTGACGATTCCACACTGCAGTGGTTGGCATCCGAACCCGACTTTTGCTTGGCTTCGCTTCTCATTGGAATGACCACTGTCCACTCGCAGACTTCTTAATTCCCCTGTAACTTGGCTTTCATTAGGCCAAACAGTCGCTGAGTTCCATTACGCTCCAGCCTAGAAATTTCTGCTTTATCCCGCGGATTTAGGCATTCTGCTGTCTTTATGGCAAACTGGCATCTCCAGCTGCCTCGAGTTGTCTCCATTTCTTACCAAATGCGGGGAGGTTTGCTGCTTCATTTTTCCCAATTCATTTTTTTTTGCAGATCCAAGGCATCCAGCCTTTCACATCGGAGAGCGCACAGACAACTGAACTTTCTTCCTTATGTTCATGCCAAGTGCGAACTCTTATTTTTCTGCACGGACCACACAGAGAGCAATTGTTCTCGAAAATGCCCCAAACAATCGACTAATTTACGATTATTCGCTAAACCTTTTGTCCCCATCTTCATTCATTTACTCAAGTGGACCCCTCTTCGAAAGGTACCATTCCGTGTTGCTTAGTTTCCCGTCAGCTGCGCCCTGATATTTATGACCTAACAGAGCTATTCTGAGACCACCCAGCCAGAGAGAGAATTCGTCGCCTCTTTTCTTTCCAAACCCCCAGATAAAACTTTATCTGCTGTTTACACTTTTAAACTCCAATCAAGCCTCGAACATAATTAATACTTAATTAATTTCACACATCAACCACGCCCATTAATTACTAAATTAATGGCGGGGGTGGGTCGTAACATCGGCCCCTAATCAAGAAATCCAGAAGCCCTCTTCTGGGCCTATCGCTTTGCTCTTATCAATTTCCAGAGCAACCATTGAGTGCTACATTTTCCCACAGGTAGAAACAATTTAAAATGGCAAAAATATTGCGTTTCATGCCTTCAAGAGCATTGGAGCGACTTCCCAATTATCCCGCAATTTTGTTAATTAATTTAGAGAACATCCGAAAGAAAAAACAACGTAAATGAGAAATAAATAAAAAAACTGAACTGTAAAAGAACATGTGAGCCTGCCGAACTCTGATTCCTAGCTGCCTCATACAATACGCGACATGGCGGACAAATTTTAAAGTTTTCTTCAGGTTTTAGGATGGGGGGGGGGGGGTGTCCACTGTAACACTAGCAACAACATTGCATGTGTAAATGCTCGTCAAAAATTTCACGGCGAAACAGCTTTATTGCTTTGACGGATTTTTTCCGCCAGTGGGAAACGGTCCCCAGAGAGAAAAAGAATAATCTCCGCTTCCAGCGTAATTAAAGGGCACTCGTAAGTGGACTCAATTCACTGAGATTCACAACTAGACCTTAATTACGATTAGATTAATTAAATCCTCAATTAAAGTAATTTCCCCCTTCAAGAGACTGTCAAGTGAGAATTGACTTAGAGAGTAACTCTGCCTTCAAACAAACATGGCTGTTAATTCCACTAACTGCGGAATTTTTATGTTGCACATTTTTTTTATTGGAAAATAATTATAGGACAAGAAAACACATTGTGCTTAAACGTGGAAAGAGCGATGTCTTTGTTCATTCACTGACGCCATGTATTTGGAGAATTTCACACATTGTGCTGTATACTGTTTACCGGAACGCCTTTCGTGCCCCAGTACACCACTGCCAACACGTAATGGATATAATTATTCATAGTTATGCGGGATAGGAGGAGAATCTAAATATCTCAAAAGTTCAGGCAAAGGTGATGCAAAATGGACCACTGTTAGACATGTATCTCTAGACACCTGTATCATTTCCACTGGTCGAAGTGACACAGAGCTAATGCCGGTATGGTGTCGAGCATATATCCACATAGTATAAATAGGAGGTTTCGAAAGAAATACATACCATTGCACATACTTTTTTTTGTATTAAAAAAGTAATGTATATAATATTTGAAAAAAAATAGTGTAATAACTAAAAAACCAATCCTTCATTGAAAGGTTGGCGGCCTCTTTGAGTTTCAGCTTCATTTCCAACATTAATCAAATTGCAGATTCTGGATTAATGGACCACTGCACAAATAAATCAATAAATTAAATTCTGAACATATTTTTATCTTTTTTTTTTAAACAGAAAGCGCCTTTTCACCATCTTTACTGTTCTTTAACAAAGATTTTAAATTGAAAGCCATTCTACTTCAGTGTGTTAAGTACTCTGCTGCTACATTAAAACTGAAATGATAGATGTGCGCGCATGCAAATGTTGATCATCAGCAGATCATATGTAGAGGATTTTAGGAAGGGAGTGTCTGACCTCAGGTCTTAAACAACCCTTAGAAATAGGAAGCTATGAGATTTGGGACAGATTGCCCAATAGGAAAGTGACACGGAAGTGAAGTAGAAAGGGGGAGGAAGACGCCCTTATTTATTACCGGGGGCCAGTACCCGGGGTCCGACGGCTTAACGTGCCCATCCGACGCACGGCGGGTACTTAGTGGTTCGAGCGTTCGTACCTACCTGGGATCGAACCTGAGGTCTTCTCCGTGGCAGGCACGAACGTTGACTACTAGGCCGCCTGCAGCTTGATCATCAGCTTTGAACCCTGCAACTAATCAAACAGCAGGTCAAACAAAGGTCAAAATCCTTGCAAATGCCTTTTTCAGTCAGCAAACTCAACAACAGGCGGATTAAGCTCAGCCCATTTAAGGAGGGACTAGGCAGAAGAGAGATGTTACAGAGAAAGAAAATCAGATTAGCTATGTAATCCTTTTATTTGTTTTTGTCGAATTTCAGGCGACGCCCTATCCATAACGGTGAGCAATGCACAGACTCCTGTCCTGTGCTGAAAATGGGTTTTCAATGGGGCTTAGAAAATATTTGAAAAGTCTGGATTCCGAGAAGTATCTCTGTTAAGATATCCTCCTTGCTACGCCTGAGGTTATCGTCATGCAGAAAAATATTTCTATGTTTTCCTTCTCCGCCAGTGAAAAACTGAGTGTTTTTCCTGAGAGATGTACTGTTTCACATCTTACCCCCGCCCCCTTTTTGTATTAACAAGAATTCTGACACCATACTTCTGCTTCCTACGTCTTTTCAGACCTAGCTGCTGATCATTTATCAATTTTATCGGTTAAAAATTTCATTTGCCGATTTTTGCTTTAAAATTTGTGCTTCATCCTAATTTCTTTACGTAGTTTGTGACGGGGTTAAAATTTATTACATATGTCATGGCGAAAATTTTAACCTCTGGTGAATTTCGGAAGGACCTGATCAATCTTTCTGTTGGTTTATCGGAGATTAATTGATGCAAAAATTTTCTCCCATGACATACGTTAGAAGAAAATTCCTGGTTGAAAGGCAGGGGAATTCATGCGCAAAATTCGCTTGTCTTAATCACAACCAGGAAAACAAAATTTCATGTTGGAGAAAGGAAAAAAAAGAGAAAAATAATAATATTTGATTTAACTGACTTTGGGCTTTTGAAAATAATTATTTTATCTGTTCTTTTATCGCGATAGGAAAAGGCGAGTAGGTGTGCAGCTCAGAGAATCAAAATTAATTTTAGTTTAACAAACATCACGGAGCGAGAGAAAAAGAAAATTAAAATTAGTGATTTTCTGCAAAGCAAGAATTCGCCATTTTTCGTTCCTCGTTTCCAACGTCTTGAAAAGTCGCCCAAAAGTGCAACATCTTTTCGTCTTTTGGGTAAGGAATTCAGCAACAGAATCTATTTTTAGACCTCAGGGTCAAAAGCTTGGTCCCTACGTGTGAAGGTCAGAGTGTCACCCCTGGCTTGCGTGGGAGTGAAATTCCGTTGGGAAGCTGTGAGTTGCTAGGCTGAAGTTTCGACCAATGGGAGGGGTCAGCGGTTTCAAGCACCCCAGAGTTTTATCCGTTGAGAGGTCACTTTTGTTCTTGTCCTCTTGCTGGCCGGGAGAAAGAGGGGACAGCCGAGTCTCTCCTCGCCTTTTGGTGGGGAGAGCATTTTGCTGACCACCATGATTTGACATCGAGGTAAAAAGCTTAAAGGAGCCTAGTAGCGACGGTCTTCTAGCGTGGGGACTTGTCAGGCTCATGGTTGGTTACATGAAAGAAAAATTTAAAAGGAGCTCAGGGCTTGCGATGAATTTCTCGCGGATTCCACCAGATGAAAAGAGGTTTAAGAAATTATGAAGAAAGGACAGGACCACCGTAGGACGAGACCTCCTCGGGGCGCAGCGAAAGATGATCACCGATGCACTCCTAAGCATTCTCGTGAGAGCTGATGGATAAAGAAAGGGGAACCTCCGCGCCTTTGCCGTCCACCTTCCAATGCAGCCGACCAAATTCCTACCAGGGATGGGCATCGAAAAGGACAAGGGAGAATTACTCCCTCTGAGAGGGTCCATCATCACCAGCTTCGGGATGTCTTTTGTTTTCCCTGTGTTCAGGTGAAGTGCTCGGGCACATTGTGTCCAAAAAGAAAGAGAAAGACATTATTGGAGGCGAAGAGAGGATCCACAGTGACAGTGTGACGAGAAGATTTTTCTTTATGTGAAACAAGAGTTGTTCCTGCCCAGCCCAGAAGGTAAATTCTTTCTCGATTTTTTTTTGTATTATGTTGTGACCGCTGCGGAATTGTTGAACGAGTGGGTCAGCAGTGTGAAATCAAATTTATAGTTCTGCGAAAAAAAAAAGGAAGTTTTTTTTTTTTTTTTTAGGTTAGCTGGATGTGGGACAGATGTCCCCATATTGTTGTCGTTCAGTTTGCAAAATTAAGATTTATTAGTTCCTCAGGCATGAGTTCGAAAAAAAAAAAGAGGGGAGTTGAAAATGTTTTCATTTATGTTTTTTCTTTTGTGTGTTGTCGTGTCTGGTATTTTAGCAACTTCCCAGGCCAGTAAATTTTGATGTATCAGAAAAATTTAGTTTAATGTTTGGGCATTGTAAATTTTGGTGCATCGATAATAGTTTAGTTGGGCATGTGATAATTGAAAAGCAGTGTTATTGTGATGTCGTGGGTGATAAAATAATGGTAAACATTTTTCTCTAGCCTTTTACAGCGTTGAGTTATTTTTTTTTTATGAGTGAAGATAAATTATGGAATGATTTACATTGGGATTTTGGGAAAATATTATAGTGTGATGAAATTGGAAACCTAAAGTGCTGTTTACATTCTTGGAGTGTTGAGTGTCGAAATTATGATGGTAGGTGTGTTATTTGAGGACCAGTATTTTACATGCTCCAGATGAGTGTTAATCTCCCATTGGAAAGGGGTGATCTTAGGGCAAGCCGGGAACTTGTCCTAGGGCAGAGGGCTCTGAGTAGGGAATTTTCACCAGGATGCGATATGTGCAAAATAAAAGTTGAGGTATTTGGGTTCTCAAGTTTAGTATTTTCACAAAAAGAATGAACATCATGGGTTGAGAAGACACACTTTTGCTCACCAATTCCAGTATTAATTGTTCTTTTCTTTGGCCTAAATTTTCTTGTTTTTACTATAAGGTTAAAAGTCTAAATGTAATTTTAATTTTCAATAAGGTGAAAATATTTAGTGGGTTATGTAAATGGTCAGTGTTATTGTCTGCAGTGGACCTGCGCATTGCCATGGTGCAGAAGAATTTCCTTGCTAGTGATTTTTCCTGGGATATATGTGGAGAGAGATAAGTGATTTTTCCTGGGATATATGTGGAGAGAGATAAGTGATTTTTCCTGGGATATATGTGGATATTGTGATTTAGGATTTCTTGGGATATAGAGAGATAAGTGAATTTTCCTGGGATATATGTGGATATTGTGATTTAGGATTTCTTGGGATATATAGAGAGATAAGTGAATTTTCCTGGGATATATGTGGATATTGTGGTTTAGGATTTCTTGGGATATATAGAGAGATAAGTGAATTTTTCCTGGGATATAGTTGTGTTAGTTCTGGGCCGGATGTGCCTGGAGTATTTAGGGTTGAAGTACGACAGGCTCTTGCAGGCGTGGTTGATCAAGGTGGGATCATGCATTGGTTCGAAAAGGGAGATCCTTGAGGACGTGGTTTTTGGGGGAAAACTTGTCTTCAAACCCCCCCAGTAGTTTCGCTGCTCACGGAGATATGTACTGCCAGCGAGGGTCGGTCGGGCGTTGCTTCAAGAAATGTGGCGAGATCATGTTAGAGGAAATTCTGTGCCTGATGATGATGTGTCGCACTTGAGGATTTTTTCCTTTCCCTTTGCATAGGCTGAAATTGGATTCACGACCCAATTTCACGCCTTCAGCCTGACTGGTATTTTCTTCCTGTGTTGGTTCTCAAAAACCCAGGGTAGTGTCTGAACTGAGAGTATTTGCCTCACCGCTACCTCAGTAATTCACTGCAGGTGTTAAATTTAAGTTTGTTTGGTGATTTAACGTATCAAAATTTATTTGTTTATGATTTGCTGTAGTGCTAGGGATGCAAATTCTGGTTGTTAGTGTTAGTGAGCATGATATTTGGTTTGGAAATTTAGTAAATTGGTATTTTGAGCTTTTGTTTACAGTATAGAGTTGTTAAGTATCTTGAGCTATTATGTGAAGTGCAGAGTGAGGGGATTTTTATGAGCCAGCTAGCGCAAGAAGATTGTTTGAATTTCTGAATTATGTTGATGTTATGAGTAGTGATAATTCTTAAGTTAGTGAGGCTTCTTTATAAGTGAAGTGGGTTCATTCAGGGTAGTTCTATAGGTTATGTAATGTTAATTAATGCTTGTGCTCAGTGTAAATTCTGTTTTGAGGATAATTTACTTGGTTTGTTTACTTGCTGATAGTAGATTTGTTAAAGTATAATTTGTGGCTCTTAAAATAACTGTAAATTTAAATTGAAGTCTTCGAAGCTGGTCTGGGAGATTGCAGAGTTTGCTAAGATTGTTTAGGTGCTGTAAATTTTAATCAATAAGTGTAAAATTGTAAATTTGTCATTGAGCTAACTAGGTGAGAGAGAAGAGAGTACGTTTCAAAAGAACAGAACTTGTCCACCTGGTGGAATTCAAAAGAATACAGTAATTTTTTTGTGTGTAAGCTATGTGAATCGTAGTGGAATTTTGGATGCATACAGTGTGTAAACCATGTGAATCATAGTATGATTTTGAAGGCATAAATTCAAAACCTAGTGTTCAAACCATCTGTGTGGAAATATGTCAGGCTGTGCTGTTCATAAGGCCAGTGGCCAAATAGAAATAGAAAGAAAATTGAGATTCTGTTTTTATACTGCTGTGTTTAAAAAAAAAAAGGGAAATACCATCTGTTTGTCCACTAAATTAACTTGTTAAGTTTTTAAAGAAAAATAATAAATACAGGCAGTAGCCTTTCAAAAAAAGTTCAAAATGAGTGCAGTGTGAAAAGTTTTGTGTGCTGTTGTCTTCCATGACTTGGTCCCATGTACCCCACCTTAGCTTGACTAAGGCTATCGATCCGGGTCCTGGTTTTATAAGGTATTTCATGGCTGCAATTTTTGTCCTATCCTTTTGAATTGACTTTCACCGCCTCCACAAGTTGTTATTGAACGAGTACATTTTATCCTAGGACTTATAGTGACACCTTTTCATACACATGCAACAATATTCTCTTATTTTTGCACTTTCAGGTGACTCAACTCTGCGTAAACACAAACAACGCAAACTTTCCAATCACTTCTTGTGGAATGTAAATTTTCAGATGCATTTTTGTTTAGGATGTTCATGGCCTTCTAATACTTAGAAAATATTTTTGTTTCGAAATGCATCCACCCATCTCCCAAAGTTAAATTTTAGTCGAAATTCAAAATTTCCCTTCAGATTTAATTTTGGCTACCTATTTAATAAATATATAACGTGGCTGAGATTTTTCACCATTACACATACCGGGATTGTAAATAATGTTTTTTTAACTGCCGGTATGCTCACTTCCATTTTTGTTAACTACCGGTATGCCGTACCAGCCCACTTCGAACACTGATCAGCTCAAAACCAGTTTCTACGTAAAATACATTAAATTCTGTAGCTTCCGGTTAAATCAATTTTGATCTAATAGTTAATTAACTATTCATCGTATAAACATTAAACATTATGTTGTCTTTAGTCCTCAAAAACATTTCGCCCGATTTTTCTTAAATAAAACCTTTGTTGCATTATATAAAGGATGTTTGATGTTTTTGTCGAATTTCAACCAAATCAACTAATAAATTTATATATATATATATATGTGTGTGTGTGTGTGTGTGTGTGTAAGAATGCTAAATGAACGTGTGAATTATAAACAAGTAATATAAACCAACCTGTACTCAGGAAAACACCAAGTTGGTGAACGTGGCTTTTCGTATGTCAGCGAAAAGTCCAATATTTACTGACTCGCTGCCAGCGTTCTCTAAGCCACGGAGAATAACCAAAATCATGAACACTACTGGAACACACAAAGAACAACTGCTATGAGAACAACCCCAAGCCACGGAAAATAACCGAATATGCACTGTCGGACAATTGCTAAGGACGGATGACAATAGCAACGATAGCAACCATAAAATGGAAGGCAGGAAAATGTGGAAATTCGCATAAGTGCGGGATACAGTAAGGCGTGTTGTGCGTATGCAAATTTTGGATTGCCGAACATGTTCGTGACGTCATAGCGCTGATAAGAGATATAAAGGATTTGACGCGTATTGACCGTTGTTGTTCAAACGCAAAGTTGAAAGGGAAAGAATCAATTGACGAACTTGCAATTTTCAGTATGTCTTCCCGACATCACCTACATGATTTTACGCGTGGCCGTATTATTGGCAAGATTGAAGAAGGGCGAAAAATAACAGATGTTGCCAGGGAGTTCGACGTCAGCCACAGTGTTGTTTCAAGGCTTTGGAAATCATTTCAAACAAATGGAGAGTGTAGCAAACGTCCCGGGGGAGGTCGTGTTCGCAGTACGACACCTGCAGAAGATCGGTACATAGTGCTATCAACAAAAAGACACCGGCGCAGCACAGCTAGTGAGGTAGCAAATCAGTTTATGGCTGCTACTGGCAAGCGGATCTCCCGAAAAACTGTCGCCAGACGTTTGCATGAAGGAGGACTATACGCCCGCCGTCCTGTTGTGTGCATCCCATTGTCCAGACGTCACCGTACCGCCCGTTTGCAACGGTGCCATCAACATCGCAATTGGACTGATAACGACTGGTCTGCTGTCCTCTTCTCAGATGAGAGTAGATACAGTCTATCGTCTGATTGTCGACGACAACTGATCTGGCGTGATAGTGGTACTGCATATTGTCCAGCAAACATACAGGAAAGGGACCGATATCCGACGTCATGACGACCGATATCCGACGACCGTGTCATGGTATGGGCTGGCATCATGATCATAGGCGGTACGTCCCTCTATGTGCTTCCAACTGGGACTATGACTGGCCAACGATACATTAATGATGTTCAGCTACCTCATGTTTGCATGTTCCGTGGTGCTGTCGGTGATAGATTCATTTTCATGGACTACAACGCAAAATGTCATCGAACAGTCGCTGTCCAGGAGCACGTTCTCCAGATCTGAATCCCATTGAAAATGTGTGGGATGCTTTGGGGAAGAGTCTTGCTGGTCGCTAATGTCCTCCAATAAACAAAGACACCCTCATCCGTGCACTGACAGAGGAATGGGATAAATTACCCCAACAGCTGCTTGATAATGTTGTGAAAAGCATGACACGACGTGTGGAATCTTGCATCGCCCTCCATGGTGGCCATATCCCGTATTGACATCTTACTCCGGAACGCCTGCGGACGGTAATTGCATTTTTTTCACGTTTACGTATTCTGCACAAAATGGCCTGTTTGTCTCTTGAACACTTTCCAAAGCCTTCTGGATTTCAGAGCACAATA
The DNA here is from genome assembly GCA_039090855.1 of Macrothele yani. NCBI lineage: Eukaryota > Metazoa > Arthropoda > Arachnida > Araneae > Macrothelidae > Macrothele > Macrothele yani. Next base: position 39,533,714 of record CM077031.1, read on the forward strand.
AATTGTCTTTCTTGTAATGTCCTGGCATTCTGACATTATTTTATTTCACTTGGCATCCAACCACACTTACTTTATTATGCGCTATATAGCCGTTTATGATCCGTCTTTAGCAATTGTCCAGCAGTGTACATGCACAAAGCAAACGCCTAAGAGTCTGGAGCATTGAGGGATAGTTGTTATCAGAACAACACTGAATCTACAGATAAGGCTGTTGGGTCAAAGGTTACTGGATATGGTCACGGATAAACAAAACATTATCTTATCTGAGGCCAATAGATTAAAAAAGCACTTCTGAAAATCTATTGCCCTCAGATAAGGTTATGTTTATTCGTGACCATATCCAGTAACCTTTGACCCAGCAGCCTTATCTCATTGCATTGCGGCAATGTTTGATGATTTTACAACATTCGTGACTATTAAGTTAAATTTCTTGCTAATGGGCATAAGTTTGGGTTTTTTGCTCGTCCTTACTGGGAGGGAAAATTCTGTTAACAGTAGGTAATTCTAACGGCGATTAATATTGGCCGCGTGATTTCTTTTCTAAATTTCCATTACGACGGACATGGCTTTGTTTTCTGTTTTTGCTTTCCATTTGTCAGTGTGCCTTTACTTTTAGAAGTATCGTATGTTTCGGCTTATAAATATATGGAGTATGAGTCGAAATGGCCGCCCCGGTGGCGCAGTGGTCTAAGGCGCTGGCCTCGGATCATTCGTCCGTAAGGGGTCTGGGTTCGAATCCCGGTCAGGCATGGATGTTGTGTTTGTCTTACGGCACTGGCTCTCTCCCTTCCCTGGAACCAGTGACCCTAACTTAGGGACGGGCGACTGCTTATAGCCCATTGAGTTGCTCACGGTGGTCGTTAAACCTCCAATAAATGAAATGAATGAATGAGTCGAAATGATTAAAATTCTCAATTTCTTTATCTTCACTCATAGATAAATTGATCTTGAGTATAGGACTATGGTAGAGCGAATACACTTAGTGCTCCAAAATTCTGTAACTATGTCGTTGATGTTTTAGTAAATATTAAAAGAAAGAGAAAATGAAGAAACTTTTTCTGGAAAATGAAGAAACTTTTTTCTGGAAAAAATTTGAATTTCGTAAATTTATTTTTTTCTTACGACCTAATGCTACCGTATCCCTTCCTTCCGACTTAAAAGTACGAGAGGCCGAAAAAGTGCAGATGAGAGGGGGGAAATGGTCATACAAGTATGTTTAATCAGAATTATGGTTGCGGCGTGAGTATATGTATAATAAATGAAAGCAATACTTGATTTTAATTCAGTGGAGAATACAATAGAGCGATTCGCATAGCAAAAAAGATTGCCTTCTCTAGCTACTGGTCATTGCTATTCTTAAAGCGCATGCGCCGCCGGCTGTCGACACAACTGTCACCAGACAATCAACTGCGTAGCATCTGCGTATTTCAGAAGCTTAATCATTGCGAGATAATGAGAGGCATCATCCATTGTAGTTCTGACAGCTTTGCAAAACCAGAGCTCAATGCTACTCACGGGATCTTAGAGAATCGAGAGGGGAATGCAATTAATATAGGATAGCTGCTACTCCAAATCGGTCACGCAAATTCTTCCTCATTTATTTCTTCCCTGTTTGAGGGCTTGAGGTTCAAGTTTAATTTATTTGAGAAAGTTGCTACTTTGTTCTATTTATTGTGCTTCGCTTATTGGTATATTGAATGAGGTTTTTTAATATACATATATATATATTGACAAAAGTCACCGGACACCCCTTCAAAAGCAAATGAACGGATCCACTGCGTTGTTAAGATGACGGTACAGCTGCAAACGGTATAAAAACAAGCCTGCAGCTGACCGAGATCATATCGCACTGTGAGGTTGAATGAAGATGTCGCGGCGGGAGAGAACTGACTAAGAAAAGAAAGATTGTTGGGTGTTATATTAGTGGGTTGTCCATAAGAGAAACCGATAAGCGTTTAAACATACCCAAGTCAACTGTTTTGGATGTACTGAATAAGTGGAAGACACATGGCATGCCTGAAGCAGCAAAACGTACCTGCAGACCAAAGAGAAATCAGTGATAGGGGACGTTGAAGCCTCAGAAGAGTCCTTACAGTTAATCGACGTAGGTGAATAAAAATGCTGGAACCTCGGTATGTACTCGTACCATTCGCAGAGAACTTAATAATTCCATGGGTTGCCATGGTCGTGCGGCTCTTCATAAGCCTTTCATCTTCACTCGGAATGCTACTCGTCGTTTGGTATGGTGTAAAGAACATTTATCGTAAACCGTAGATCAATGAGAACGGGTCTTATGGACTGATGAATCCATATACACGATACATCAGTCTGATGGCCGTGTGTGGGTATGGCGGCAGCCAGGGAAACGCTATTTACCACAGTGTACTGTTCCTACGGTCAAGTTTGGAGCTGGCAGTGCACTCGTGTGTGGGTGTTTTTCGTGGTATGGTCCCGGCCCATTGGTTGTGATGGACAAACCTGCTAACCATCACGTCTACCTCAATATTCTGGTCAATTATGCCATACCAAATCTGTGGCAATACTATGGAATCGAGCTTTGTTGGTACCAGCAGGATAATGCACCAGGCCATGAAGCAAAGACTGTTACGGCGTGGTTTGACGATAATTCCGTATCGTGTGTGGACTGGCTAGCACAGAGCCCTGATCTAAATCCCATACGTGCTCTATGGGGTAAATTAGAGCGCCGCATAAGAAGTTTGGAACCAAAGTCTGCTACTAAGCAACAGTTAGCGGCAGCATTATGTACTGAATGGAAGCGTATACCTATCACTGTGTTCAAAAACCTTGTCGAAAGCATGTCTCGTAGGGTCAGTGCATGCATTAAGGCCAAAGGTGGACAGGCGCTGTACTAATGTATGTCAATAAATGCTATGTTGTGTTTCTGTTCTATATATATATATATATATATATATATGACATGAAGGCAGAAGGTGCTAAGAATAACCGGAGGATCGGAAAACTTCAGTAGGTAAATTCGGGCACGACAACAGAAACCAGCGTGGAAATACTCTCGTAGAGTTTGCAGAAGCAGAAGAGTTTTTCATCACGAACTCCGTTTTCAAGAAAAAGCCACACAAGGGATGGACATGGAGACATCCCAATGGATTGACAAGTGAAATCGATTTTACTATGTGTTACAAAAAATTCGTCATTGAAAACTGCAGTGTGCTAAACAAGTTCACACCATAGGTTGGTGAGATGTAAGATGCACTTCAACACTAAACTCAAACGTGGCAAGCGCATAAGACAAACAAAATGTATTGACATAACCAACCTTAAAAACACCATAATACCTTCCAATTGGAACTGAAGAACAAATTCCCTGCTTTAGAAGGCCTAACATCGGAAGAAGTAGATATTTCTGAAGTTAACACAAAAGTAACCAAAGCTCTTATGGAAACAGCAACGAAATTAGCTGGGTCTAAGAACAAGTTGCATTTGTAAACAAATTATCAGGAAGAACCAAAATGTTGATGCAAAAAAGAAGAGAGATGAGGACAACTAAAGAAGATGCGACTTCCAAAATGGAATCTATAGAGCTATGCAAGACAGTACGAAAAATTATCACTGATACTTTTTCGTACTGTCTTGATAGCACTATATCATCATCATCATCATTGTCAACCATTATCAATCCACTGCTGGACGAAGGTCTCCCCAAGTTTCCTCCACAACGGTCTGTCTTGTGCCAGTCTCCTCCATGTCACCCCTGCATACTTTCGAATTTCATCCACCCATCTCCCATGTGGTCTTCTTCTGGGTCTTTTCCTGTCCCTTGGGATCCAATCTAAAATTTCGGCTGTCCATCGATGATCTGTCCTTCTGGCAGTATGTCCAGCCCATTGCCATTTTAAGGATTTAACTCTGATCATGATGTCTTCCACTCTTGTCATTTTTCGGATCCACGAGTTCCTCTTCTTATCTCTCCTGGTTACACCAAGTATGCACCTCTCCATGCTTCTTTGAGTTGTCTGCAGCCTTTGTATGTCTCTTTTAGTTAAGGTCCACGTCTCTGCACCATACGTAAGCACTGGAAGGATGCATTGATCAAACACTTTTCTTTTAAGACATAATGGCATATTGCTCTTGAAAATTATGCTGTTTCTTCCAAAGCTCTCCAGGCAAGTTTTGTACGCCGATTAATTTCTTCATCAATGTGACCCTCACTTGATATCTGCTGTCCAAGATAAACGTACGTATCTGTTATCTCAAGCTTTTCTCCATCAATCGATAAATCTTTCATTTCTTGTAAAAGCATTGAACATCACTTTTGTCTTCTGAAAGTTCATTTTTAATCCCACTTCTTTACTCTTGTCAGCAAGTTCCTGGATCATACTCTGCAGCTCTGATGGGCTAGTTGCAAAAATGACTACGTCATCAGCAAAACGAAGGTGGGTTAGATAATCTCCATTAATCTTTATCCCCTTGTTTTCCCAGCTCAGTGACTGAAAAACACTCTCCAATGTGGCATTAAAGAGCTTCGGAGATATGGTGTCACCTTGTCTCACTCCCTTTCCAATTTTTATGTGTGTTGTATTTTCAAACAGCCTAATCTTTGCACTTGCATTTTCATAGATGTTATTAATAATATTAATGTATGCATCTTCAATACCGCAGGTTTTCAGAGCCATTGTAACTGCTGATGGTTTCACCGAATCAAAGGCTTTTTCATAATCGATAAAAGCCATGCACAATGGAAGTTCATATTCCCTCGCTCTTTCAATTAGTTCTCTCAGCACATGGATATGATCTATTGTGCTGTAGCCACTCCTGAATCCAGCTTGTTCTCTCGGTTGAGCCATGTCCAGTGTTACTTTCAAGCGGTGTGAAAGAACTTTAGTGAAGATTTTATAAACTACTGATAGGAGGCTGATAGGTCTGTAGTTTCCAAGATCCTCAATGTCACCTTTCTTATGTAGCAGGATCATTGTAGTGGTGTTCCAATCCTCAGGAATCTTTCCTTCATTAAGGCATCGAGTGAAAATTTGGGCGAGTACTGTTTCGATTTCTCCACTTGCTTCTTGTATGATGTCTATAGTAATTCCATCTTCTCCTGGAGCTTTCCCCCGCTTCATGTTCTTGATTGCATGTGCAACTTCTGCTGGAAGGACTGGAGGAACTCTGGTACTGGTATCTTTCATGATGTCTGGAGTGCATGTATCATCCTTTTCATATAATTTGGAATAGAAATCTTTCACTCTTGTCAAAATTTCGCCTCTATTTCTTGTTACAGAACCATCTTCTTTTCTCAGTGCCATAATCTGTTTTCTTCCCTTACTGAGATGTCCCTTTGCTATCTTTAGGCTTTGGTTGTTTTCAATTGCTTTCCTTACTAGTTCACAGTTGAATTTCCTTACGTCTTCAGTAATACCTTTTCGTATTGTCTTGCATAGCTCTATATATTCCACTTTGGAAGTCGCATCTTCTTTAGTTGTCCTCATCTCTCTTCTTTTTGCATCAACATTTTCGTTTTTCCTGATAATTTATTTACATGCAACTTGTTCTTAGACCCAGCTAATTTTGTTGCTGTTTCCATAAGAGCTTTGGTTACTTTTCTGTTAACTTCAGAAATATCCACTTCTTCCGATGTTAGGCCTTCTAAAGCAGAGAACCTGTTCTTCAGTTCCAACTTGAAGGTATTATGGTGTTTTTTTAAGGTTGGTTATGTCAATAGATTTTGTTTGTCTTATGAGCTTGCCACGTTCAAGTTTAGTGTTGAGGTGCATCTTACATCTCACCAATCTATGGTCACTGCCTGTGTTGAACTTGTTTAGCACACTGCAGTCTTTTATGACGAATTTTTTGTTACACATAATAAAATCAATTTCACTTGTCGCCCCATTTGGATGTCTCCATGTCCATTTCCTGTGTGGCTTTTTCTTGAAAAAGGAGTTCAAGATGAAAAACCCTTCTGCCTCTGCAAACTCTACGAGAGTATTTCCACGCTGGTTTCTGTTGCCGTGACCGAATTTACCAACTGAAGTTTCATTCTGTTGCCGTTGCCCTATTTTTGCATTGAAATCTCCCATAATTATTTTCAAGTGCTGCTTACCTTTATTATTTATTCCTTTATATATTCAACTGTGAACTAGTGAGGAAAGCAATTAAAAACAACCAAAGCCTAAAGATATAACAAAGGGACATCCCAGTAAGGGAAGTAAACAGATTATGGCACTGATAAGAGAAGATGGTTCTGTAACAAGAAATAGAGGCGACATTTTGACATGAGTGAAAGATTTCTACTCCAAATTATATGAAAGAGATGATACATGTACTACAGACATCATGAAAGGTACCAGTACCAGAGTTCTTCCAGTCCTCCCAGCAGAAGTTGCACATGCAATCAAGAACACGAAGCGGGGAAAAGCTACAGGAGAAGATGGAATTACTGTAGACATCATACAAGAAGCAAGTGGAGAAATCGAAACAGTACTCTCCCAAGTTTTCATTCAATGCCTTAATGACACGAAGATTCCTAAGGATTGGAACAATGCTACAATGATCCTGCTACATAAAAAAGGTGAGGATCTCAGGAACTACAGACCTATCAGCCTCCTATCAGTGGTTTATAAAATCTTCACTAAAGTTCTTTCACACCGCTTGAAGGTGACACTGGACATGGCTCAACCGAGAGAACAAGCTGGATTCAGGAGTGGCTACAACACAATAGATCATATCCACGTAATGAGAGAACTAATTGAAAGAGCGAGGGAATATGAACTTCCATTGTGTATGGCTTTTATCGATTCTGAAAAATCCTTTGATACAATGGCTCTGAAATCCTGCGGTATTGAAGATGCATACATTAATATTATTAATAACATCTATGAAAATGCAAGTGCAAAGATTCGGCTGCTTGAAAATACGACACACATAAAAATTGGAAAGGGAGTGTGACAAGGTGACACCTTATCTCCGAAGCTCTTTAATGCCACATTGGAAAATGTCTTTCAATCGCTGAACTGGGAAAACAAAGCGATATAGATTAATGGAGACTATCGAACTCACCTTCGTTTTGCTGATGACGTAGTCATTTTTGCAACCACCCCATTAGAGCTGCAGAGTATGATCCAGGAACTTGCTGACAAGGGTAAAGAAGTGTGATTAAAAATGAACTTTCAGAAGATAAAAGTGATGTACAATGCTTTTACAAGAAATGAAGATTTATCGATTGATGGTGAAAAGCTGGACATAACAGATACGTACGTTTATCTTGGACAGCAGATATCAAGTCAGGGTCACATTGATGAAGAAATTAATCGGCGTACAAAATTTTCCTGGAGAGCTTTTGGAAAATATGCCATTATGTCTTAAAAGGAAAGTGTTTGATCAATGCATCCTTCCAGTGCTTACATATAGTGCAGAGACGTGGACCTTAACTAAAAGAGACATAAAAAGGCTGCAGACAACTCAAAGAACCATGGAGAGGTGCATGCTTGGTGTAACCAGGAGAGATAAGAAAAGGAACTCGTGGATCCGAAAAAGGACAAGAGTGGAAGACATCTTGATCATCTTGATCAGAGTTAAATCCCTGAAATGACAATGGGCTGGACATACTGCCAGAAGGACAGACCATCGATGGACAGCCGAAATTTTAGATTGGATTCCAAGGGACAAAAAAGACTCAGAAGAAGACCACATGGGAGATGGGTGGATGAAATTCTAAAGTATGCGGGTGTAATATGGAGGAGACTGGCACAAGACAGACCGTTGTGGAAGAAGCTTTGAGAGACCTAGCTACGACCAGCAGTGCATTGATAATTGTTGGCGATGATATATACACACGTATATATACAGATGTAAGGTCAGGTGATGCGTAACATCACAGCCTCTCCTTGATAAATGTCAACCCCGCCTTCTCGTGGTACATCCTGTTTCCACTAAAGGGGCTCTGACGACCGCCAATAGCGGTATACCTATATCATCGGGATTAGAGGAAATGCTATCCCACACTCACCAACCCGCTTGGCCAGCGTGGTGAGTTATGGCCAAACCTCTCCAAAACGACTCCACAACTAAAATCTTGGCCCTCAGTCTCCGGCAGCTGGAATGTACCTGGCCAAGGCAGCGGCCAGTGCGACATGAAGGCAGAGGGTGCTAAGAATCCTCGGAGGACCGGACTAGGCTGCCATCTAATGCTGACCTTGGCTACGTATAATGGACGCTCCCTATCTTCTTATTCAAGGCTTCTTGAATTGGAAGAGGAACTACAAAGGATCAAGTGGGACATTGCCGAGCTAAGTGAGGTAAGAAGAAAAGGAGAAGATCTCATTGAACGGAAAAGTGGACATCTCTTCTACTATCGCGGGACTGATACTGGCAGAACTAGTGGTGTTGGATTTATAATGAACAAGAAACTGAAGGATAAAGTTGTAGAAGTTAGAAGTTCTTCTGACAGAGCTGCACGACTCGTTATCCAGCTCTCGAGAAGATACCAGGCTCAGATTATTCAAACTTATGCACCCACCACAAGTCATCCAGAAGAAGAAATTGAAGAATTTTATGAGAAAATTCGTCATCTAAATAATTGAAGATAATTATGGGAGATTTCAATGCAAAAATAGGGCAACGGCAACAGAATGAAACTTCAGTAGGTAAATTCGGTCACGGCAATAGAAACCAGCATGGAAATACTCTCGTAGAGTTTGCAGAGGCAGAACGGTTTTTCATCTTGAACTCCTTTTTCAAGAAAAAGCTGCACAGGAAACATCCAAATGGGACAACAAGGGAAATTGATTTTATTATGTGTAGCAAAAAATTCGTCTTAAAAGACTGCAGTGTGCTAAACAAGTTCAACACAGGTAGTGACCATAGATTGGTGAGATGTAAGATGCACCTCAACACTAATTGATTTTATTATGTGTAACAAAAAATTCGTCATAGAAGACTGCAGTGTGCTAAACAAGTTCAACACAGGTAGTGACCATAGATTGGTGAGATGTAGGTTGGTTATGTCAAACAAAATATATTGACATAACCAACCTTAAAAAACACCATAATACCTTCAAGTTGGAACTGAAGAACAGATTCTCTGCTTTAGAAAACCTAACATCGGAAGAAGTGGATATTTCTGAAGTTAACAGAGAAGTAACCAAAGCTCTTATGGAAACAGCAACAAAATTAGCTGGGTCTAAGAACAAATTGCACGTGAACAAATTATCAGGAAAAACCAAAATATTGATGCAAAAAAGAAGAGAGATGAGGACAACTAAAGAAGATGTGACTTCCAAAGTGGAATATATAGAGCTATGCAAGACAGTACGAAAAAATATCACTGAAGACGTAAGGAAATTCAACTGTAAACTAGTAAAGAAAGCAATTGAAAACAACCAAAGCCTAAAGATAGCAAAGGGACATCCCAGTAAGGGAAGGAAACAGATTATGGCACTGAGAAAAGAAGATGGTTCTGTAACAAGAAATAGAGGCGAAATTTTGACAAGAGTGAAAGATTTCTACTCCAAATTATATGAAAGGGATGATACATGTACTCCAGAGATCATAAAAGGTACCAGTACCAGAGTTCTTCCAGTCCTCCCAGCAGAACTTGCACATGCCATCCAGAACATGAGGCAGGGAAAAGCTCCGGGAGAAGATGGAATTACTGTAGACATCATACAAGAAGCAAGTGGAGAAATCGAAACAATACTCGCCCAAATTTTCACTCGATGCCTTAATGAAGGGAAGATTCCTGAGGATTGGAACAACGCTACAATGATCCTGCTACATAAAAAAGGTGACATTGAGGATCTCAGGAACTACAGACCTATCAGCCTCCTATCAGTGGTTTATAAAATCTTCACTAAAGTTCTTTCACACCGTTTGAAGGTGACACTGGACATGGCTCAACCGAAAGAACAAGCTGGATTCAGGAGTGACTACAGCACAATAGATCATATCCACGTACTGAGAGAACTAATTGAAAGAGCGAGGGAATATAAACATCCATTGTGCATGGCTTTTATTGATTATGAAAAAGCCTTTGATTCGGTGAAACCATAAGCAGTTACAATGGCTCTGAAATCTTGCGGTATTGAAGATGCATACATTAATGTTATTAATAACATCTATGAAAATTCAAGTGCAAAGATTTGGCTGTTTGAAAATTCAACACACATAAAAATTGAAAAAGGTGTGAGAAAAGGTGACACCATATCTCCGAAGCCCTTTAATGCCACATTGGAAAATGTCTTTCAATCACTGAACTGGGAAAACAAAGCGATATAGATTAATGGAGACTATCGAACTCACCTTCGTTTTGCTGATGACGTAGTCATTTTTGCAAGTACCCCATCAGAGCCGCAGAGTATGATCCAGGAACTTTCTGACAAGAGTAAAGAAGTGGGATTAAAAATGAACTTTCAGAAGACAAAAGTGATGTTCAATGCTTTTACAAGAAATGAAGATTTATCGTTTGATGTAGAAAAGCTGGAGATAACAGACACGTACGTTTATCTTGGACAGCAGGTATCAAGTGAGGGTCACATTGATGAAGAAATTAATCGGCGTACAAAACTTGCCTGGAGAGCTTTTGGAAGAAACAGCATAATTTTCAAGAGCAATATGCCATTATGTCTTAAAAGAAAAGTGTTTGATCAATGCATCCTTACAGTGCTTACGTATGGTGCAGAGACATGGACCTTAACTAAAAGAGACATACAAAGGCTGCAGACAACTCAAAGCAGCATGGAGAGGTACATGCTTGGTGTAACCAGGAGAGATAAGAAGAGGAGCACGTGGATCCGAAAAATGACAAGAGTGGAAGACATCCTGATCAGAGTTAAATCCCTGAAATGGCAATGGGCTGGACATACTGCCAGAAGAACAGACCATTGATGGACAGCTGAAATTTTAGATTGGATCACAAGAAAAGATCCAGAAGAAGACCACATGGAAGATGGTTGGATGAAATTCGAAAGTATGCGGAAGTGACATGGTGGAGGCTGGCAAAAGACAGACCGTTGTGGAGGAAACTTGGGGAGACCTTTGTCTAGCAGTGGATTTATAATGGGGCACAATGATGATGATATATAGTATATATATATATATACAGTCGAGCCATATTTTTGTGACTACCTTATACTTTTGACGTCAACAGCCGGGGCCGCAGGGACTACTGCTCTGTGTCTTTACGGGCCTGGCCACGGGATTAAGAATTTGCTTGTGACGTCACGCTAAGCGACGGGCATGTCAACGGGTAGCTGATGACATCAATGTGAAAATATTCTTTTTTCGCTTCACATTATTTAAATTCCTTTTGACTGATGATTGTGAGCAATTACTCCATGTACAAAATGTAAAATTTGTGTTAAAAAAATTAGCTGAAAGAAGGTTGAAGAGTTGAATGTGGTAAACGGAAAATGTTCAAAATGTAATCAAACTGAATTTGAACTGGGACTAAAGTGCGCTTCTGTATTTTTAAATATATTTTTAAATAACTACTCAAAGTTGAAAAATGGCCGCTTAAATAACATGTCAGGGAAAATAAAATAGCAATGTTTGCAGCAGCTACTTAATGAATCTGGTCTTCCTGTGTGTCTCAACAACAATGGGAATATCTCCAAATATTGGAAAAGACATTTGATAATCATCATTACAGGGAAACTGAATCCTAGTTCCAGTCTAACTACCCTAAACCCCATACAAATAAATATATTTCAATTTTCATTTTGGATATTTTTAATCATCATTTCATGTGTGGGAAGCATGTATGTTCTAACACAAGGTGAGTTTATTTTTCATTTATTTATTTCTGTGTGTACATTGTGCTGAGAGTTGCACTTTCTGAGTATCAATTGGCAGCCTCAAAACTTTTTTATTTATATCTGTATACCCTGCAACATTTTATGCAGATAAATAGTAAGATTATATCTCTAATTCCTTCAATTTCAATATAGGAGGGGAGAGGCTAAATTGTTAAAGCCACACATAAATATAGAATGTAGTGTCATTATTAAATTTTTCTTTGACACTTTCTTTTCCAAACATGTTCTCAGTATTAATTTAGTACATAGTTGGCCTCCCCCAATTTTTTTCTTTATATCTGTACGTACTGCAACATTAACCTGGTGCATCATTATTATAGCATTTCTTTCTGTGAATTACTTTTTCAAACACATTCTGAGTATATTAATTTTGGAACACTTTGCCTCTTCGGATTTATCCTTTTTTGGATGAAAGCAATGTTATTTGACCAGAAAAGTTAGGGTCTAAAACCGCAGTTTTGGAGGTTGTTTTATTAAATTCTCGCCGGTTTTCTTTTACACATGCAAATTGCAATGTAACAGTATATCAACGTACTAATAGATTGCGTTTCAGTTATTTTCTGCGTCTGTTTAAAACTGCGTTAACAGAGGTTTTTTGGTATAACCGTTTCTACTCATACAGAACAGAGAAAGCGTAGTTCCTGAGAAAGGTAAAACAGACGCAAATTTCTTTCTTTCTCAAATAATCAAATAATATATAATAATCGTCACTGTCACTGCACGATTTAAAATCCGATTTAACAAGATCACATTAAAGATTTATTACATTAAAATATATTATTTACAAGTTAAAATCTATTAGATCTTTCGTGTTGATAAAACGATACTACATCTTTAATCTACTAGATCTTTCAGTGTCGATTATTATTGGATTATTCGAGTGGTGCACAACTAATTCTGAGTTCTTTCTCTTTGTTTTTTCTAAATTTCGGTAGAACTACCATTATAAAGTAACATGTCATAAAATAATGAGCAGAAAACTAAAATATAGACCTTATTAAACTGTTCCTTCGAGCATTAATTACGACTGAATGCCCAGAAACGTACAGTGCTGTAACCTTTTCGCTCAGCGTGACGTCACAAAAACGATGGGCAAGCCCATAAAGAGAGAAGGGGTGAGTCCCGGGAGCCCCGCAATAGCGCACAGTCCATGAAAGAGGATACGTGTTGTGAGCTGGCTTGCTGGGTATATAAGGTGTGCTGAAGGTATTCTGAAAACATGAGGCCGCGGGTGGCCGAGTGAACAACGTTCGTGACTGCCACGGAAAGGGCCTCAGGTTCGATCCCAGGCAGGTACGAACGCTCGATCCCAGGCACGTACGAACGCTCGATCCACTAAATACCCGCCGTGCGTCGGATGGGCGCGTTAAGCCGTCGGACCTCGGGTACTGACCCCCTCCCGGTAATAAATAAGGTCGTCTTCCTCCCCCTTTCTACTTCGCTTCCGTGTCACTTTCCTATCTGGCACTATGGCCCAAATCTCCTAGTTTCCTGTTTCTAAGGGTTGTTTAAGACCTGGGGTCAGACACTCCCTTCCTAAAATCCTCTACCTATGATCATGATCTGAAAACATATCACCCGTTGCTGTCATCGATAAAAGAAAATATTATCAGATTTGCAAAAAGGGATGTTTATCGGCTTTTGGGCCAAGGGTGGCTGTATTTCTGAAGAAGCGCACTTTGTGAACTGTTCGCGTGCTGCTTTGGTTAAAGTTTATCGTGATTGGAGAAATGGCCTCATTGCGAATAAGGAACGTGGAAACTGAGGAGCATCACGTGCCATTGATGTGAAAGATGAACGTCGGCTGCGAAGGTGCGTGAGGGCCGATCGACACGTTACAATGGAGCAAATCCCTGGCAGAATGAATCAGGGGGCTACCGGGCGTTTCTAAGACGACAGTTCAGTGAACCCTGCTGCAATGGGGCTCCGATGCAGACAGAGAGTCACTGTATCTATGCTAACGAAGGTGCATCGGCTGAAAAGGTTTACATTTGCACGGCAGTATTGGAATTGGACCTCCACTGATCGGCAAAGGATTGCCTTTTCCGATGAGTCACGTTTTCTGCTTCATCGAAGAACAAACACTCTTCAACCATTGCTTGAAGAGCACAAGCTGGTGGGGGCAGCGTTATGGTCTGGGGAATGTTTTCGTGGCATTCCCTGGGTCCACTCATACTCCCACTATGGACCGAATTCGTTATGAATCCATCCTTGCAGATCACGCACACCCACGCATTCTGATTGTCTTCCCTGGGGCGAATGGGATCTCTCAGCAGGACAGTGCGTCGTGTCACACAGCTAAAACTGTCCAAGAGTGTGAATGGAAGAGCACGACGAAGAATTCAAAGTTCTTCCCTGGTCCCCTTATTCCCCAGACTTAAACCCAATTGAGCATCTGTGTGACCACCTCGATCGTGTTGTTCGCTGTATGTATAATCCACCACTCACCTTCCTGCAGATGTCAGATGCACTGCAGTTAGCATGGCTTCACATACCTGTGAACACCATCTAGCATCTTATTGAGTCACTCCCAGCCCGTCTAGCTGCTGTCAGCGCTGCACACGCCGGTTACTCTGGATATTAGCTGATGGTCACAACGATGTGACTCGACCGTGTATATATAAATATACTATGGATCGTGTATAAATATAATTAGATTGTGTATCTGGATTCATCAGTCCATAGGATCCGTTTCCATGGATCTATGGTCCACGATAAATGTTCTTTACACCATGCTAAACGACGAGTAGCTATCCGAGTGAAGATGAAAGGCTTTTGAACAGCCACACGACCACGGTAACCCATGGAATGAAGTTCTCCGCGAATGGAACGTGTTCATACCAAGGTTCCAGCATTTTTACTCACCTGTACACTGAGGTCTTGTGCAGTAGTACTCCGTCGATTAGCTACAACGACTCTCATGAGGCTTCGACGACCTCTATCACTGATTTTCTTTGGCCTGCCGGTACGTTTTGCTGCTTTAGGCACGCCATGTGTCTTCCATTTATTCGGTACATCCAAAACAGTTGACTTGAGTATGTTTATACGCCTCTCGGTTTCTGTTATGGACAACCCACTAATATAACACCAAACAATCTTTTGTTTCTCAAAGTCAGTTCTCTCCCGCCACAACATTTTCACTCAACCTAACAGTGCGATATGATCTCGGTCAGCTGCAGGCTTGTTTTTATACCGTTTGCAGCTGTACCGCCATCTTAACAACGCAGTGGATCCGTTCATTTGCTTTTAAAGGGGTGTCCGGTGACTTTTGTCAATATATATATAATAATTAACTAAAGAAAACTTTGTGAAAGTTATATACCTTAAACACTTAGTTGCAATATGTACAAAGTATTTCAGCAGTGCTTTAAGTGCATAATTAATTAGTATTAAGAACTTAACTACTTTGAAAAAACAGCGCATAGACAGCGCATAGAAAAGGAACAAGCTAAGCCATCTTCTGTTCCTAGGTACATCAAAAGACGCTCAAAGTTACAAAGAAAAGAAAAGAAAGAGTTAAAACCCGCAAAAATGTTAACAGACAAATCAATGCCTAAAAGTTGAAAAGCTAAAAAACGACAGAGAAAAGGTACATGAAGTACAAACATTGAACTTATAAAACCTAGAACCCAAAAACAAGGAAGAGAGCTTACCTCTTGTGTTACAAAAACTTTTCTCCTCACAAGAGAAGAACATGGCTGACCTCTTCTGCCACTCCCTAGACGCTGGGGGGCTCAAGTTTTCTTTCAAAAATCTGTTCGTTATAAATTAACATTTCCTTTTTTAATTGCAATGTAAAATTTGGATTTCTTTTGCATTGTTTTTCAGGTTTAAATTCTCTCTCAAACGAACTTGGAATTTCGTTATGGCTGAAAATCATTTCTAATTATTATGTCACTCTCACAGCTTGAGTTCTCTTTAATCTTCTTCTCTCTGTTTAATAGTAACAGATGAAGAGTATGGGTCGGGCCAGGAAGGTTAATGGATGCAAGCGAAAATGTTAACTAGTGCTAGGTCATGCAACTCTAAGGAGGACATGACTTATATATATATTTTTTAAACTATTTTAGGTGGGAATGTTACTTGCATCTATGGCCTTGCAGAAACCCATTTCCAACTAGGTCTTTGTGGAAGTGAGAAAATGCAGAGTTTTTGCTGGTCCTTGATAAAGCCAAGGCTCAGTATTCTCGACACCTTCTACATTCAGTTGTTTTATTTTATTTTTTACCTTTTTTTCCTTTTGATCACACAGGTAGATACATAACCTTTTCTATGTTGTACTAGGTGTGAGTCAAAATTATATATGTATTTTTTTGCTTAGGTATCTTCTTTATAGAATATATATATATATATATATATATGTGTGTGTGTACTCTCAGAAAGACAACGCCCTCCATCACAAAGCCTACACTGTGCAGGTGTGGTTCGAGAATCATGTCCAAAAATTTCCTGTGTTCCTCTGGCCGGCAATTTCTTGTAACGTAAATCCCATTGAACAAATACTCGACTGTTCACTCCAATGTCTTGCTCTGTCGCCAAACTGCTGTTCGTCATTCTGTCTGCTGATACAAAATATGCAAGAAAACCGTTCGTGTGGTAACAAAGTCAACTGCACGCCGCCGGTGCATTTGGTTACCCCTGCGAAAGGTAGCTCAACATGTTCTTAGATAGGTTTTCATGATGCCACTTGCATACGTATGCGCCACCCCCGTGGTGCAGTAGTCTAAACGATGGCTATTGACCGATCGTCCGAGCTGCGTCCGGGTTCGAATCCCGTTGCGGCATGGATGTTGTTTTTGTCTTCCGGCACTGGCTCTCTCCCTTCCTTGGAGTTAGTGGCCCTAAATTGGGGACGGGCGACTGCTTATAGCACATTGAGTTGCTCCTCACGGTGGTAGTTAAACATCCAATAAAAAAAATGTACGAGTATATGTAAGTATATATATTATAACTCGGACAGTACCTCTGTCTGTGGCTACGATATTTCTGGTTCTAAGTATCACATTTAAAAAGTTCTTTTTCGCCGCCCCGGTGGCGCAGTGGTCTGAGCGATGGCCTCTGGTCATTCGTCCGAACGGGGTCTGGGTTCGAATCTCGGTGAGGCATGAATGTTGTGTTTGTCTTACGGCACTGGTTCTCTCCCTTTCCTGGAACCAGTGACCCTAAATTAGGGACGGGCGACTGCTTATAGCCCATTGAGTTGCTCACGGTGGTCGTTAAACCTCCAACCAAGAAAAAAGTTCTTTTTCAATTGAATGGAAGGAATCTTATCTGTGATTTTTCGTTCTGCAAATTTATCTTTCCATCTACACAATCAGAATTGTGTTTTAGAAGCCCCTAGTTGTTTTATTCTAGAAAATAGAATTGGTTTCCATAAAACTAATTTCTATTCCCATATGCCCATAGAATTGTGTGCTCGAGAAAAAATGTTATTTATTTTTTTGCTAAAATGCTCCCTGTTCAGATTAAAATGTTTCATAGCTTTCTTTATTATTATTTTTATTAGGTGTACAAATAAGTTTGAAAGCGTTTTAAGAGAAAGCAACATGCTACTTGAGAGAGAACAACAATACCTTACAATCTGAACAAAACAACTTCTGTTTTTGCACGATATTCAATAAGACATTATTTAAAACCACTGACTTACTAAAATCTTTAATTTACAATTAAAAGGCATAATAATTTCGTAGTTCAAAACCATAAGACCTTTCAAGCTTGCTACGAGCTCATCCTCAGATGGGGAACTACAAACTACTGGGACAGGTGTTTAAATATCAAATTCTCCGTCACATATGCCTCTTAACAATCAATGAAAACTGCTAAAATGTTCTAGTGTGAGTTGTCACTTGAGTTCGAATGGTCACTCCAGACAGCTGGTATCCACGAGTCTGGGATTACAACAGGACAGGCCATATCCACGGAGAAATAAACTGTTACAGTGGACCCCCCCCATCCTAAAACCTGAAGAAAACTCTAAAATTTGTCCGCCATGTCACGTATGGTGTGAGGCAGCTGGGAATCACAGTTCGGCAGGCTCACATGTTCTTTTACAGTTCACAGTTTTTTTTTTATTTATTTCTCATTTACGTTGTTTTTTCTTTCGGCTGTTCTCTAAATTAATTAACAAAATTGCGGGATAATTGGGAAGTCGCTCCAATGCTTTTGAAGGCAAGAAACGCAATATTTTTGCCATTTTGAATTGCTAGACCTCACACATAGCCCTGAAGTGAAACATAAAAATTCCTATTTCAAGTGTCTTCGAGGAGCTGCAAAACGAACAAGGGAAATGTGCTTTCGAATGCGGATGGAAGCAGCATTGTTAGAAGTGTTTTTTCACTTTTCTTTTTTCTTCTTTCCGCTTGTAGCTTAACGCTGTGGTCCGTATGTTTACTTCAGTGGGTGGTCCAAGAGACCCTCAGCAGACACAACTCTGTCAGGAAGAAAGATACTCTGACGTCTGCGAGGGACAATGGGCAATTAAGAGTATAGAATCGCCGAAAAGAATAGGGGGTGAATTCGAGCGTTGTTTTCGGTCAGAGTTGCTGATATACGCTTAAGCTAAAAGCACGTCTGATTTCGCTCGGCGGAGAAAATTAATCTCAGGGCTGGCGGTCGCAACTCGATAAAAATAATGGAAACAAAACCTGCGAGGGGCATATTTGAACTACGTACTCAGGCAGGGTAGATGTTATGCTAACGGAAAGGAACTGACTGAATTGGGAATGAACGGTCAAAAAGGACGGAAGGTAGAGACGGACGGAATCTACTATAGCAGCAGCGGAAGTGAAGGGGTCCCACTCTCCAAGCAGCTGACGGTCAGAATCATTTCTTCAAGACAACTGAAATCATTTCCCAGGAACACGGAAAATCAGTCTCGGAAATCGCAACAGCAGAGGTGAGAGAGGCTGTTTTGTTTAACGGCCACCTTGAAATCGTCACGAGAGTAGATCAGTGTGCACTCTAATCATTGCAACAAAGTGCGGCATGATATCACCATTTTAATTGTGTGCTTCATTTACATCAAGCGTCAAAGTGAAGTGTTGAATCATCGGTGCTGCCACATGGTGCAAGTGTCTGTGTGTGTGTGCGTGTTTTTTTGTCGTGTGATATTATGTGATGCACACTGGATTTGCACAGCAAAGTCACGAAACTGTAAGTAGATGAATATTTCCTTTTTCTTTCTTCGCACATCTGCGAACTTGTGCCATCCCAACACCCAAAGCTGCATGGACATAGATGCAGTAATGCTGAGTGACTGAACCTCAGAGGAAATACCTGCACATACAGATTTCAATTTCTTACAGGGCCCATTTCCTGATTATTTTTTTTTTAATGAATAAGGGAGAGGGTGTGGCCACAAATTCCGCTGAGCGGGACAGTTTCTTTTAACTTTGGTTCAGGGCCAAAGCGAGCGGGGAAGGGATCTGCATAACATGCTTATTAGATTTAGTTAATTAACTTTGGCAGTATTTCGCACCTATAATCGTATACCGCAAATTAACGTGCTTGTGTATTTTGCGTCGCGAGTATTTTTAATGTGATCGTTTGCATATAATTTTTTCATTCTCTAAGCAATTGTATATGAATATCACCTGCAGCTCTATTTAGTGTGTTAACGAGTAGTATCTCTTGTTCAGATAGTCCGGTGGAGACTCAGTCGGCTTGCGTCTTCCGACAGTAAAGTGTGACACCGTATGCTGCCCACATAAGAGGGGCAATTGTCTATGCGCCTAGAGAGCGCCGTATCTGTTTAAATCTCGCAGAACGTAATTAAATGTTGTGTTGTGTATTTGAGAATCATGTGTTATTTGCGAAAGTGAGTGTTTTACTCGCTGGTTGGGGATTGAATGTACCGGAGTAAGATCCGGAGCACTACACTCAGTCACGAATTGGTGATTGCGGGTGAACCTCATCACAACCACTGATCCGAAAGTATCATTTTTTTTATTTATTTTATTTTTTATTTGTTGTTGTTATTTTTGTTCACACGGTGGATTCACCCAAGCCATATGCTTCGGGTCATTCTTCAACTTTTCATTTTTTATGTTCTGGTGTGAATCTTTGAGTGCCGCGGTGTACCTGAGATTTTCACCTGGTGCCGCGGCCAACTAAAATGTACGACAGGTTCCAAGCACCGTTACCGACCGACTCGGCAGGACCACTGCTAGTGCCGTGTAACAAAACTTTCCGCAAAGAGTGTGGTGAATTTCCTATTCGCAGTGGTGAGGACACAAGAATCCTCCCAAATTGGTACATGAGTTCCTTTCGATGTCAGTCTGGATAATACCGTTGTTTGCGCACGCATTTTGACATTGTATCTGTGTTCCCTAATCCTGGTTTCCAATGTGCGTAATGTCGATCCTATGTAAACTTTGCCTTCTAGCCCTTAGAGGTATACGGCATACCTCAAATTTTTGGTCGTCATTCGTAGGTACTTTTTCCTTTCTGAACATGGATAGGATATTCCTTGTCCTAATTCCAAAGTATACGTTGTTGTGTCGGCAGTGGTTCTTTAAAACGTGAATAACATCGGGGACGCAGTCCATGGAACCCACAAATCTAATGGGTTTTCTCTGTAAAGTCGTGGCTACTTGCATTCTAACCTTGTACATAATGTTGTTGACGATAGTATTCGTATAGCCGTGTGTCAGGGCAATTTCGTAAATTTTATTAAATTTTTGCTGGCGAAGAGCGGCAAAAGAGGAATGTGAGAAATCTCGTCGTACGAGGGAATACAGAGCTGAAAGTTTGTAGTTTGCCGGGTGAGCTGAATTTCTGGGTACAATAGTGGTATGTGTCGAAGATTTGCAGTATACCGAGTAAGAGATATTCTGGGTATTAGGGTTGCGAACTAATTGAATATCCAAGTATGGGAGGAAATAACTGGTCTCGGTTTTAATGGTAACATTGATTGCGGTATATTATGAGGATAATCGTTCAGAAAAAAGAGTAAGTTCTGCAATGGATGATGGCCAAAAAACAACTACGACGTCGACGTAGAGGAGATATAGTAGTGGCTGAGTTGGAGATTGAACCAGAACTTTATCTTCTAAAGATTGTAGCAGAATTTCGGCCAATATAGGTGATAGGGACAGGGAAGGGGGGGAGGCCATAGCAGCCCACTCA
This sequence comes from Macrothele yani, assembly GCA_039090855.1. NCBI lineage: Eukaryota > Metazoa > Arthropoda > Arachnida > Araneae > Macrothelidae > Macrothele > Macrothele yani. The sequence continues at coordinate 39,554,623 of CM077031.1, forward strand.
AGTTGTTGATAAATACGTTTGTTAAACGAAAAATATGACCTTTTTTGTACAAGACGTAAAACATTGAGGACAGCCTGTATTTCATTGGGGGACGTTTGTACTTGGGTAGTGAGTTTCTTTTCAATGATATTATGTACAACGTTCACAGGAACATTGGGAAAGAATGCAACTATTGCAGAACTTATTCTTTTTTCTCAACGATTATCCTCATAATATACCGCAATCAATGTTACCATTAAGACCGAGACCAGTTATTTCCTCCCATACTTGGATATTCAATTAATTCGCAACCCTAATACCCAGAATATCTCTTACTCGGTATACCGCAAATTTTCGACACATTCCACTATTTTACCCAGAAATTCTGCTCACCCAGCAAACTACAAACTTTCAGCTCTGTATTCCCGCGTACGACGAACTTTCTCACATTCCTCTTCTGCCGCTCTTCGCCAGCAAAAATTTAATAAAATTTACGAAATTGCCTTGACACACGGCTATACGAATAATATCGTCAACAACATTATGTACAAGGTTAGAATGCAAGTAGCCACGACTTTACAGAGAAAACCCATTAGATTTGTGGGTTCCATGGACTGCGTCCCCGATGTTATTCACGTTTTAAAGAACCACAACCGACACAACAACGTATCCATTGGAATTAGGACAAGGAATATCCTATCCATGGTCAGAAATGAAAAAAGGTCCTATGAATAACGACCATAAATTTGGGGTATACCGTATACCTCTAAGGGCTACAGATTCGTCCCTAGAAGACAAAGTCTACATAGGATCGACATTACGCACATTGGGAACCAGGATTAGGGAACACAGATACAATGTCAAAATGCGTGCGCAAACAACGGTATTATCCAGACTGACATCGAAAGGAACTCATGTACCAATTTGGGAGGATTCTTGTGTGCTCACCACTGCGAATAGGAAATTCACCACACTCTTTGCGGAAAGTTTATTTTTCCGTGAATATGGCCTGTCCTGTTGTAATGAAGAAACCTCTTGCTGTATCCCAGACTCGTGGATACCAGCTGTCTGGAGTGACCATTCGAACTCAAGTGACAACTCACACTAGAACATTTTAGCAGTTTTCATTGATTGTTAAGAGGCATATGTGACGGAGAATTTGATATTTAAACACCTGTCCCACTAGTTTGTAGTCCCCCATCTGAGGATGAGCTCGTAGCAAGCTTGAAAGGTCTTATGGTTTTGAACTACGATATTATTATGCCTTTTAATTGTAAATTAAAGATTTTAGTAAGTCAGTGGTTTTAAATAATGTCTTATTGAATATCGTGCAAAAACGGAAGTTGTTTTGTTCAGATTGTACAAATGGGCACGAAAAAACATACAGATTGTCCTGCAACAATACCTTTACGAATCAAAAGATGCGCCGTCATTATGTATCACCTTCCGCCATTGGTCGGGCAGCTGACGGATTCTAGTCCTATGACGCGATGAAATATTCAACCTATTTTTGCACTTCGTCACATGTCCGGAACCGTACAGCAGACAAACTACGTTGCATCGATCGGAAAAAATGATAGTCTGAAAGGGCTATATAGGGACTATACGCCGACTGCTCCAAAACGTCCCAGCCAAGCGTCAATACCGTTTCCTTGACCGATTTTGCGACACGTGGCATAGCGTTGTCATGCAGTATAATTTCACGGGACGCAATCCATTGCCTGTGAATGGACGTTTCCGACAGATTTTCTGATTCAATCGCAACAATTGTTGCTTGTAGCGATCAGCCGTAACAGTCTCACTCTGTTCCAATAGTTCATAATAGTGCACACCCTTCACATCCCACCAGATGCACAGCAGAACTTTCTTGGGGTGAAAATTGCCTTGCGGTGTCGAAGTCGTTTCCTCACCGGGGTCTACCCAGTGTTTTCTGCGTTTCGGTTTGTCGTACCATATCTACTTTTCATCACCCGTAACGATTTTCCACAGGAAAGAATTTCTGTGTTGTTTATTCAACAGATTCAAACACTTTATGACACGCTCATCCTTGTTCCTTTGGCTCAGGTCATGTGGCACCAATTTTCCTTCCTTCTGAATCTTTCCCGCTGCGCATAAACGATTGGAAATGGTTTACTGAGTTACTTCCAGTTGTTCAGCTACGTCTTTTTAGCGTTTGAGACGAAACTTCATCCAAAAATGCTTGCAGTTCCTCATGTGTAACCGTCTGCAGGGCTCCACTGTGTTCTCGATAGCTAACATCAAAATCACCTGCTTTAAACAGTCTAAACCAAAACTCACACGTGCTTTTTGATACAATAATTTCTCCCAGAACAAAACAGATCAATGCGCATGCTTTTGCAGCACTATTTCGTTGATGAAATTCGTAACGAATGCAGTGTCAAGTAAATGATGTATCGCTTGCCGTCTTTCACCTACCGATGTGCGAGTGTGTTTGACGGCTGGGCAAACGTCTGTGTCATATTTGATACTCTGAACCAGTTACAGTCACATGACAACAACGCGGGGAATGTCAGATATGTAAATTAGCGGTATGCATCACACAAAAAACGCTTTGAAACTTGTTTGTACACCTAATATTAGTATTTTGCCACTTCCCAAATTTTTATCATTTTTTTCTAGGTTTTCGTCGCCATCTGTCATGTCATCTCAGGAAGAATCGCAGAATCCAGAGGCTTCACAAAAGGAAGAAGAAGAGGAAGAAGCCACGCTAGAAGGAGATCTTACTGGAGAGGTAAATTGATGAAAGTTAAACAGTCCCTAAAGAACGACTAATGCCGCTGCACCTGGGCCAAATGATGCCCCAAATTTTCTGCGCTTCCCAAACAGAAATGTTCACATAGTGGTGGGGTTTTAAGAAAGCTGCGGCTAAGCAATTCTTTTCCCTCCTCTCATCTCAACACTACCGATCATAAACCTACCACAGATAATTATAGCTCGCTCCTAGTATTTCATTCTTTCCTCCATGACAGAAGATATCATTAGGAAGGGCAGGTCGTCTGACACGGACATCACAACACAGGGAAGAAACAACTGATCCAAACATCTTCTCTCTTCTTTCTTAGATTCGTCGCCATTGTTACAGCCTTTTCAGTCGGCAATCGGTCAGAAAGAATTAATGTCATCATCCCTTTAAACGACCACTCTGAATAACTGGAAAAGCAATGCTTTCTGTTCCATAGGTTCACTCGTTCAAGCGGCGGTCGGCCCACTGTTTAGACAGCGAACATATTCGTTCGTGGTGATTTCAGTCTATTTAGCTAAACCCGAGTTAATTCGTTCGAATCGCTTAAAGGTTTAGTACCGAACTTTTTACAACCATGCTATGAATAATGCGAGGGTGGACGAAAAACTGAAGGTAGTTCGTAAATTGAATTGAGATCCCAAAACACAGCACCAGCAGCCAACTTATTACGGCAGTTAGACAATACAGCCTGTTAGACAAGACAGCCAGCACTTATATCTGCCAGAACGATACATCAGTCCGGCTATGGTGGCGAGTGTGTGTGAAATATTGCAGGTGTAAGCACCTGATTTAATGAATGAGTATTCGTTGAATTACATAAAAACAGAACTATACAATTATAACAGTTAATAAAAATTCCAATTGAATCATAAGTTAACAACATGAACTTTGAATCATAAGTTAATAGGAACCAAAGTCAATAAACAACTTATAACGAAGTGAATTTCTCCGTCATTTTTATCCGCGCCGGGGTTCGAACCCGGGTCCACTCATTCCGGAATAAGTTGCTCTACCAATTAAGCTACGCGGACATGTATTCTGATTCCTATCTGCCTTTATGTCATGTGCGTCCTGCTGGCAGGTACGTCACATGTGCGTCCTGCTGCGTCCTGCTGGCAGGTACGTCACATCTCCCCCCGAAAGAGGGCCGGGGGCATGGCCTACGGGTCAGCCGTGACCATGAATCGCTGCAGGCAGACAACCACTGTAGAACGTGCACTCGAGAACTCCCAGTCAATCTGGTGTGTGGAATGCAACGTCACACACATTTATTTTTCGAAGCACTGGAGAAGGGATTCTCTGATTTTTCCTATCTCGCGGTGTGGAAATAACATCACACCAATGCGAGATTTTGAACGGTCGGGTCATCCGGGTAGTTCGGGCGCCATTATAACGAAGTAAATTTCTCCGTCATTTTCGGTCTACGCCTGGATTCGAACCCGAGTACGCTTATTCCGGAACAAGCAGCTCTACCAACTGAGCTACGCAGACATTTTAACACTGGTGAGAACAACCCAAACTGCATATTCAAATATCAGCCATCCGCCAATTCCAGCCTCCAAGACGCTGGATTACAGGAGCACGCCACAACTCCCGGCGGTTGAACATGAGATATAGATTCTTGAGTCTGTGGAACAGAAGGTTGAGTAGGATTGATAATGAACTCGATATCCCGTTCGTGATACTTGCGACATTGATCAACATGTACATATTGAAAATTGTTGTGCGGTTTCTCCAGAACAACATTATTGTCAAAGACATTTGCCACCCGATATGGACCTTCGTAGCTGGGTGCAAATTTCTTCACTAAAGTATGCGAAACCGAAGACTGGAAGTGCGTTTCCACGAGAGTGAGATCTCCAACGACAAGATCTGGTTCCCTACGCCTAGAATTATAATATCGTGCTTGAGCCGCTTGTGCTCCTAGCATTGCAACACGAGCTTTTTCTGCCATAATGTGTACTGATTGCGGAGTTGGTCGCTGGTTTAGTTCGTCGATAATCCCCGTTAAATTTTCAAAAGGGGTTTTAATTTTGCGACCCAGAAAAAGTTCTGCAGGAGTAATTTTAGTAGACTCGTGGACAGACGAGCGGAGGGCGAACGCAAAAAGTTCTAAATGTTCATCCCATCTTTCATGGTGGTCCATTACGAAAGTCGCAATCATTTTCACTAGCGTTCGGTTAACGCGTTCTGCAGGATTACTCTGGGGATGATATGGGGAAATGAATTTATGTTTAATGTGTAATCTCGCACACTTTGGTACATGCCAGGCCAATAGGCAACATCCCGCAATTTACAACGGGTCTTGCGAATACCTAAATGGCCTGCAAGAGGTTTGTCATGAAATTCATTTAAAAGAGCCATTCTAAGGGTTCGCGGAATACATGGGCGAAACTCTGCCCTAGTAGTCCGAGACTTTGTATAATAAAGAAGACCCTCTATTACTTCAAAATGTTGTGACCTTCCAGCCAGAGAAGGATCACTTTGTGGGGGCGAACCCGCAAGCAAAAAATTGTAAATATCCCCAAAATCTGGATCATTTAATAATTCTGCCATTATCTGCTCTCTGGATGTGATATCAGCTATCAGAAGTAAAGGCTGACATCCAGGAGTAGTTTCGGTGGGGACCCCACTAATCGGAACGCGAGATAATGCGTCCGGTAATTGATTCTTATTACCTGGCTGATACGAAATTTTGATATTGCTCTCTTGTAACTTCAGAGCCCACTTCATAAGTCTTTGAGATAGGTGTTTAGCAGAATTCAAATACTGAAGGGCAGAATGATCCGTAATTATGTTAACTGTCAATTCGTTAAGATAACATTGAAATTTATTCAGTGCATACACAACAGCAAGACATTCACGTTCCGTAGCTGAATAATTGCGTTCAGCTTTAGCTAAAGTACGAGACGCAAAAGCTATTGGATGCCCAGCTTGTGACAAAACGCAACCAAGACCAACTCCGGATGCATCAGTATAAATATCAAATTCTTTAGAATGATCCGGGAAAGCCAACACCGGAGGCTGAGTCAATGCAGACTTCAGTGTTTCGAATGCAGCGTTAGCTTCAGGTGTCCAAATAAACTTCTTGTATTTACGCTTTAAAGCATACAATGGCTCACATATTGTAGCATAAGCGGGGACGAACTGCTGATACCATCCGGTCATTCCCAGAAAGCGGGATAGTTCTTTTGCTGTTTTAGGCCGAGGAAAGTCAGCAATAGGCCTAATTTTTTCATTATCAGTGAATAAGCCGTGGGGAGTAATTTTCAACCCCAGATATACAATCTCGTCCCTCGCTATCTGGCATTTACTAGGTTTTAACGTCAAGCCAGCATTGTATATAAGTTGGAACACCTGTTTGAGCAGAGAAAGGTGCTCGTCAAAAGTCTCTGATGTGATAATAATATCATCCAAATAGACATGCACATGTGGACCCAGGACAGGTCTGAGAACCGTGTCCATAAGCTTTTGGAAAGTAGCAGGTGCAGAAGCTAAACCAAAAGGCATACGTAAATATTCATAGGCCCCAAAAGGAGTCACAAAGCCTGTTTTATCGACCGAGTCCGGATGTACTGCCACCTGCCAATATCCACTTGCCAAATCCAAAGTTGACATCCATTTGGTCGACGACAAGTCATTTAGAATATGTGACATGACAGGTAGGGGATAATTGATTGTTTTTGTGACTTGGTTGAGTTTGCGAAAATCTGTCACGAAACGAAATTCATTTGGTTGTTTCTTTGGAACCAAGAAGGCAGGAGCCGCCCAGGCGCTTGTTGATTCCCTGATTATGCCTTGCTTAATCATTTCCGCAATTTGACGTTGCATTTCCTGTTTTTTATGTGGAGCACAAGGGTAAGGTTTCGTCGCAATGGGTTTCGAACCATCAGTGTCAATAACATGATAAACCACCTGTGTGAAACCAGGTTGATCCGAAAATAAACCAGGGCTTTCCTGTAAAAGGAGAGAAAGCTGGTCTCGTTGCCCCTCATTCAATTGGTCACTCAACAATAAACTCGTAATATCTACAGGAACCGTCGGAATCATTTCGACAGGTTCCGGAAAGGAAATCACATGTTGTACAAAATTCAAAGTTATTTGAAACTTGTTAATAAAGTCCATACCCATGAGACATTTCACGGGTAGCTCGTCTATAAGCAGGAAAGAATGTGTAAAACGAGCTTTTCCCAGCCCTAAAGATAATGTGACAGTTCCTGAAATACTGAAGATTTCGTTATTTGCACCTCGCAAATACTGCGTTGCAGGCTGAACATGTATTGCAGAAAAAACATCATTGCAAAACTTTGTATTTAGGGCTGATATCTCAGACCCAGTGTCGAACTTTGTCTCGACAATAATGTCTTCAAGTGTCAAGAATACATCAGGCAACTGAGGAGTTTGAACAGTCACTAATACTGTTTTAGGGTCAGGATGTTTGGTATCAGGAAGCAGGACCGACCCTTCGTCTACTTCCTGTGGAAGTTTAAAGGAATTCTGGTGGTGTTATCATGTGGTCGGAAACCTCGACCCTGCCGGGTATCGGGAAAATTTTCACGATAAGAAAAATTTCGTGCACCCTGCGTCGGGAACTCCGCGTGTCTGTTGAGATTTTCATTTTCGTTACGTCTGCCCTCAGCATGGGCAGAAAAATTATTATTGCCCTGAGCATGATAACGTTCCGAATGCTGCTGAGTGGAACGGGGTCGAGCATACTGTGCATTATGACGATACCCCGTAGCTTGCTCCGAAACTCGTTGCTGGTTCGCCACTCTTCTGTGTGGTGGAACGTATGAAGCTTGGGTGGGCACGTGTGTATGCTCGCGCTGAAAGTTTTGTCTATTATGCCGCTGAGGGTTTTCGGAATAAGCCTCGCGGGGTGCCCGAGCATGGTGAGTTGAAGCATGTTTGCCATGTCGCTCTTCATACGTGCGTATGAGGCGAAGGCATTCATGAATAGTGGCAGGGTGTCGAACCTCAAGAAAATCTTGCAAGAATGGGTCGAGCTGCTGTACGAGGGTATCCAACATGTCAACATGACTGGCATGTGGATCCCATAGATTATATAGGCGTGTAGTTTCCAACGCAAATGCAACAGGGCTATCATTGGGACCCTGCTGACGAGAAAACAGCTGTTGAGCAAGGCTAGCTCGACTGAGGCCGAAAGGAAAGACCTCCAAGAATTCTGCACGGAAATTCTCATAATGAGAATCCGGGTTCGACCCTCGCCACTGCCGATACCAGGTCTTGGCGGTATCTCTCAAGCAAGTTCCGGCAATTTGGACCTTGCAGTCTTCCGGAATATTATATAAGTCAAAATGGTCTTCCAGATCTTCGAGGAACTTTAAAGACCCCTCCAAACCATTGAAATTAATTGTTCCTGCATGCGGCACGAAATGGGCAAGCATTCTGCTTCGCTGAGAGGATGGAATTCCCTCAGCTACGACCCGCGACTCAGAGTGATAAGAAGCTGGTGCATTACGAGATGGTGAAGAATGCTTGGGTATGTGTAGATTATTCATATCCAAGTCAGAGCCACAGGCTTCGTACAAATTGTCCAAACAAACACCATTACCCTCGAGACTTGCCGGAAGGTGGAAATTTGCAGTTGTCTCAGGTAAGGAAGCCATGGGTAATAATAGTCAGGATCTCGTGTTCGAGAAAAGTTCGGGCGCCAATTATAATGAATTGAATTTCTCCGTCATTTTTATCCGCGCCGGGGTTCGAACCCGGGTCCACTCATTCCGGAATAAGTTGCTCTACCAATTAAGCTACGCGGACATGTATTCTGATTCCTATCTGCCTTTATGTCATGTGCGTCCTGCTGGCAGGTACGTCACAAACTGTTAACACCCCAACAATATTAGTAATCAATTTCCAACGTATACAGTAAGGAGAGATGTAATGACTTCAGGCGATACATACCAGGAAACTGACAATAGGAAGTATGGAATCTCGTCTTCCCAATCGATTGACAATACAATAAGTGTGTGGATCAAACAACAGTTTCCGAACGGGTAACAAGGCATAAATGTGGCAAAATAGTTGTCTATTACAACTATTTTGCCACATTTATGTATCACAGATGCTGTGATTGACCATTGCCAATTACAACTCAGTGCTAACTTTTAGGACCATGTTGATCTTGTGTACTCCATTTCAAGAGACGGACGGAGTACTATGTCTGCCGCATTTGGTATATTTATTTGCCATAAATTCAGTTCTGCCTATGCATCTGCGTGACAACTTAATATAACGCAAAGGTGGATCCCAAAGCATCTAACCCGTTAAGACAAGACATGACGAAGAAGCTGTCTTGTCGTGTCTAGGCCGTACAACACAAACTGTGGAAATTTCCACTTACTTGTTTTCGCATTATGAATATGATCCAGATTTACTGGAAAGAATATCACTGCACGAGAGACCTGGTTGCATCATTTTAACTATGCAATCAAGAGACAAATTATCGAAACAAGAATTTCAAAAGTGTGTCCTTTATTAAAAAATACTGCTAACCTGGTATTGGGATATGCATGGATCTGTGTTGAAACACTACCAGGACAAGCTGTTAATCTGTGGACAAGCATGGATCTGTGTTGGAACACTACCAGGACACTCAGTAATGCTTAAATAGTACGACCCACTCAGTATTGATGCTTAAATATACTGATGTCCAAAATTAACGTGACAAACACGAAATCAGGAATAACGTAAAATCCACACGACAAAGTTTCAATGGCAGTTGGCACGGGCACACAGACATTTCGATAACGCAGCAGTACACAACTAAAAATCAATGTCATAACCGCAGGAGGAGGAATCATGCACATCACAACACGGCAGTCCAAAAGTGATGCAGGAAGCGTGGCAGATTTTGAGGGGCTAATAGGGAGTGTGATTAACCCGAACAGCGATACAATTTGCACAACGAGCCCTCACGCTGTTTACAAGGCTGTGAATGAGAGTTCGGGCAATAAGTGCCACTCCTTCGCCAAGGCGCGTCTGAATCAAAGAAGGGTTCGGGAAGAGGGCTTGCAATTGCCCTTCCCAGGGCATCCCAGATATACGCTACAAGGTTCAAGTCCGGAGATCTCGCGGGCTACTGTATCCGGTGAATATCCTCTCTCTTCCGGTTATCGTCGACTAGCCGAGCCCTTTGGGTACGGTCATTTTCTTCCATAAAAAACTTGAGGTGGGACAACAACATCCTTGAAATGCCCTAAATAGGGCTCTAGGATGGCATCCCTGTAGAGGTACCTCCTGGAAACATGTGCAGAGACATGTGTACGTTCAGCCCAAAACAGGAGTCCTCCACGACCATAGTGGTCAGTTCCCGTAATGTTGGAGGGAAGATTTCGGCTTCTCATCTCTCTCCAAATGTCCACACGTCGAGAATACTGTACCGCGATTCGTCACTAAAGAGAACACAAACCCGTTGATCAAGGGCTCAGGAATGATGTTGTAGGGCCAATTGTTTCTTTCAGACGGCCTTTCTTGTGCGGTGCGGAGAGGGGTATACAGACCATTGGTTTTCTTGCATACAAATCTCTCTTACGAAGTCTTCTGTAAACTTTATTTCTCGATATGATATTGCGGTTCCCGGAGAAAAGAGGAGAGCACTTGTGAGAGTTCCCTAGCTCTTGACTCCCTGTGGTGGCGAGCTGTTAGAGACAAATACCGATCGTCTTGACGTGTTGCGACTCATGGGCGTCCTTGCCCCCGCCTTGTGATTAATATTCCGATTTTCTGGAACTGTCGCAAAACATTGGAGGGCACTTGCCTCAACAGATTCAGCCATCTTGCTACACCAGTTTACGATTGCCTGGTTTCCAATCTACCGATCGCTCTCCACCGTAAAGAACTTCTAACTGACGGAGCGGTGCCATTCATCCACTAATTGTCGAACTCAAGTTTCAATTGCCGCTCCCGCTCAGAACAGCGTTTGTCAAGGTCGCGTTCCAGCCATGGGAACGAGTACAACGTTGCTTGGGTACGTTCACTTAGCGTTTCTCGTTGCACATGTCTCTGAAAAATCTTTACAATGGGTCTTCTAGTTTTGGACATCTCGAATTTGTATTTCTCACATTAATTTTGGACACCAATTTACAAGTTGAAACATGCAATTCGTTGAACGAACATGAAAGCTGCTTTTCACACGAACAGAATTAAAATAAAGAGAAATTGTGATTTTTTCTTCAAGGTGTCATAATTTTCCTTCCAGTAAATTTTGACCGAATAACTTCTTGCAAATTTTTAGTATTACTACCAAACTTTACTACGCAGTCACCTCCACAATTGCTGTGTTTCTGACGTTATTGCTATCACACACGTACAAACTCTCAAAAACACACTACGACAAATATGATTTGATATCTCAAGAGTTAGTTTATGCAATTTTTTTAGATCGCAACTGTAGCAGGAAGAGTATTAACCGTAACTGTAAAAAAACTTTAGGCTCCACATTTTTGTCAGGTATGCGCAGGCGCAAGAATGATAACTAGATTTCAAAGCAGTCAATGTTCTAAGGAATGTCGTAATGGTGCACATTTCTTAACGCTGTTACCAATCTGAACAGTGTGCCGCCAGAGAATGCAATACGGCTATTCGATTGCTGCAGTACTGGCTATTCGAGGCTGATAAACATTGCAGCCGCTCTTCAAGAATTCCAAAGTGTGGTAGGTAGGTTCCATGGGCGCCGCCAGAAGCAAGACGATATCGCAGAACACCCAAGAAGTGGTTGCTTGGAGACAAACATGGCCCAGTAAGATGGGCATCTCACCGTAAATGCTCATAGAAACTACATACTCTCAGAGTAACATCACCGCTTTTCTGAGAGGTGTTGCCGGCGCGGCGTCAACCTAAGTAAATGCAGTCTGTAAAATGTTCACAATTAAATACAGCACGAAAGTCTATGGTCGAAATTTTCACTGCGCTCAGTGTTACTGGTTCGGCAACTCAGCAAGAAAAATACGACAGGATGTGACAATACCGATGGGGACAGCAAAAATGGCAAAGCGTCGTATTTAGCTATTAGTCCAGATTTGGCATGTATTCCGGTATTTCGTAACTTAATGTTTGGGAAACCACAGGAACATGCGACGGTCAGAAATTTTGCATCCGTTGAGCGGCTGCTAAGCCGTTGTGGTGAGCAAACTGCTTCATTAGCTGCACAAATGCATATTCTTCTGGATAATTGCAACACTTTTCCATGGTGTGATGGGCCATAGTTTTACCACCCCTGTGGTAGAATTTCCAGACTGTCAGACGGGTCCGGGTTCATATCCCGGGTGAGACATGAATGTTATGTTTCTCTAGTGGCGCAGGTTCTTCTCCTGTTCTGTACGCAGTAGCCTCAAATTAAGGACAGGAGACTGCTTATAGCACTTAGAATTGCTCACCGAGAAGAAACACCAAATAAACAAATAGGCCATAGTTTCCTCTTTGTGAATGATAATAAACGACCTCGTCGAAAGATTACATTACAGTTCACTACTTGAAGTTCGCAGCATTCCACTCTTACTTCCAAGTTACCCACCGTAATCCCAATGAGCTCATTTACGGTGCAAAGCAGAAGATACTTCGGACACACGCTCCTTTCGTCATTTCAGAACTTTGGTATATTCTTCCTCTCGTCTCTGGCGTCTGCAAGACTGGCTGAATCATTTCATCAGAATAAACTAAGGAGTTATAACAACATGGTTCTAGTAACTCATGCGTACATCTACCTTGGACAATACAGCGTGTTCGTATACTGTTTTGACAAAAGAAGAGGGGTGATAGTACCCATCAAGGCGAACAATATTTACAATGGAACCTAGGATCGCATTCCACTCAGTGTCTGAAAAGAGTAACTTCGAAATACGTCCAACAAGCACAAGTCGTTGCCTCAGACGTCATTTCTTTCGTGCTGGAGAAGCAGCACATCGCCAGAACATCACCGTCAATCATTTACCCTATGCAAATTGCCAGAGAAAAGACGCAGCATCGACAGTTGCAGCTGATTGGCTTATCAAGGTGCAGTAGACACTTCCTGAATGCCACATATCCCGCACGATAGATTGGACGTGGCGGACCTGTGGCATGGCCTCCACGCTCACCGGACATAAACCCACTGGACTTCTTCTTCTGGGAACACATGAAATCATTGGTGCACGAGACGCCTGTGAACTCCGTGGAAGATCTCGTCGCGAGAATCGTTGTTGCAGCGGACAGGATAAACACGACACCAGGAGTCTTCGAGAGGCTGCGCCAGTCTTTCATTCGCCGGTGTGAATTGTGCAACGGCACCCGTCTCCGCCACTTTGAGCATCTATTTTGAGTCTGTCCCTGATCTCCATAAATTTGATTGTGCAACTCATGATGTCGTTAATTCTCTTTTTTTGCACTGTTGAAAGTTCAACTTGGACATCTAACTTTACTCCTTTCTGACACTCAGAGTGTAATGTGACCCTAGGTTCCATTGTAAATATTGTTCGTCTTGATGGGTACTATCACCCCTCTTCTTTTGTCAAAACAGTTTACGAACACGCTGTATACATGTATATATATATATATATATATATATATATATATATATAAAGAGAGAGAGAGAGAGAGAGAGAGAGAATGTATATACATGCTGCAAAAGAGAATAATCGAACAAGCATAGAATTACAGGAAAATTATATACTAAAAAACTAAGAGGGAATTGACAAATGTGAAAAGTGGTGTCTCCACCAGGAGAAAAAAAGAATGGATTGTAGAACATATTGGCAGCTGTCATCTACGGCTTCTTCATGGGCCGACACAGATCACAACTCTCTCAGAACTACATAGACCAGAATGTGTGGGTTTCTACATTATTCAGTTTGCAGTTATCAGTGTAACAATGTCTGCAATGTCTGCAACTGTAACAATGTCTGCATTCTGTGGAGTAGTGTGAGTTAGGCTCGGGTTATTCAGTTTGCATTTGGGGACTTTTAAGCTTTCTGCACCATTTAGATGTAGGTATTTCTAAAGTAATTTTATGTGCAGTTTTTTATTGTTTTTTTATTTTTTTTAATTCTTTTTCGGTTTACTTCAAAATTTGGTTTTCTGCCTCTCTTCTTGCCTCTAGTTTTTTTTGGGGTGGGTTAGTAGTTATTTCTGTTATTCGGTATTTCTGGGTTGGTGTTTATTTATTTAATTCCCTGCAAACTGAATAATACAGAAATCCACACTTTCTGGTTTCTGTAGTTGTGAGAGAGTTGTGATCTGTATCGGCTCCTGATTCAGCATTAGATGACAGCTGCCAATATGTTCTACAATCCGCTTTATTTTCTCCTGGTGGTGACACCAGTTTTCAGACTTATCAATTCTCTTTGGGTTTTTTTTAAAGTTTTGTGTTACAATTTTCCTGTAATTCTCTTTCTGTGTGTGTGTGTGTGTGTACACATAGCAAGTACCCGCTCAAAACTGTAAAGTATAATCTTAGAACTTCTTGACAAGGGTAAAGTGGAATTAAAATAAATTTACATTAAACAAAATTGGTGCACAATGCTTCGACAAAAATTGAAGATTTATCAATTGATGGAATAAATCTAGAAGTAACCGTTTACCTTGGACACCAGATATTAAGCAAGGAGGTCCACGTCAATGAAGAAATTAATCGGCGTATAAAACTTGAATTGAGCGCATTTGGAAGGAACACTACAATTTTGGAGAGCAATTTTACCGTTGTGTCTTAACAGAAAATCATCCTTATGGATCAGGGACACGGACCTTTACTTAAAAAGACCTTCATATCTTCTCAAAGAAACATGAAAATATATGAAAGATATATTTTTGGGTAACCAATAAAGACTTCTAGAAAATGGAACTCAGGTATCAGGAAAACGTCAAGACTTGATATCATGATCAAAGTAAGGACCCTGTTGTGTTAATGGACTGGGCATATTACAGATCTATTATTTCAGTCCTCTGTTGGACAACTGAAATAATAGATCTGTACCAAGTGACAAAACAATTTCATCCACTTACGTGAAGATGAATGCATGACGTTTTAAAGTATGCTAGAGTGAATGAAAGAGTATTGCTGAGGAGAAAGTTGTGGAAGAGGCTTGGGGAGACCTTCATTAAAGAGCGAATGGTTAAACATGGTGATGTCAGTGTATGAGATTATTATTCAAGTGATGGAATTCACTGTATATAACCGGTAAGATTATAGAACGAAGTGCTGTTCATGATGGTAGTGTCATTGTGTGGACTGGTGTTTCACTGGGGGATCGTATCGGCCTGGTGATCTATGACTTCAGCATAGCACCCGGTTGGGACTCCTGATTCCTTTGTTAGACCGTATGCCATTGCGTTTGTCGTAAGTATCATCCTAATGGATGACAATGCACGACCCCACAGAACCAAAGTCCTTAACGCATATCTTGAAGAATACATAGTAGGCTCTGCATTTTATTCGTGCCTCAATCCCATTGAACATCTGTAGGATATTCTAGATTGAAAAAGTCTCACGCCTCTCCGAACCCTCGGTTGCTCTCATTAGTCAATTGCAATGATTCCCTTCCCACATATTGATTGGATCATTTAACTGAGAATATAGACTCATATATGAGTAGTCTTATTTTCCAAAGGGGATCACAATCCATACTGTTTTTACGTTTTGTACACCAAATACCCAACCTGTTTTGGGGTCGTAACTTTAAGGCACGTGTTCATCAGTTCATATGTATGTGTATTGCCTCATGCATGGGACTTTAGACACCGCGGTACTAGAGGCCTTCAAACAGTACTTGACATATGTCCATCATTTTCATTCATATCTCCGAAATCATTACGTATTAAAAGCAAAGGTCGTGTCATCATTTTCCTTTGTTGGTGGCACGTGAAGTTCAGTCTGCGAAATCTGTGCACAGTTGCTATGGAGCCTGCTCAAGACAGGGAAAGCCCGGTGGCGCAGTGGTCTAAGGCGCTGGCCTCTGATCATTCGTCCGTAAGGGGTCCGGGTTCGAATCCCGGTCAGGCATGGATGTTGTGTTTGTCTTACGGCACTGGCTCTCTCCCTTCCCTGGGACCAGTGACTCTAAATTGGGGACGGGCGACTGCTTATAGCCCATTGAGTTGCTCACGGTGGTCGTTAAACCTCCAATCAAAAAAAAAAAAAAAAAAAAAAAGACTGGGAAAGATTTTACATTTTCACAGAGACGCAACTTAAGGACGACGTAAAACATTCATACCAACTTTTCTCAAGTACATAGGAATCATGCCTGCTCATGTGGGGGGCATCATTACGGGATGAATGCGGAAATTCAGAGGAGCTTGGAAGAACTCACTCTTGCAGGAAGACCTAAGTGAACGAGAGAACCAACTCTCCTTTTCATGAACTCATTAAGGAAAACACCCCCCATCAATGTACAGGTAATAAATTTAGAAGTCTGTTTGTTGATTGAAAGTATGGAAACATTTAAAGTTCCGCAAGATCTGTGCAAATGGGTATCCCATTTACACAGATCTTGCGGAACTACAGAGCAGTACAAACAACCTACTGTCGACATGTGATGGCAATGCCTGAATTTATTGGACCCAGAAACGTTTAATAAATATTGTCAGACGGCATGTGACGTGATTTTATTTCTATACAACTAATAGAAAGATCAGCGACTATGTTTGAGTTTCAGAAGAACAGAATCGTGTACCCCAGATCCGCCGACAAGACTTCCGCTCAAAGAAGAAGTTGTTCTCTTCGCTTGTTGTCAGTACGCAAAGAATGATGGCCATGGTCACTTTACCTGGAAAAATAGCTCTGAATGGCCAATACAACACCAATGTTGTCTTACCCAAAATGGTTAGTGCTAGAGCAGCGTCAAATAACAAGCGTACCAAGGGTTCTTTATCACGGCAATTGCACTGCTCACAAAACTCGGCAATACTGGTGGATCATTCATGAACGATTCATTCACAACAAATGAGTCTTTAGCGTGAATGGTTCGATCTAACCGTTATGAACGATCACTCAGTCTACCATAACTGTGACGCAAATACTGAAGTCGCACTTTGTTTAACTTCCTTCCGCCCACACGAGTACGGATACGGATTCCCATAAGAAAAGTAAAGTCGAGGTTTAATAAGTGTTAACCGTTATGCGAATGGGCAATGAACAGTGATCTGGCACATATGGTGAAACGTAAGGATAGGAATGTTATGTGGATGCCGTTCGTTTGAATGGGGTGTCTGAATCGTTCACTCGTGACAAATCAGTCATCATAAATGGTGAATGGTTGAAGAACACGCACTCTTTTAGGTAGTTGAGCAAAAAGAGCCGTGGCCTTGAAAATGCTACACGGGATTTCTGCAACGAATGATTTACTCAGTGAGCGTAATGAAAATCTGGAAACTGGATCATCCTTTTGAATGATTTTTCACGAATGACCCGTTTTTCGTGAATGATGAATGAATTCCCAAGAAGGAATGACCTATGTTATCACTGTTCGGCAAGTGACTGCCTGTCAAGAAAAGAAAGATATCTAACACATACCCCATCCTGCATATTCACCCGATCTCACATCATGCAATTTATGTTTGTTTTTTGTTGCTTTTTCCAAAACTTTAAGGCATAACTTTCCAGGAAGCCTGTTCCTAGCTTCCAATAGTTTGCAAAATACATTAATTGAGAGTTGCAGAGTATTCCCCAACAGGAGTATGATCAGGCGCTCCAGAATTGTCTTAGACGTCTTCACCTTTACATAGATGCTAGTGAGGAGTACTTTGAAAGACAGTGAAAGTTTCATTGAGGTAAGTGCAATGAATTTTTTCAGCACATGCACGGCAAGGAATAGTTTCGAACGCCCTCCGTACCATGCTGTGAAGTTTGATGTAAATTGAGTTGTTACTTCCTGCAATACATCCATTTTCTTACTAAATGCCTAACTGTTTTTCAGCAGGGAGTTTATGTAAATATTATTAAATCAGGAGAATAATATAAGAAAACAAAATATTTCAATAAAATGCACTCTTTGACTCCACACCCGCAAGAACTTACTTACGGAAAAACAACAGGGCGCTGTTTTCCCGAAGGACTGTGCTTTTCGCTGTATATGCATAAGACTTCGCTGTTGTATTGCACTCACACATTCAGCAAATGCGTGCATAATTTTATTTTATTTTGTCGTAGGAAGCCAATGAAGCACCTCGAGTTCAGTTTGAACCGAAGGTCAAGTCGACATTTGGAAAAGCGGACGTAGTTGCGTTTTGCGACGACATTAAAAGGGTATGTCAATTTTTATGTCTTCCATTATCTCTTTCACTTTTATCTCTTCCATTCTACAAATATAATGATTATGTTTTTCATTATACATGTATTAGGTCTACGCATAATTTTCGAATGTTTTATGGTAGAATAGATGTCGATGCAAGCAGTTCGCATTTAGTCATCATTGAAGAATATCTGCATCTCCTTCTGCCGTCGGCTATGCTGCTTGTCCTCCAACCCGCAATCACCATTTCCAAACTTCACAAACCACTCAGGACAGATTTCTCTAAGTATGGTAAACAAATCTACTCTCTTGGTTCAGTGGCGATTTTCCGGAGATTAAACATGAACAACACAAAGTGACGAATACACATCTTGTAGATCGCCATGGATTAGAGGAATTAGTTCAGCTAAGGTATGGCAATATTGCCACCTTGCCTCCACAGCAGGAAATTCTGACGAAAATTCAACACTTTTGCTTTTACAGCCGCTACGAGGATCGCCAGAAACTTATGCATTGACCAAATACATCCATCCATGCTATTAAAAAAATCAAATAATTACATGCACTTTATAAAAAAATATGTAAAGATTTTGTGTTTATGTCGCCATAACAAAACGACAAATTTAAGTTTTCTTTTTGTTCCTTCAAAAACGGAAAGTCCTTTTCAAAAGCTCACAATGAAGGTCTAACGAGCACAGACAAAGGTTATACTAATGCAAATGTGCCGAGACCTCATACTGGAGTGACACAGAGTTTGTTCACTAAGCACCGCACTCGTTATCTCTGTTACACTAGTTGAATTGTACCTGACGCTGCTTGGGAATAACTTTTGAAATGCAATAAGTAAATACTGGTTTTTACACCATATTTTGTCCTTTAATCCTATATTAGATATTACATACACACAATATTCTATATTAACGGACTCTTTTTAAACAGTATTTTCATTTTAAAGTGTAATACGGAAAGACACTACTTGACAAACATAAGCTGTGTAAGCATTTGTAAACCGTTTGTGAAGCACTGAATGCAGCGGGAGAGTGACGTAAATTAGTCACCATTAAACATTGCGACAACTGTTGCAATGAAACTGCCCAGATGAGGAAAGTTGTTTTGCTACTGCTGATGCGTCACGTGAGAGGAACATTTTCATTTCCGCTCCAATCGCAGGCCAGCGTCTTCAAAGTCTCGCGCATTCTTAACTGCAACTCGGACACAGTGAAAAGTACTCTGCGAAACTTTGAAATGTCCACCACGATTTCTCGAGGACTTGTGTCTTCCACACGCTCACTCACACACGCTCACTCACACACGCTCATTCTCTTTCAGAGCATGGCTAATATTTTTCCCTATTGCAAGTCTCCCATTTCCGGATTTCGACTTGAAATCGGTGTCTGCAACTCAGACAACAATGAAAACCAATTTGCCGAGTTGTGGATTGTGCACCACGATCTCCTGATCAGTTGTCGCTGCCATAAACAGACAAGTATTGGCATTCTGTTTTATTACAGATATTCAACGATTAGATCAAAAAATAAATATTTTATTTGTTTCCCATTTTTATTGAATGTGACATAGGAATTGCGATCGCTAGAAACATTACGAAATGTGAAAACTTATTTCTTTTCTTTGAGTTTAAAACGCAAATGCATCGAATTGAAATGCAAATGTCCTTTCATTGTAAGAATAAATAAAGTAACCAATCATCGCTGGCGATTCGCGCGTAATGAATACACAACTTTTTTGTTTTACTTTCTTTTGATGTTTAACGACTTCTACGAGCATGCCCGTACTTACGTTTAGGACCAATGCCTCCAGGAAATGAATAGAATCACCACAATAGAACAAGCACACCTCCAATCTCTTATCTCAGAATGGAACCCCAGTCCATCTGGTACACTTTTTCTACGAATCGCACATCTGACAACTGTGCTACTACGTGGTTGGACCATTTACCCGAATGAGTCAGAAATTTGTCGTGTTTTCAGCTAAGAAGTTTAATGATGAAAACAGAAAAACCTGAAGCGGACTGTGCTGCTAGGTAACTGGGCCATTTACTACTCTGCTACTAGGTGGCTGGGCCATTTACTACTGTGCTGCTAGGTGGCTGGGCCATTTACTACTGTGCTACTAGGTGGCTGGGCCATTTACCCGAATGAGTCAGAAGTTCGTCTTGTTTTCAGCTAAGAAGTTTAATGATGAATACAGAAAAACCTGAAGCGTACTGTGCTACTAAGTGGCTGGGCCATTTACTGCTGTGCTACTAGGTGGCTGGGCCATTTATTACTCTCATACTAGGTGGCTGGGCCATTTACTACTGTCATACTAGGTGGCTGGGCCATTTACTACTTCGGTACTAGATGGCTGGGCTATTTACCCGAATGAGTCAGAAGTTCGTCCTGTTTGCAGCTAAGAAGTTTAATGATGAATACAGGAAAATCTGAAGCGTACTGTGCTACTAGGTGGCTGGGCCATTTACTACTGTACTAATAGGGGGCTGGGCCATTTACTACTGTGATACTAGGTGGCTGGGCGATTTACTACTTCGGTACTAGGTGGCTGGGCTATTTAACCGAATGAGTCAGGAGTTCGTCCTGTTTGCAGCTAAGAAGTTTAATGATGAATACAGAAAAACCTGAAGCGTACTGTGCTACTAGGTGGCTGGGCCATTTACTACTGTGCTACTAGGTGGCTGGGCCATTTACTACTGTGCTACTAGGTGGCTGGGCCATTTACTACTGTGCTACTAGGTGGCTGGGCCATTTACTACTGTGCTACTAGGTGGCTAGGCCATTTACTACTGTGATACTAGGTGGCTGGGCCATTTACTACTGTGCTACTAGGTGGCTGGGCCATTTACTACTGTGCTACTAGGTGGCTGGGCCATTTATTACTGTGCTACTAGGTGGCTGGGCTATTTACTACTGTGATACTAGGTGGCTGGGCCATTTACTACTGTGCTACTAGGTGGCTGGGCCATTTACTACTGTGCTACTAGGTTGCTGGGCCATTTACTACTGTGATACTAGGTGGCTGGGCCATTTACTACTGTGATACTAGGTGGCTGGGCCATTTACTACTTTGCTACTAGGTGGCTGGGCCATTTACTACTTTGCTACTAGGTGGCTGGGCCATTTACTACTGTGATACTAGGTGGCTGGGCCATTTACTACTGTGCTACTAGGTGGCTGGGCCATTTACTACTGTGCTACTAAGTGGCTGGGCCATTTACTACTGTGCTACTAAGTGGCTGGGACATTTACTACTGTGCTACTAGGTGGCTGGGACATTTACTACTGTGATACTAGGTGGCTGGGCCATTTACTACTGTGCTACTAGGTGGCTGGGCCATTTACTACTGTGCTACTAAGTGGCTGGGCCATTTACTACTGTGCTACTAAGTGGCTGGGACATTTACTACTGTGCTACTAGGTGGCTGGGACATTTACTACTGTGATACTAGGTGGCTGGGCCATTTACTACTTCGGTACTAGGTGGCTGGGCTATTTACCCGAATGAGTCAGAAGTTCGTCCTGTTTGCAGCTAAGAAGTTTAATGATGAATACAGAAAAACCTGAAGCGGACTGTGCTGCTAGGTGGATGGGCCATTTACTACTCTGGTATTAGGTGCCTGGGACATTTACTATTGTGCTACTAGGTGGCTGCGGCATTTACTACTCTGGTATTAGAGGGCTGGGCCATTTACCACTGTGTTACTAGGTGGCTGGGCCATTTACTACTGTGATACTAGGTGGCTGGGCCATTTACTATTGTGACACTATGTGGCTGGGCCATTTACTACTTCGCTACTAGGTGGCTGGGCTATTTACCCGAATGAGTCAGAAGTTCGTCCTGTTTGCAACTAAGAAGTTTAATGACGAAAAAGGTCCATATACGCTCGCTCACTTTATTCTTCAAAGTACAGGCCGTTGTTATGTATAGTCCTTTGCCAACTTTCCAAAAGAGCCACTTTTCCATGGCGTTACCATTAGGCAGGTCTGGAGGACAGAAGTTCTGACATTGCAAGATTCCACATGCGTCACTCAAGAGTAACCAATCATCGCTGGCAATAGAACATGCGTCACTCAAGAGTAACCAATCATCGCTTTCTTATAGGAAACGAGCTATGGAGTGAAACAGGTGGTATTCGGATGAGGACAGTTCTGGACTGCATGGAGGATGAGGTTAAATCTGAACTGCTTTCAGTTTTGGTAATTTTCGGCGGACCACTGTGTAGTTGTGACTTGCAGTAACGCCCGCTTCCTATTGATGAGCGCTGGGTAGATTTGGCGGAAATCATCATGAGCTCGCCCGTCCACAGTCTGACCATCTAGCAGGAGTTTCCAGTGCATAACACCCTCACAATTCTAACAAATGCACAGCATGTTTTATTTCGTAAAGAGCCCTATTTACATTACTGGCTGTGTTTCCTGCGGGAGCAGCTCTCACTGGCTGGGAGTGGCAGGAGAGCACTGAAATGTCCTCTTTTCATCACATGTGACCATAGGACGCCAAACCCTATTGCCATGTAGATCTGACAGCAATGTCGTTTCACTTTCTGGCTTGTCAATTCACGGGGAACCATTGAGTGCCTGGTAGAGAAAGCAAGCTGTTACAGGTGACTACTCATGGTAGCTTGTGAAGTTCCACCGCAGCTGTTAATTGTTCTGTACTGGTACCGGGGTTCGCTGTCACAGCTTCGACCACAGCGTAAGCGATGGTGGTCGTTGGATTTCTTGACCGGAGTTTGTCTTCGAGACAGTTGTTTCCAACATTGAAACGCTGAAATCATTTTAGTACAGTGCTGCTGTCAACTGTTTCCTCACTTCCAAGTACACAAATTTCTATCGCTGCTACTGTTGGTTTAGCCCTGCTTTCCAATAATGGCATAGGAGCTCCACAAAAGCACGTTAAACGACCTCCATTGTCTTCTCACATGACAACGCAGTGTGTGATGAGTCTCGTGTGTTCAACGTGATCGCGGTCCCCAGGCGAGGCTGGTGAGCGTTTCGCACAGGAGTGGAGGCCGCAAATCAAGCGTAGCTCAAAAAGAGATCTCACTCCTGAACATTGGATGTAAGTATTGAAATAAGAGTTGCAAGAGAAAACTGCCGTTTAAGAAGACCTTATACCAAAATATTCCTTACGAACATTTTCATTTGCGGTCTTTCACAGTTTCAATAATTCTTTCATCACGTTCTACAAACATGGAATGTGAAGTGCAAATTGCTTTTCTTTGTTTGTTTCGTAGTCTGACGACCACCGTGAGCAACTCAAAAAGCTACAATACAAGCGATTGCACTTCCCAAATGCCGGCTACTTGTTCCAGGGAAGCTACACAGCCAGCTTCAATAGATAAGCACTCCACCCATGCATCATCAGGGACTCGAACCTATCTCCGACGACTAACCACAAACCACCTCCTCTAACCAAATGTTCACCACAGCGGTTCTTTTGCATTGTTTAAGTGTTCACTCTCGCATATTGTATTCTTACCTTTGTTATGTTGCCAATGATTGGAGTTGAACCGGGTTCGAACCCTGTACGAGGCATTGGTGCTGTTTGTCCTACGGCTCTGGTTTAGTCTTTTTTCTGAAACCACTGGCCCTAAATTAGGAACGAGCGACACCTGACAGCCTTCGATGATCATGCAGAAATTACTAAGCACCGACGCCCATCCCCTCCCATCTAAAAAAAAACTTAACAAGGAACACTATCTACCAACAAGTAGCAATATTATTTTGTAGGTGATTGAATGCAATGCTTGTTAAACTTTATTTGGCTTAATGATTTTAAAAATTCCATTTTGTGGGAAAACTGCACGTGATAACTAATTTGACCATTATTTTTTAAATCAACCCACAGACATTAATAAGAAACGGTGAACAAATCTCAAACAATAAAAATGTTTTACAACTGTGTAATTACATATACAACGGCCGTTCCATAAAAACTGAGAGTAAAATCACACAAAATGAAAAATATAGGTACAGAAAAATATATGTTATTTTTTCTCAAAGTATCTTCCCTCGGATGATATGCAACGGTCTCATCGTTCAGTCTACTTTTCAAAGCATGTGGCGAAGACATTTTGTGGAATCTCCTTTAGCGACCCCTGTACAGCTTGAATAACGTCAGCATGTGTGTTGAATGTTGCACCACGGAACTTCTCCTTCATTGTTGGAAACAATCAGAAATCGCAAGGGACGAGATCAGGACTGTACGCAGGCTGTGGCCTGATATCATTACTACATTTCGTAAGAAACTGTTGAGCACAAGCAGCCAGATGTGGGCGGGCGTTATCATGGTGTAGAAACCATTTGCCCCCCAGTTCCGGTAGCTTAATCGATAGGTGTCGTAGCAGACGCATCAAGACTGAAGTATAATACTCAGCATTGACAGTAATTTGTGAAGAAACGGCATGCTGGTAGACGACACCTTTATGATCAAAGAAAATAATCAACATCACCTCCGCAGCTGATTTTGTTTGGCCGACTTTCTTCGAAGGAGGTGAGCGTGGGTGTTTCCACACACCCGTTGCTCGCTTGGTGAGGGAGGGGGCGAAATAGTTTACCCATGTTTCATCGGCTGTTATTACTGTATTTAGAAAGTTTGAATCCTTTGAAATAATTTGTTTCCACTCATGACACACCTGAACTTTGGCTAACAGTTGTTCTCTCGTCAGGTAATGAGGTACCCATCGGAACACACACGGTGCAGCAGTAATTTGTCACGTAGAATGCGAAATGCCGACGTTTATGAAATATTAGTTGGCGCTGCTATGTCTTCACACGTCATTCCTCAATCTTCTTGCAAGATTGCTCAAGCAGTGTTAACCATGCGCTCCGTAACAACACTTTCAGGTCGACCAGGCCTAGGAGCGAGTTCTGCCGACAAACGCCCTTTCTTGAAATCACGGTGGCGTCTAAAAATCGTTGACTCACCCAAACATTTATCTTTGTCAGGTTTTGTCATTAAATCAACTGTTTCTGGAACCGTTTTACCCAAACGTTACCAAAATTTTATCGCACAACGTATTTCTCTTCTTAACTCTGAATCACTCACCTCCATAGCTGTATGGCGAAATGCAGACGTACCTTAAACAACTGCGCAATAACAAAACCAGAATTGTCTGTCATGGCTAATAACTGTTGCCATAGATACTTAATTCATTTAGTCGTCTAAGTGGTTATTTCCCCCTTTTGTGTCAAACAGAAGTCATCGCTCTTTCCACGTTTTTTTTTTAAAGTGAGTCACAGAAAATTTCTCATCGGCCGCCACCGGGAATCGAACCCTGGTCTTCCAGTTACGTGCCGGACATGCTACCACTGCACCAGAGCGGCCTCGAATTCACCAGACTCATATACGACTAACTGCCAAACCACGTGGTAGGTTGCTTCTTGGAGCTCCGCACAATGCTGGGGATTCACCAAAGATGGTAAGCAACAACTGAACAAATAACTAGGAGGCGAATGAATAATTGATATACACAATTGACGTGGACTAGTGGTAGCATTTCCGGCGCGTAACCGGAAGACCCTTGGTTTGATTCCCACTGCGGCTGATGAGAATTGTTCCGTGATTCACTTATAGAAAAACGTGGAAAGAGCGATGACTTCTGTTTGATGTTCCTAGTCCACGTCAATTGTCTGTATTAATTTCCCTTTCGCACTGTTGTCCAACATGTGGGGCAATGTGGTAGCTAGCAGTTTACGCTCTCGTACTGGAGATCCGGTTCAGCATGTTGGGCAGCATAGATGTAGTTAATCATTTACGCTACTGCATCAGATAGAAGGGCGTCCAAAACTTAGAGTCAATCATCCTTTTTAATATTATAAGGGAATTAGATTTGAGAGACAATTGTGTTTTATAATTTTATAATATAACCTAATCTAAGCGATATGATGCTTTGATACTTTAAGTAGGTACAGTCAGGTTTAACTTGTCTTAACTGCATTACTTTCGCAAAACTGTTGCTTGAAATTGTTCTCCGCGAGCATCATTAAGACACCAATTCCGTGTGATGTTGTGATTACGTTCATCATGGGAGGCAAAGTGGTAACTAGTACTTCATCCTCTGGTATGGTGACAAGGTTTAACATGTTGCTGAAATTGTTCTCCGCGAGCGTCATTTTTATAGAATGATGTACTGATAAAGTGAACAGACGTTGTTGTCCACAGAACGATCCGGTGCAAAATCTGGTGATAGTTCAGACAACTTGATATTTGAGTTTTGTCCTATGGGTAAATTTTAAAAAAAATTTACATAGGTTTTATAACTTCGTATGCAGTAAGAATCCAATAAATGTTCTAAAGATTTCGTACGACGCCAAAATGTTATGACACTTCCAGGTTACGAACAGAAAAATTAATTTCATAATTGTGTGTTGGCTTTTATTTTCAGAAAACTCATCGAGAAGAACTTCCGTCGTGTGCCCGCTTTGCGAGAAGAAACGCCTGTCGCTTTGAGTTGCCTCCTGACATGAGGGTTTTAGAAGGTGAGGCAAAAATGTTCAGTTTCCTGTGATCCAGCAGTTGTTTGATGAAATACTTAAATAGATAAATTGGACATTTAATAAAAATAGAAAAATGCAAATAAATAGCTGTTCCTTTCTCCCAAAAAAGCTCAATATCGATAAGAGGTTAATAAAAATTAAATTTTAATTAAAGTAGGCTCAAGAAAGGCGAAAGCGGAAACGCTCTCTGCAGCTCATATGTCTCCAAAAATAAATGTTATCAAATCAGAGAGAATCAGCAGACTTTGGAAATGAATTTGATAGCGATTCAAAACAGTGCTGAAAACCTAAACCTTTTTTAAAATCATAGAAAGTCGTTGCACCAAATCACAGCTCCATTTTAGCATGGCAAATGAGGTCAACTGTGCTCAATTATCCTTCTACGTGAGCGAAATCTAGTTTGAGCAGGTGACCACGACGCCCACTATTGCCCAATATGAGCACGTGCTTCTTAACTACAGTCGGCAGACAACGCGTTTAGTAGCAATTAAAAACTTTCGGCACAGCCTCCGTATGTACTTGGATTTTAATTTTCACCACTGCGGAAGGTGATTTCGTTTGCGCCATTTTGGACAGAGTTATGAGAATGAAAATGTTCCAGACAACCAGCGCCAATAAGATAAGAGAAAGCAGCAAGGCATTAAAAACTTTTATAAACACATTTAATATGTTGGACCATCCCGATTGCAATAGGGAGTAAATCAGCTGTATGTGCTAATGCAGCTGTATGTGCTAATTCCTGTAAAGCAGCTGTATGTGCTAATGCAGCTGTATGTGCTAATTCCTGTAAAGCAGCTGTATGTGCTAATGTGTTACTCTATACCAGCGGATCTCAGCCTGGGGTACGCGCCAGGACGAACAGGAGTACACGGAAACAATTTAGTAGTGGAGGGGAAAAGGGACCTTAGTCAACAGGAAAACAGACAGGTCAAAATTTGTGAAAGTAATTGAACGTTATGCAGAAGATAGTGCGCGTTTTTGTCTCCATAATTTGAGGTAAAATACAGTGTCGGTCTTCTTATTTGCGAAGTACAAACATCAGCAACGAATATGAACAATTGTCGGACAAAGACTGTTAAATTTCTGTGGCCATTTACAAATACGGAGATTGTTGAGAAGATTTCCTCTTCTACACTGCTGTCCACCCAAAATGCAACACCAAGAAAGACACGAGATAGCAAAGCCAGATTTACTGGACACATAACAACAGATACAAAGATAAAACGATTTAGCTTACAGGCCCGTGCGACTTGCGGAACACGCAGACATCAATAGTTCGTGTGGCCCCCAATGGCTGCCAATAACGGCCGCTACACGCCGCGGCATCGAACGAAAGAGGCTTTGGATGTGGGCTTGGGGTATGTCGGTCCAGGCTGCTTCCACACGTTGCCACAGTTCTTCAGGCGTAGCGGCGGGTCATGCTTGCCGGGCCACTCGGTTGCCGATCAGCGACCAGACGTGTTTGATGGGCGACATATCGGGAGAACAGGCGGGCCACGGCAGCAGTGACACCTGGTGGGCCGTGAAGAATTGTTGCACGATGCGTGCCACGTGCGGGCGCGCATTGTCCTGTTGAAACGTGGCCGCTGGCAGGTTCTGCAGGTAATTGAGGACTACGTGCTCGAAAACGTCGGAGATGGTGCGGTGGTTGATGAGTGTACCGGCGATGCGTACCAGAAGGGTTCGGGTGTCATATCCAATTTCGCCGCAAACCATAACGCCAGGCGACGGACCGGTATGGCGATGCATCATGCAGGCGTCATACAGTCTCTCGCCACGGTGCCGCAACACGCGGATCCGACCATCGTGGTGTTGCAGGCAGAAGCGGGATTCGTCGGAGAAGACAATGTCGTGCCATTCTGTAGTCCAGGTGCGGCGTTCAACGGCCCGCTGCCGCCGCACTCGCCGGCGGTGTAACGTCAATGGTAATCGGAGCAACGGGCGCCGTGCGACAAGTCTCCGCTCCTGCAGACGACGTCGAACGGTACGTGCTGACACGGTTGTTGCGCAACACACCCGAATTCCTGCGCTAACATTCGTGATGTGGCGGTGCGAGCCGTCAATTCCTTCCGCACAACATGCCGGTCCACTCGTTCGGTGGTGTGCCGCAGCTGCGGCAATCGCTCACGTTGGTCCGCCCGTTCCTCCTGCACCCACCGAATCCATACTCGCCTCAATGTGGATGGATGTCGTCACACACGGGCGTCGATGTCTCGGTACGATGAACCGCTGTCGCGATAAGCCACTATTCGTCCTCTGTCTACCTTCGAAGCGTGCTAGAATGACTGCCTTATTCTGCGATAAAGCATCAGGAAGCTTTCCACCCACAGGTCCGCCAGCACAACACACTCCCACTACTTACACCCCGCCTTCTGTGCACTCTTCTTCTAATGCTTAAGGTGGCGTGCCGGGCGCACATGACTTGCATATGCCCTGCAATGCTAATCGTTTGCACGTCCTCTCGCGGGCGACGCATGCTGAGAATTTCAGGCCAATCGGATGCTTCCTTCTTGGTGTTGCATTTTGGGTGGCCAGCAGTGTACTTGCATTTAGGAGCATGTAACGATTTTTCTTGGTTGTCACTACAGAACGTCCAGAAACACGTTTTGTAGAAATATTTTGGGCTGATTCCAATTCATTCCAATGACGGCTACGATTCCCACTTATCCATTTGTCTACTCAGACTGGCTTTGTCGGGTCGTAAATCTCCCTTCTATTCTTCGCGTTACTTAAATGATTTCTTTGGGTTATTATCAAACGTTCGGCTGTAACAAGATTCTAATGCGAAATAAGGCGCCCGTAGGAATGAAGGGATTTTTATGCTGTATTCTTTCGCATGAGTAATAAACCATTCGTTCAGGCGCGATCCTGGTGATTTGTTTAACAACGCTGTATGGAAGTAGAATTGATGGGGGGGGGGGGCAGCTGGAGATAACCGATACCAACATTTACCTTAAGCAGCAGATATCAAGTGAGGGTCACATTGATGAAGAAATTAATCTGCGTGTAGAACTTCTTTGGAGAGCTTTGGGACGAAACAGTACAATTTTCAAGAGCAATAGACCATGGATGCAAAAAAGCGGTCGATCATTATTTGCATTCATGCAGTAGACCATGGATGCAAATATCGTCGGTTTTTAAGAACTTGGTCGCCAATGGAGACTAAGTTTTTAAAGACTGAAAAAAGCTTATACTAAGTTTTTTCTAGCTGGCGACCAGTTTTTCTTTTTCTTGAAGAAAGCTAATGAAAAAGTTCTGTCACTTTTACTTTCTTTTTTCTGAATTATTTTCGCCTATCTATACTTTAATGTCAGGTCGAAGGGAAACAACTTTAACTGGAGAGATGAAATACCGACTTGAGATGGCCGTCCCGCGGACTCCATACAACTTTGGCGCCAGAGCTGAGACACCAAGTGGTCTAAGCGGTGAACCACTGAACATCTACCTGTGTGCGCAGGCGAACTTCGTGGGGCATGGCATCACCAATATCAGAGGTAGATAAATGTGGCTCATTGTTTGATCAGAGTCTGCCACCGCCGCCGAATGGATTGCTGATTCACAGGAGAGAGAACTTCAGTTAGCAGACCGTTTTTATTTTGTACGTCAGTTGCCTTGGAAGCCATGGCCGGATTAAGCGGGAGACTAACGGGATTATAGCCTTAGCGCTCATCATTACTGACAACTCACCATAAAGATTAAAGGAGTAAAATGTCGTTGTTTCTACGTTGGAGACAAAACATTAGTGAATTAAAGGATTTGAATTCTGTGAGATAAGTTGTGAGTAAGAGCCGAACACTGCAAGCTTTACTTCGAAACTGGATTCCATTCGTAACAGACTTAGAGCATATGTCGAAGTCATCAACAGATGGATCCTTAGCAAAATAATTATTACGATTGCTCTGCTATAAGTACATCAAATTCTACTATCTTCTTTTGGATTCCTTGAGTGTGTATGTTCCTCTCTCAGAAATGTTCCAGAAAGAAAATATTTTATCACTCAAATGGATAACGCTGTAAGCTGTGCTGTACATGAACTGCAAAAGCTTTCTGAGAGCTCAGATCGTATGAAATCATCATTTAACATTAATTACAATTTCAAAAATAAAAACTTTCACTCCATTCAACTTGCAAAACATGAAGGAAAAGAAGCGTCATTTCAAATTGACAGACAAAATAATCGAAGCTAGTCAAATTTTGAGCATTATTGACGATTTAAAAGTATTCGACAGTGAAACTTGGCCATATAAGAGAAACTTAACTGACTTTGAATAATGAAAATTGCGAAGCGCTTAAAATAAACCCTTCCCTGATTTTGAAGAAGATGAAATACTTGAAGAGTGGTACGACTTGAAAGATGCTTCTGCTGATATTCTCTTTGTGACATTATGCATGCATGATATCAGTCAACCAACTCGGTTTAGTATCTTCATCAAGCTTATACTGTATGATTCCTGTTTCAGCAGCTAGCCGTGAACGCGGTTTTAGGACTGTGAATGACATTAAAAGAGTACAACGTTCTCGACTGTCCTCAGAGACAACAAACAGTTTGATGAACATTAGCGTAAAATGTTTGAAGAATTCGATTCGACTCCTGCAGTGAATAATGGGGTTTCAACTGCAGTAAGGATGCCACGATTTTAAGCCATTCTCATAAGTAACACAATTATTAAAAATCAACTAAGACTTACGGTAAGAAATAAAAGCCTGTTTTAATTTGGGTCACCACTTTTTTAATGCGCCACAAAAAATTTCACATTTATTTACATGGCTGCAATAGACCATTATGCTTTAAAACAAAAGTGTTTAATCAATGCATCTTAACAGTTCTTATTTATGGATCAGAAACATGGAACGCATCCAAAAAAGCATTTTTAGAGGCTACAGACAGCTCAAAACAGTATGTAGTGTGGAAGAAATATTCTTCTCATAATGCGTGGAAAATATGTCATGATAATTAACACAGCAATCATATATCTCTGAATAGACTGTATTTACTATTCTTCACGTAATATAAATGACATCAGAAAACATGAAAATTTTATCACCCTTGAGCGGGATCGAACCAGAATCTCCCGATTAGCGTTCGAGCCTGAATGGGAAATACAATTTTCAAGTTTTCTGATGTCATTTATATTACGTGAAGAACAATAAATGCAGTGAATTCAGAGATACCTGTTTGCTGTGTTAATTATCATGATAAGCTCTAAACAGAATGGAGAGATACATACTTGGAGTAATCAGAAAAGAAAAGAATAGGAACAACTCATAGATTAGGAAAATATTCAGAGCATATGAAAATATTCAGAGCATATGATTTTTTGAAATGAGCTGGATGGACATATTACTAGAAGAACTACCCACCGTTGGACAACTGAAATACTAGACTGAATAACAAATGACTCAAAAAAGCCCAGAGGAAGACCTGGATTTTTTTCTGTCATTTACATTCTGACAGAAAAAGGATCAGTGGGTGGATCAGTGGAAGAGATTTTCTGAAGATGGAGCTGTGGAAAAGATTTGACGAGTCCTTCGTTCAGCAGTGGATTGAGAATGGTTGATGATGGCATGCACTTGTGCATAAATATTCAATGTGGTAAATTTTTAAAAACTCTGAAATCGTTATATTTTTTTGTTTGTGATTTTCTGCAGAATTATATCAGCTTAGACCTTTTGGAAATTGGCAGACCAGTCTCTAGACCTTTGAAGTTTGACAGACTAGACCTTTTGGAAATTTGTATTTTTTAATGTTTATAAATAAGGGAGTGTATAGATAAATACATATTTTTTGTAATCATATCACCGTATGTCGCTTGGTTATTCGCAAAAATTGTGTTGGTTCTCTGAAATTTTTAAATTTGATTGAACGTGCTGGTATCGACTTCAATAAAAAACAATTTTGTCTTATCCCTCACTTCTCAGTAAGTTGAATTTCACCATCTAACTAAATATACACTCATCGTCAAAACATTGTTGCAGCCAGAAGGAAGCAACCGACAGGAATGAAACTCGGTGGATAGATTTGACATCGTGAGACATGCAAATGATTCAAGTATCACGCTCAGCCGCGCATTTGACGCAAGCAAGGAGGGGTCGTAGTGCTGTGTCTGACTGGCTATATAAGATCGTCCCGTTGAGCGAACTTGCCATTATGAATCGTGTTGTTGTGTTGGTCACATCCTTTGCAAGTGAAGTATGTCTCGGAGAAAAGTTCGGAAGCAATTCGAGCACTTGGAGAAGTTCGAGAGTTGCCGCATCGTCGAGCTCCGGGAAGCGGGATGGTCTTCTCGCCGTATTGAATGCCACATCGGTCGTACGGATATCACCATAGCACGCTGTTGGCGGCAGTGGATAGAACAAGACATTCAGCATCGACAGGAACGGTCTGGGAGACCTAGACGAACCACGGAGAGAGAGGACCGACCGGTTGTCCGACATGCGCGAAGTGGCCCAACAGCAATGATTGCGGATATTCAGCGAGCAGTGGTGCCCTCCACGCTTCGTCGGATTTGTGCCAGCACCATTTCCAAATGGCTGCACGACGTAGAACTATACGACAGACCGTTACGACGACTGCCCTTAACACCATTTCATCGTCGCCAGAGACTGCAATTGTGTCGTGCGAGACTGTCATAGAGCCACTCGGAATGGCAGAGGGGTGATCTTCAGTGACGAGTCCTGCTTTTATCTTGGAGGAGGTGACCAACGAATCCGTGTGTGAAAGCACCGTTGTCACCGCCATGATGAAAGGTTTGTTGTCGAGCGTCACACGTCCAGAAGGCCTGGTGTCATGACGTGTAATGCGATTTCCTGCAGTGCCAGGTCACTTTTGGTCTTCATTACAGGCACTTTAGCATCCCAACGTTACGTTAATGAAGTCTTGAAACGAGTGGCTCTACCATTTCTGAACGCTCACTCCGGTGCGATTTTCCTACAGGACAACGCTCGTCCGCATTCTGCTGCTGTCTCAGGAGCTTGCCTTCAAGGCACTGCCACTCTGCCATGACCAGCCACATCGCCAGACCTATCGCCTATTGAAAATGTGTGGGATGCTATTGGACGTGCTATCAACACTCCGCCCCTACCGCACAATCTGCAGGAAGTGCGTGAGAAGATTCAAGTTGCATGGGATTTGGAACATGTGCAACTCCATGCCGAGACATCTGGAATGCTGTGTGAGCAAACATGGCGGCCCGACGCCATACTTAGAAACACTACTTACTGGCATGTAGCTCAATAAATGTTCCTCATATCAGTCTCAATGTTTAATTATTTATAGTTCCTGTTAATCTTTACCTTTCTCTCGAATAGGGTTACAATCCGACACGTCCGTCTATGTGCAACTATCTTTTTGAAGATAAATGTATATTGTTTTTTCTTTAAAATATTGGTAGATCTACCGATATTTTTGTTTTGAGGACGTAAACTTACTAGCACTCTTGGCTGTGAGACCTATTGTTTCAATGTTTAAATTATTTTATGCACAATATTTGTCGAGTAAACTTCTTTTAAATATTTACTTACTACACTTATTTTTGCCACTTTCCTCACCCAGAAATCATTGAAATTATTCTTTTATATTTTGTAGATCATACTCCAATGACATATATCATGAAATATAGTTCTTTAGATCCGATAAAAGGAGAAGTCTACAAGAAAGCATACAAGAAAACTTGTAAGGCCAATTTGGAACAAACTTTAAGTCCTCAGGTAACTTGTACCTAAGTGAATTATAGGAAGTTATTTCATAACAGAGTTGTTACATGCAGTACGAAATACATTTCTGTTACTATAGTGCAGTAAATGAGATTTTCGATTTGTGGTAAAAGGATATATATGAGAAACTTTTATTTTGTTTTATTACATGTGCTCGCACAAACAAAAGGATTTTAATTAAGCTGAGAAATGCAGAAAAGCGTCAATGACAAGAATGAAGTTCACGAAGTTCCTCAAAAGGTTCAGAACTCTTAGTCCTGCAACTCCCTGAGTCTTTAGGAAAGAAAATAAAGTAAAAGTGAAGAAAAAGTTTGAGTTTGTGGGATGGTAAAGTTGTAAGCTGTCGTACCATGGTACGTGTATGAAAGTAAAACCACACCAGCACCACGGAAAAAAGGGGCGAAGGGCAGGAGAATCTAAAAATTAAATAAAACAGAACACCGAAAGAAACTATACGAGAAACACTCATTTTTTCACTAAAAGCCCTTAAAAGAGCTGTTATAACTTTTCACCAACTTAGCCAAAAACTGTTAGTACTGAATGCAGGATAAATCTAAATGGCACAGTGATTGGTCAGGTGAATGAGTTTGTGTATTTAAGAAGCATTTTTGAGGGAGAACAAACTAGATGGTGAAATTAGTAGGCAAGTAAATTTTTCATGGAAAGTCATAGCTGCTTTAGGAGGTTTTCACAGGAATGATGGGTTCTCAAGAGAGTCCGGAATGGTTGTGTATGAAAGTGTAATTGTTCCTACTCTGATGTATAGCAGTGAAACATATGAACTATAGAAGAGACATGCACTGGCGTGCAAAAATTAAGGACGAGACGGTTTTTCGAATGTAACTCCACATCGACTCAAATCATACCATAAGATCCCCAAGATGTAAGAATATGGGACAAGTGAGCAAAACCGTTCAAACAAGGAATCCAAAGGATACAAAGGCACTTTATTGAAAAGGTAGCTTCGAGCACAACTGGACAGAAGACAGAAACGTCTATGTGACAGGCGGCAGCCAAGAAAACTCCAGTCTTTAGTAGGGGATATGATCACCTCTGACTGCGTTGCAGGATTTACAACGTCTGTCCATGCTGAGGACGAGGTTGTCAAGGAGCTGTTGAGGCATCGCGGCCCATTCCTCTTGTAGCGCCAATCGCAGCTGCGGAATCGTTGCTGACGGTTGGTGACGTGTGACCAAGCGTCTCCCGAGGAGGTCCCACACGTGTTCGATTGGATTTAGGACCAGGGACCTTGCGGGCCAATCCATGCGTTGAATATCTTCATTCTCCAACGGCTCTGCGACCGCCACTGTACGATGAGGTGTAGCGTTGTCGTCCATGAAGAGGAACTCAGGACCCACAGCACATCTAAACAGACGCACGCGAGGCAGGAGAACCACGGTACAATAGCGGACACCAGTGACTGAACCTCCTTGGAAGATGTGGAGGTCAGTACGGCTACCAAGCATGATACCGCCCCAAACGAGAACTCCGCCACCTCCAAACCGGTCCCTTTCGATGATGTTGGAGGTGTGATTGCGTGTTCCCTGCTCTCTCCAGATGTGTATATGTCCAGAACCGCTCGTCAGACTAAATCGGCTCTCATCCATAACGAGAACTCGACCCCATTGCTGATGTGTCCAGTTCTTGTGTTTCTGGCACCACAGAAACCGCCGTCTCCGATGAGCAGGCGTTAATGGTACACACCGTACTGGTTGTCGTGCAAATAGACCACCTTTGTGCAGCCTCCTGGCCACGGTAAAACGCGATAACGGACGTCCAGTTGTCTGTTGCATGTGCCTTGCGATTTTTCTTGCTGTCTGCCGTCTGTCTCTTCTTGCCTGTAGGACAATATACCGGTCGTCCGCCGCCGTAGTTGCTCGTGGACGACCACTGCTAAACTCTCGGACAGCTGTTCCTGTCGTTTAAAATGCTCTCCAAGCTCGTGAAACGATGCTGTGAGCGATCCCGAACTCCTCGGCCCCACTAGTCAAACTTCGACCTTCTTCCAACTTCCCAATGACGCGACCTCAGGTAAAGTCATCCAGATGTCGTCTACTGGATTGCCTGTTGGCCATATCACACGGTGGCAGCAACTCGACGTCGTTCAAACCGATGTACACAGTGCAATAGCTTTCACCGAATTGCTGAGCGTACACCGCCCGTGTGCTCACCGAATTGCTGGGCGTTCACCGCCCGACACTCCCCGCCCCAACGTCATGCTGCATATATGCGCATGCCCTACCATACCGGACCCTAGTCTATCTCCTGAGTGGTCTTTCGGTCCGTTCTGCCTGCTCGTTTCGCTGTAATGCTAATTTCTCCTCTTCGTCCTTAATTTTTGCACACCAGTGTAGGAGTCGTTTGCGGGCTGAAGATGTGAAGATATGTTGCAGTTGTGTAATGTGAAGCAAAATGTTGTTAGCAAGGTGGAGACTAATACTCTTATGAGGTCTGGAGATGTTTAAAGAATGAGTGATGAGATGCTTACTAAG
This sequence comes from Macrothele yani, assembly GCA_039090855.1. Lineage (NCBI taxonomy): Eukaryota > Metazoa > Arthropoda > Arachnida > Araneae > Macrothelidae > Macrothele > Macrothele yani. Next base: position 39,591,308 of record CM077031.1, read on the forward strand.
AAAACATTTTCAGCCCAAATGGCAGGAAGGAGGCAAAGGAAGACATGGTAGAATCAGATTCAGGAGTGTCTGCATGAGAAAAAGATTGAAAAGATTATGAGTATGAAATGTGAAAGGTCTTGTGTACGTCGTGTGATGAATCGCTGTAAATGAAGAAATTTGATACGTCAACAGTAAGTAAAATAATAAGTTAAAATTTTATCTGGTAGTTTGTATTTCTTTGTGGAGCTAACCTCTGAATCTGAAAGAACAGCTTAGTGATATATATAGGTATGTATGTATGTATGTGTGTATGTATGTATGTATGCTCACCATGAGCAAAAATCCATTTGCGGACGTAATGGAATAGGAACCTTCCGATTTTTTTTGGAATTAGGAAACAAATTCAGCATATTCAGCATTTTTGCACTTTCCGAAAACCCATTTTTTTTCTGCATTCGTTAAGACAAACAAAATTTATTCCCAATTAAACAGTTGGATCTCTCGGGCAGGTTCTAAGTGATTTTTTTCTGGTACATTTTCTAGAATATGCTTTGGTTCATTTTAAATCTACTGGGTCCTTAATATCATAATAAAAGGCCTCTCTGATTGATGTTAAAAAAATGTTTAAAAACTAGGTTTTTGTAGCTTCAGGAATTCAGAAATTTTTCCAATTATTTACCCGTAAGAATGAGGCAAACCGTGAGGATGTTAGAACGATTCTCGGGTGGAACGTCGGATATTGTAGCATGTAACGGAAGTTGCGTAAGAGCTGATGCATATGTTGCACGGCGCTAGCGGTGTTCCTGCCGAATCTGCCGGTAACGGTGCTTGAGACCTGAAGTACAATTTAGTTGGCCGCGGCACCAGGTGAGAATCTCAGGTGCACTGCTGCACTCAAAGAGTCACACCAGAACATAAAAATGAAAAGTTGAAGAATTACCCGAAGCATAAGGCTTGGGTGAATCCACCGTGTGAACAAAATAACAACAACAAATAAAAAATAAAATAATCTAAAAAAAAATGATACTTTGGGATCAGAGTTGTGATGAGGTTCACCCGCAATCACCAATTCGTGACTGAGTGTAGTGGTCCGGATCTTACTCCGGTACATTCAATCCCCAACCAGCCACAACAACACTTACTTTCGCAAATAACACATGATTTCAAATACACAACACAACATTTAATAACGTTCTGCGAGATTTAAACAGATACGGCGCTCTCTGGGCGTATAGACAATTGCCCCTCATATGTGGGCAGCATACGGTGTCACACTTTACTGTCAGAAGACACAAGCCGACTGAGTCTCCACCGGACTATCTGAACAAGAGATACTACTCGTTTACACACTAAATAGAGCTGCAGGGGATATTCATATACAATTGCTTAGAGAATGAAAAAAAAATTATATGCAAACGATCACATTAAAAATACTCGCGACACAAAATACACAAGCACGTTAATTTGCGGTATAAGATTATAGGTGCGAAATACTGGCAAAGTTAATTAACTAAATCTAATAAGCATGCACATGCAGATCCCTTCCCCGCTCGCTTTGGCCCTGAACCAAAGTTAAAAGAAACTGTCCCGCCCAGCGGAATTTGTGGCCACACCCTCTCCCTTATTCATGTAAAAAAAATAATCAGGAAATGGGCCCGGTAAGAAATTGAAATCTGTATGTGCAGGTATTTCCTCTGAGGTTCAGTCACTCAGCATTACTGCATCTATGTCCATGCAGCTTTGGGTGTCGGGATGGCACAAGTTCGCAGATGTGCGAAGAAAGAAAAAGGAAATATTCATCTACTTACAGTTACGTGACTTTGCTGTGCAAATCCGTTGTGCATCACATAATATCACACGACAAAAAAACACGCACACAGACACTTGCACCATGTGGCAGCACCGATGATTCAACACTTCACTTTGACGCTTGATGTAAATGAAGCACACAATTAAAAATGGTAATATCACGCCGCACTTTGTTGCAATGATTAGAGTGCACACTGATCTATTCTCGTGACGATTTGAAGGTGGCCGTTAAGCAAAATAGGCCCTCTCACATCTGCTGTTGCGGTTTCCAAGATTGATTTTCTGTGTTCCTGGGAAATGATTTCTGTTGTCGTGAAGAAATCATTCCGACCATCACTATTTGGAGAGTGGGACACATTCAATTCCGCTGCTGCTATAGTTGATTCCGTCCGTCGCTACCTTCCGTCCTTTTTGACAGTTCATTCCCAATTCAGTCAGTTCCTTTCCGTTAGCAAACCATCTACCCTGCCTGAGTACGCAGTTCAAATATGCCACTCGCAAGTTTTGTTTCCATTTTTTTATCGAGTTGCGACCGCCAGCCCTGAGATTAATTTTCTCGGCCGAGCGAAATCAGACGTGCCTTTACCTTAAGCGTATATCGGCAACTCAACATTTCACCTGTATATTTGTTAGGTATCGAAGCCACCGCTCTTACGCTCATATTTTTCTTTCGCCGTGTTTTTATCCCGTCGCACTTACACGTAGTGGCTTCGCTGCTTACGTGACCACACACACGCACACATGGGGCCTCGCTTCGCCCCGTAAGACAAGCGCATCTCTTCACTTCCTCCACAGTAGGGGATGAATGGGGGTGACGATTCCACACTGCAGTGGTTGGCATCCGAACCCGACTTTGCTTGGCTTCGCTTCTCATTGGAATGACCACTGTCCACTCGCAGACTTCTTAATTCCCCTGTAACTTGGCTTTCATTAGGCCAAACAGTCGCTGATTTCCATTACGCTCCAGCCTAGAAATTTCTGCGTTATCACGCGGATTTAGGCATTCTGCTGTCTTTATGGCAAACTGGCATCTCCAGCTGCCTCGAGTTGTCTCCATTTCTTACCAAATGCGGGGAGGTTTGCTGCTTCATTTTTCCCCAATTCATTTTTTGCAGATCCAAGGCATCCAGCCTTTCACATCGGAGAGCGCACATACAACTGAACTTTCTTCCTTATTTTCACGCTAAGTGCGAAATCTTATTTTTCTGCACGGACCACACAGAGAGCAATTGTTCTCGAAAATGCCCCAAACAATCGACAAATTTACGATTATTCGCTAAACCTTTTGTCCCCATCTTCATTCATTTACTCAAGTGGACCCCTCTTCGAAAGGTACCATTCCGTGTTGCTTAGTTTCCCGTCAGCTGCGCCCTGATATTTATGACCTAACAGAGCTATTCTGAGACCACCCAGCCAGAGAGAGAATTCTTCGCCTCTTTTCTTTCCAAACCCCCAGATAAAACTTTATCTGCTGTTTACACTTTTAAACTCCAATCAAGCCTCGAACATAATTAATATTTAATTAATTTCACACATCAACCACGCCCATTAATTACTAAATTAATGGCGGGGGTGGGTCGTAACATCGGCCCCTCCTCAAGAAATCCAGAAGTCCTCTTCTTGGCATATCGCTTTGCTCTTATCAATTTCCAGAGCAACCATTGAGTGCTACCTTTTCCCACAGGTAGAAACAATTCAAAATGGCAAAAATATTGCGTTTCTTGCCTTCAAAAGCATTGGAGCGACTTCCCAATTATCCCGCAATTTTGTTAATTAATTTTAGAGAACATCCGAAAGAAAAAACAACGTAAATGAGAAATAAATAAAAAAACTGAACTGTAAAAAAACATGTGATCCTGCCGAACTGTGATTCCTAGCTGCCTCATACAATACGCGACATGGCGGACAAATTTTAAAGTTTTCTTCAGGTTTTAGGATGGGGGGGGGGGTGTCCACTGTAACACATAGTATTTCACATCAAAGCCATCAGCCAATAGTTTATCCCTGGAAGTATTGATTGTGAGGTAAACGAAAATATTCTTCTCGCAGCGAGCAATGGGAACTATGGATTCCGGTGGAACAATCTGCCCAAGGGCAGATAAGTATTGCGTCATCAAGTGGAGACAAGGTGATTCTGCGCTCGCGGTGTTCAGGAATTGCTATGGATTACAGCCAGACAGAGAAGTTGGTAGAGGCGGCTGCTTATTGAGGTCGAGCACCAGACTGTTTGTTGTGTGGGTCGTTACGACGGGCAAAAGGAAACTCAGGCCGGGTGGCGCTCGAGCTTGCCCTTCCCTGGCTACGGCCGTGTATGGATGGTTCAAGAGTTATGTCTGTTTAATTAAAGTTAGTGAATGAAGCAGTTAAACTAACCAAGTTGTTTTGTAATTAATCGGCGAAGCAGAGAACGATTTAGCGCCGGCGTAGGTTTCGGAAGCCGGTGACTTAGTGGAAGTGCCAGAGAGTTTAATATTGCTAGAAAGCTGAGGAGAAGACGTGGCCAGAGCAGACACACAATTCGGAAAAGATTTCTCCTTTGCTTTGCATATGTCCCTGTACATGACTCGAAGTCGAGGAAGTTCCTCATTTACATACGTGGAAGACACAGCATCAGTGTCATTGAGGCAATATTGATTGCCGTCACATCATAAGAGAGACGACTGGTGACGTCAGACAGACTGCTTCAACAACAAAATAATAGTTATAACATTATAACTGCTTCCAACAACTGTAACATTCAAATGAAGGCTGTAATTGAAATTTACAAAAAATACAACAAAAATAAAAAAAATAAATAAAAAGCACGCGGAAACGAAAGAAAAAGCACTTTCTGATGCAATGCGATACAAATGGAATTTTACACACACGAGAAGCTAGCTGTTAACGAACAAGTTACGGATGCAAAGAACAAACGTGACTTGACACAATTTAAAAGACGTGCCCATGACAGAATTTGGTGTAATTTCATTTTCTTGTTTCCTTGAATTGAGAAAGGTCCTTTCTTTTCATTAAAAAATAAAGCTCCTTTCCTAGAATGATGAAGCACGCTTCAGATCGAAGAACATAACTCTTGCTTCCTGGCAGATAGTGTCTTACATGACATAGCATCTTACATTTTTTCTCTTGCAGCCTGCGTCCTTACATTACGAACACTACAACGTGACGTTAAATTGAGTACTTGCGATGTCCTTACACAGTGCCTTAATCTGCAGTGCTGCTTTGGCGTTCTCGACTTAAAAGTATTCACTTAAATGCAAACTCAATTCATGATGTCATAATATTGGTATGTATTGAAATCAATACTTTTGTTTGTGATGTCCGAAGAAAAACCCTGAACAGCCGCGAAGTTTAAAAAATTGAGAAAGACGACATCAAATTTTGGTGTATAATGAGCACGCCTTTTGAATATAAAAAGTATGTGGAAATACACACACTGTCCACAAAAACTTCGAATCTTTATGATAAGACAGAAAAAAGAACAATACACGCCAATACACATACAGATACAGGGTGCATAGGAAAGTCCCTTTACCCTGGAATAACTTGCGAACGCAGAGAGGCACAGTTATGCAAGTGACATAACGGTGTAGTAAAGCGACTACGCCCGATCGAATGCAATCAATCGCAGCACCCCTAGTGGCGAAATACGGAAGTTAACCATTGCAAATCGAAAACAAAAAGAGATAACGCAAAATTTCCCATTATAAAGTTGTAGAGCATCAATTAATTAGTACAAAACGGCATTTGTTTCACATGAATAAAATAAATTGTCGCCTAAATACCCTAAAATGTCCGAAATCAATGCGCGACCTTTTGTGCTAAAGTTTGAAGGAAACAGGCATAGGTATGAGAAATACAAATAATTTATTGCACAAATGCGTACTTATGTCAATACAGTTTAATGACGTCATACAAAACAAAAACAAACAAGAAACATGACACCGAATTTTCGGGTGTAATAAGCACGTCTTTTGAATCCGTTCTGACGGAAATTAAATTTATCAAAGCTATTCAAAGTCAATGGAACCGCTATGTAAAACAATAGTATCGGACCGAAGAAATAAGTTTTTCAATCGGGTTTTTAATCCCTCAGATATTGCTGTAAACGGAATTGTGAGCTTACGCACTATAGTTGCAAATTTGTGCGTTAAGAAAAACATGAACATAAATGAGAAACACTTCGCACCGGAAACGCTCTCCAACACAGAAATAATTTTTCGAATTAGACTCTTAGAAACAGAGATATCGACAAAAATAAGATGTGACTTTACGTCCCCTGGTGGGAAAACCATGCATTATTGCAGGAACAAAGTATTCTCAAAAGGTTTTTCCATATGAGCACTATCGGTCCAAGAAAAAAAAATTTGTCGAGTTTTCAGGAGCCCAGATTTTGCTACAAATACATCAGAAGCAGAAATTAGGACTTATGCCCCCTGGTGGCCAAACCATTCTTTACCAAACATAAGAAATTATGTGAAAAATATTTTCCATCAGGTGTTGTATGCGATATAGGAAGAATTTCTCAAATCGGAGTTTTGGGCGCAGAAATAACCCAGAAAACGCAATTTACCTTTGTGCCCCCTAGCGGAAAGTCTATGATTTACTTGAAAATTTTGAATTTATGGGTAAACCATTTCGCATCGGAAACGCTATCCAGGAAAGAATGAATTTTTCAAATCGGACTCCTAGAAGTAGATATATTGACAAAAATAAGATACACATCTACGCCCCCTGGCGTAGAAACCATGCATTATTTCAAAAAGAAAATGTTCCTAAAAGGTTTGTCGACATGAGTGGTCAACGCCGCCCCGGTGGCGCAGTGGTCTAAGGCGTTGGCCTCTGATCATTCGTCCGTAAGGGGTCCGGGTTCGAATCGCGGTCAGGCATGGATGTTGTGTTTGTCTTACGGCACTGGCTCTCTCCCTTCCCTGGAACCAGTGACCCTAAATTAGGGACGGGCGACTGCTTATAGCCCATTGAGTTGCTCACGGTGGTCGTTAAACCTCCAATCAAAAAAAAAAAAAAATGAGTGGTCAACAAACGACTTTTTTAATCGAGATTTTAGAAGCTCATATTTTACTGCAAATGCATCAGAAGCGGAAATTAAGACTTACGCCCCCTAGTGGTCAAACCAGTTTTTACAAAAATTGAAATTATGTGCAAAGAATTTTCCATCAGGAGCTGTATCCCGTGCAGAAAGAATTTTATACATCGGAGATTTAGAAACAGAGATATAGGGGGAAAGCAATTTACCACTACGCCTCCTAGCGGAAAGTCTATAAATTACTTGAATTTTTTCAAATTATATGAAAACCATGTCACACCTGGAAAAACTATCCAACAAAGAAGTAATTTTTCCAATCGGACTGCTAGAAGTAGAGATATTGACGAAAATAAGATATACATCTACGCACCCTGGCGGAGAAACTGTGGAGTATTTTAAGTAGAAAATATTCCGAAAAGGTTTATCGACATGAGGGGCATCAATCCACGAAAGAATTTAAGTCGATATTTTGGAAGCTCAGATTTTATGGCAAATACATCAGAAGCAAAAATTAACCCTTACGCCCTCTAGTGGCCAAAGAAAAAAATTTCAAATCGGAGTTTTAGAAGAAGAATTATCGGGGGGAAATGTAATTTACTTTTACGCCCCCTAGCGGAAAAACTATGCGTAATTTGAAAAATTAACTATATCTAAAATGCTCTTCGATATAAATGGGATCGAAATATAAAATATTTTTTTCAATCGGATGTTTCGAAGCAAATATGTGGAATAAAACGTATTTTTGAATTCGACATCATCTGTATTTACGCCCTTTAGCGGCAAAATTGTACATCGTAAAAAAAAAAACGAAATAAAGGATCATCATTCGCATATTTCAAGCTTTCCAATGCAAAAAGAATTTTTCAAATCGGACTAATAGTTGCAGAGATATCGTGGGTACAGACGGACGGACCGACGAACTGAAGGACAACCCGGTAACATAAGCACGATCTTTTTTTACAAAAATCGTGCTAAAAAGGCAAACTGGCGCACAGTGATAAAGGTTAATGTCGATTATGTTCGAAGAGTTCGCCATTGCCCACGATACACATTTGTAATCGTGAAAGTAACTCTGCATGCATATTCCTCAGCATGGAAGGTGTCACACTATTCCAAGCATCTGTAACACGACGTCGTAGATCCAGCAGACTTGTAAGTGCTGTTGCATACACCTGATTTTTTACGTAACCCCAGAAATCCAAGCTCGCCGTTCTCACACAACGTCCGTAGACCTAAACTATCTGATTAGGGTACATCCTGCTACTGGTTTTTAGCACGTCTTTTGTAAAAAAAGATCGTGCTTATGTTATCGGTTTGTCCGTCCGTCCGTTTGTACCCACGATATCTCCGGTTTGAAAAATTATTTTTGCATTGGGAAGCTTGAATTATGCGAATGATGATCCTTTATTTCGCTTTTTCTTACGATGTACAATTTCGCCGTTAGGGGGCGTAAATGCAGATGATGTCAAATTCAAAAATACGTTTTATTCCACATATTTGCTTCTATACATCCGATTGAAAAAATTATTTTATCTTTCGATTCAACTTATGTCTAAAATTATTTAGATATAGTTACTTTTTCAATTTACGCATAGATTTTCCGCTAGGGGACGTAAAATAAATTACATTTTCTCCGATAACTCTTCTTTTAAAACTCCGATTTGAAAAATGTTTTCTTCAGCGGATACACCTCCTGATGGAAAATCCTTTGTATATAATTTCAAATTTTTGGTAAAGAATACTTTAGCCACCAGGGGGCGTAAGTGTTAATTTTTGCTTCCAATGTATTTGCCATAAAACCTGAGCTTCTAAAATATTCATTGAAAAATTCTATCGTGGATTGAAGCCACTCACATCGATAAACCTTTTCGGAATATTTTCTTCTTAAAGTATTTAACAGTTTCTCCGCCAGGGAGCCTTGATGTATATCTTATTTTTGTCAATATCTCTACTTCTAGGAGTCCGATTTGAAAAATTCTTTCTTTGTTAGATAGTGTTTCCAATGTGACATGTTGTTATTATAATTTCAAAATTTTCAATTAATTTATAGACTTTCCGCTAGGGGGCGTAAAAGTAAATTATTTTCCTCCTATATATCTGCTTCTAAATTTCCGATTTGAACATTTTTTCTGCACCGGATACGGCTCCCGATGGGAAATCCTTTGCAAATAATTTCAAGTTTTTTTGAAAAATAATTTGGCCACAAAGTGGCGTAAGTCTTAATTTACGCTTCTGATGTATTTGCCGCAAAATATGAGCTTCTAAAATCTTGATTGAAAAAAAGAGGTTTGTTGACCGATACTACTCATGTCGATAAACCTTTTAGGAACGATTTTATCTTGAAATAATACATGGTTTATACGCCAGGGGGCGTAGATGTATATCTTATTTTTGTCAATATCTCTACTTCTAGGAGTACGATTTGAAAAATTCATTCTTTGTTGGAGAGTGTTTCCGATGCAAAATGCTTTCCTATAAATTCAAAAATTTTAAGTAAATCATAGACTTTCCGCTAGGGGCACAAGGGTAAATTGCGTTTCCTGCGTTATTTCTGCGTCCAAAACTCCAATTTGAAAAATTCTTCCTGTATCGCATAGAAGACCCGATGGAAAATATTTTTCACATAATTTCTTATGTTTGGTAAAGAATGGTTTGGCCACCAGGGGGCATAAGTCCTAATTTCTGCTTCTGATGTATTTGTAGCAAAATCTGGGCTCCTGAAAACTGGACACAATTTTTTTCTTGGACCGATAGTGCTCATATGGAAATACCTTTTGAGAATACTTTGTTCCTGCAATAATGCATGGTTTTCCCACCAGGGTACTTAAAATCACATCTTATTTTTGTCGGTATCTCTGTTTCTAGGAGTCCGATTTGAAAAACTATTTCTATGTTGGAGAGCATTTCCGGTGCGAAATGTTTCTCATATAAATTCATGTTTTTCTTAACCAAAGGGCGTAAGCTCACGATTCCGTTTACAGCAATATCTGAGGAATTAAAAACCCGATTGAATAACTTCTTTCTTACGTCAGATACTATTGTTTTCCATATCGGTTTCATTGACTTGGAATAGCTTTGATAAACTTAATTTGCGTCGGAACGGATTAAAAAGTCGTGCTTATTACACCCGAAAATTTGGTGTTATCTTTCTTGTTATATCGTAGGTATGGTACAACGTCAAAATCTGCATTTGCGTACGGCTACATTTGCGAAATGTGAATATGCAGATTCGAATCGTCGCGCATCGATTTCGGACATTGTAGGGTATTCAAGCGACAATTTATCTTATCCGGGTGAAACAAATGTCGTTTTGTACTAATTAATTGATGCTCTAGAACTTTGTAATTGGAAATTTTGTTCTATCTTTTTTCGTTTTCGTTTTGCAATGGCTAACTTCCGCATTTCGCTATCGGTTGCTTTCGATCGGGTGTAGCCGCTTTACTATACCGTTATCTGACTTGCATAACTGTACCTCTCTCCGTACCCATCTCCCATGTGGTCTTCTTCTTGGTCTTTTCCTGTCCCTTGGAATCCAATCTAAAATTTCGGCTGTCCATCGATGGTCTGTCCTTCTGGCAGTATGTCCAGCCCATTGCCATTTCAGGGATTTAACTCTGATCATGATGTCTTCCACTCTTGTCATTTTTCGGATCCACGAGTTCCTCTTCTTATCTCTCCTGGTTACAACAAGCATGCACCTCTCCATGCTTGTTTGAGTTATCTGCAGCCTTTGTATGTCTCTTTTAGTTAAGGTCCACGTCTCTGCACCATACATAAGCACTGGAAGGATGCATTGATCAAATACTTTTCTTTTAAGACATAATGGCATATTGCTCTTGAAAATTATGCTGTTTCTTCCAAAAGCTCTCCAGGCAATTTTGTACGCCGATTAATTTCTTCATCAATGTGACCCTCACTTGATATCTGCTGTCCAAGATAATCGTACGTGTCTGTTATCTCCAGCTTTTCTCCATCAATCGATAAATCTTCATTTCTTGTAAAAGCATTGAACATCACTTTTGTCTTCTAAAAGTTCATTTTTAATCCCACTTCTTTACTCTTGTCAGCAAGTTCCTAGATCATACTCTGCAGCTCTGATGGGGTAGGTACAAAAATGACTACGTCATCAGCAAAACGAAAGTGGGTTAGATAATCTGCATTAATCTTTATCCCTTTGTTTTCCCAGTTCATTGATTGAAAGACATTTTCCAATGTGGCATTAAAGAGCTTCGGAGATATGGCGTCACCTTGTCTCACTCCCTTTCCAATTTTTACGTGTGTTGTATTTTCAAACAGCCTAATCTTTGCACTTGCATTTCCATAGATGTTATTAATAATATTAATGTATGCATCTTCAATACCGCAGGATTTCAGAGCCATTGTAACTGCTGATAATTTCACCGAATCAAAGGCTTTTTCATAATCGATAAAAGCCATGCACAATGGAAGTTCATATTCCCTCGCTCTTTCAATTAGTTCTCTCAGTACGTGGATATGATCTATTGTGCTGTAGCCACTCCTGAATCCAGCTTGTTCTCTCGGTTGAGCCATGTCCAGTGTTACCTTCAAGCGGTGTGAAAGAACTTTAGTGAAGATTTTATAAACCACAGATAGGAGGCTGATAGGTCTGTAGTTTCCGAGATCCTCAATGTCACCTTTCTTATGTAGCAGGATCATTGTAGCGGTGTTCCAATCCTCAGGAATCTTTCCTTCATTAAGGCATCGAGTGAAAATTTGGGCGAGTACTGTTTCGATTTCTCCACTTGCTTCTTGTATGATGTCTACAGTAATTTCATCTTCTCCTGGAGCTTTTCCCCGTTTCATGTTCTTGATTGCACGTGCAAGTTCTGCTGGGAGGACTGGAAGAACTCTGGTACTGGTACCTTTCATGATGTCTGGAGTACATGTATCATCCCTTTCGTATCATTTGGAGTAGAAATCTTTCACTCTTGTCAAAATTTCGCCTCTATTTCGTGTTACAGAACCATCTTCTTTTCTCAGAGCCATAATCTGTTGTCTTCCGTTACTGAGATGTCCCTTTGCTATCTTTAGGCTTTGGTTGTTTTCAATTGCTTTCCTCACTAGTTCACAGTTGAATTTCCTTACGTCTTCAGTGATACTTTTTCGTACTGTCTTGTATAGCTCTATATATTCCACTTTGGAAGTCACGTCTTCTTTAGCCGTCCTCATCTCTCTTCTTTTTTGCATCAACATTTTGGTTTTTTCCTGATAATTTGTTCACATGCAACTTGTTCTTAGACACAGCTAATTTTGTTGCTGTTTCTATAAGAGCTTAGGTTACTTTTCTGTTAACTTCAGAAATATCCACATCTTCCGATGTTAGGCCGACTAAAACAGAGAATCTGTTTTTCAGTTCCAAATTGAAGGTTGTGACGTACCTGCCAGCAGGACGCACACGACATAAAGGCAGATGGCAATCAGAGTGAACGTCTGCGTAGCTCATTTGGTAGAGCGACTTGTTCCGGAATAAGCGGATTCGGGTTCGAATCCCGCCGTAGACCAAAAATGACGGAGAAATTTCCTTCGTTATAAGGTATTATGGTGTTATACTACAATATAAGTCTTATTACATAGTATACTTACCCTGTTTGCTAATTCTATCGTGCAATTTATTTTCAAACTTTCCGTTTTCGTCAATTTCTATACTAAGATAGCAAAAACTATTACCCATGAGAGTTTAACATTCCCATGAACTATGCAGTAATTATCCTCCGCAATTTGACCGAAAATAATAATTGTAGATTTCGAACATTTGACGTTATTCCAAATTCTTCATGGACCCTACTCAGCTTATTAAAAGTACTCGCATTCTTATGTATTAATATCACGCTAGCATAAGGCTAAGTGCATGTTTCAAAATCCGTCAGTTTTTTAATAAACTTGTGTATGTATTCTTTATTGGGTTTAACGACCACCATGAGCAACTAAATGAGCTATAAGTCGTCGCTCGTCCCTAATTTAGGGTCACTGGTTCCAGGGAAGGGAGAGAGCGAGTACCGTAAGACAAAACAAATAACACCCATGCCTCACAGGGATTTGAACCCGGACCCCTTCCGGTCTAATGGTCATAAGCCATCACTTACCCCCCCCCCCCCCCCCACTGCGTCACCGGGGCGACATAATCGAGCATGTGTTTTGTGTTGGGACAGCAAATCCAATCTGCAGCTGCTCAACCACGTAACTTACAAGAGTTAAAAGATCTGCTAATAGCAGATACCACAAGACAGCTTTAGAAATCGTGTAGCGTCGATGCCTCGCAGGGTAAGAGGTGTTTGGAGAATCAGCATCATAGGCAGATGATCGTAATGTCTTGGCTCTTCCATGTATGTAAATGCGCACATGTATTTAAAATAATGAAGTGAAATTTGACAAACACGGAAATTTTGCTCCACGAAAGACTTCCGCATATTTTTTTTTATTATTGGAGGTTTAAGGATTACCGTGAGCAGCTCAATGGGCTATAAGCAGTCGCCCGTTCCTAATTTAGGGTCACTGGTTCCAGGGAAGGGAGATAGCCAGTGCCGTAAGACAAACACAACATCCATGCCTCACAGGGATTCGAACTCGGACCCCTGTCGGACGAATGATCAGAGGCCATCGCTTAGACTCATGCGCCACTGTGGCGACACTTCCGCATTTACGCAGGTAAGCCAGAATGTATATTCAAATTGGGATTGCGTTAAAAAATACACGCGAATGTATTTCCATTTTCTAACTTTTCTAGGCAACTCTTGCTTTCAGTTCATTGGCACGTCTAGATGATTATAATACGGGAAGACATCGTTCGGATGTCTTCCCGCAATATAATCATCAGCGATACCGAGCGATTAGTACGATAGAACAGATGGGTTCCAGACCAAAGTTTCTATAACACTGAATGTTCCACAAAGTGTTCTGTCTGGATTTTGGGGACAGTTTCGACAGACAAGAGATATTAACCGTCGACCAGGACAAGGTTGTACCAGAGCTACAATTGCCACAGACGAGCGCTATGTGATTCTGACTGCTAAACAGAACAGGGACATGTTCCCTACGAAACCTCTTTGGAGATGCAGCTTCTATAGGAACAAGAGTTCCAAGGCGTACTCTTTGTAATAGACTTCGTCAGCAATGCCTTCATGCACGGAGACCACTTTATGTCCCTCTAACTTCCGCCCCCCCCCATCGAGAACTCCCATTAACATATTGTCGCGAACATCACATTTGGAGCGCTGAGCCATGGGCGAATCTTCTTTCCGCAGATTAATCGCGATTAAGTTTTAGTACTGGTTCGTGACGTATTCTCATCTGGAGAAAACCAGGGACCCGCAAAGACCCTCTGACACCAGAGAAAGGAGTTACCCTGGAGGATATGGTCTGGACAAGAACCATAACGCGCAAGCACACAGACCTCCATATCTTTCAGATTCGATCTGTTACTGCTCTGAATTAGAGACGTGATGCTAAACCCATATATCAGGCCCATTCAGGGGAGCCATATTTTCAAATTTTATTTTATAGACGATAATGACCAACCTCATCGAGCTCATTTGGTGATAGATTTTTCCAAAGAGGAATATATTCGCTGAATACAGTGGCTACCAAATCTCCTGACCTCAACCCTATTGAGCATATATGGGGTTCTCTATGGAGGCACATTGGAGCTTCAAGAACTCAGAACAGCTCTTGTTGAGGAGTGGTCATTTATCCCTGAAGACCTCATCAGTGTGGTCTCGTTGCTTTTTGTTTTGCCTAGCTATCAGAGGGCCACCTCGGTGGCTCAGTGTTATAAGCCCTGGGTTATGACCATTCGTCCGAGAAGAATCCGGGTTCGAATCCTGGCGAGGCATGGATGTTGTGTTTTGTCTTACAGCACTGGATCTCTTTCTTCCCTAGAACCAGCGATCCAAATTTAGGGACTGGCGACTGCTTACAGCCCATTAAGTTGCTCACCGTTGTTGTTAAACCTTCAATAAAAAAACTGTCAATGTGATCGTATTCCATTTTAAAATACCACATGACTTAAACAAAACACTGAATATTGTGTCATGGACTGTTTTTTTTATGTAAGTTACAAAATTATGATATTAGCATTTGCATATTATAAGATAATGCTTTTCTTCCAGTTGACTTACCATAAGTAATGTCGTCATAAACCTCTTTGTTTTCAAATTTCATTGAATTTCCTCACAAATACTTCGTTTTATGCAGGAATTTGTAAAATAGCATTTAATTTTGAGCGTCAGTGAATGTACAGACGGCACGGGAAGGGAGTGTCAGTTTGGCAGTACGATACTCGTGTAATGGGGAACTTGTCGGAGTTCGAATAGCGCGAAGAAGGTGGAGGCCACACACACACACACACACAACGTATCAATAACCGCAGGCATTGTTGGCTGTTCTACAGTCGTCGTAGTGAATATGTGGCTAGAATGATCTGAACAGGGACACATATCGTCCTGACGATTGGTTAACAAGCAATGTAAACGCCTACAGGCACGTGTGATCCACGATAACAGAAAGGTAAAGATCCTTGGTAACTATACCTCCCTTATTCAACCTTCGTTTTCAGTTTCTGGTCTCTTACGTAAATTTACTTTCTTGACATGTTTTCTCTCTGAATGTTACATTACTTCCACGAAGAGCGTTTACAATTTGGCAACACTAACAGTGAGCTGGAATGTCGACATAGAGTTGAGCGTAGTAGTTGACCTGGAGTTGTCGAGAGATTTACGTATATAAGATAGAGATATAATAATTTATACGTGACGAGATTAAAGAACAAGAGTTGTTTCAAAGAGTTGATTGTTGGACTTTAGTTTAAGAGCGATTGCTATCATTCGATAGAGTTCTATTATGTGAAGACCAAAGAAATGAAATAAACACAATTTTGAGCAATAGTTTTTAAAAAACTGATGTCCAAAAGTAAAGCTTACTTTCAAAAAAAAAAAAAAAAAAAAAAAGACATTTTCGAACAAACGAGAGAGAAAAGAAGGGTTATAAAGTGAAGTACAAGGACGTTGTTAAATATAAAAAAACATGACGCAGTATCATGTGACCAACGGTAATTGGCATAAAGGGAGAAACAGTACATTTATGGAGCTGTAAAAATGGGGGTAGGCTCTGTCCGGGACGCATCCGCATGTTTCATTTACGTGGATACGTGTTTGGCAGTAAGGGGTTTGAGATATAAGTCGGTTGATAAATGAAAGAGGAATGCAGTTAGACTATAATTTTATTTATTAAAGGGCGATGATATGAGAAGTAACAAACACATGGCATACAATTCACATCTATGTTTCGTACAAAGATTAAGTCGATACAAATATTGCCCAAGGTAGCTGGTGCAGAATTTCTATAAGTCAAGCCCAAATTGTCTTTCATGAACTTGAGTAAGTTGATGTTTTGTTTCACGTCAATGTCAAAGTCACCAGTGAGAATGATAGGCACTTGGGTATCCGGTACCATACTTCGTATGATTTTGTTGACGTTTTAAGAGTAATCGC
This sequence comes from Macrothele yani, assembly GCA_039090855.1. Taxonomy (NCBI): domain Eukaryota; kingdom Metazoa; phylum Arthropoda; class Arachnida; order Araneae; family Macrothelidae; genus Macrothele; species Macrothele yani. The sequence goes on from CM077031.1 coordinate 39,607,649, forward strand.
ATAGTATCCGGAACATGAAGACCTGTAGTGATCTTTGTAAAACGTTTGGATGAATGTAAACCGAACCAAGTATGAAGCGAGTTTGGGCAGACACTATCACATCAACTTTCTCACATGTCACCCACATAGTCGTCTTCAATTCTCAATCTGTTGTTGACTGAGACATTTACGTGTTGGCAATCTGTTAGACTATTGATGTTTCTGCAAATGGCGCCTTCCCCTACAGTTCGTTTTGTGGGCGAATTAGTACGTTTGGAAGTGGATGGTTTGTGTTGGGCTATTGCCCTATTTCTCTTTGCCTTCAATTCGAAATCGGGAAAATTATCCAAGTTTCACTCACGGCCAAGTAGTCCATTGGTTTGCATGTACTAGCTGTAGAAGTACTTGGTTATGGCTCCACGCATTGCGCAGCTTCAGCTTTTTACTACTGTCTATAAGCCCTACATCGTTCCGCATTAGTCGTTTATTCGATTCCTTTTGAGTTCTTCTTTCTTCTGATATACGTTTGTAGTATTTTGAGTCGGACTTCTGCTTCCAGTATGCCGTCATTTTGATTTTCTCACAAATACTTCTTGCGTTTATCAATTTTGAATTATAAAGCACTTATTAAATGTTGATGCATTATTGGGTTTTAAATAGATCTCATCCAGACGAAACGTTTGAGACCAGTATCACAATCCTACCTCTACGCGATCACGAGTTATACTGATTTCAATGCGTGTGGCTCAGTGTATTCGACTTCAGAATGGCGGACACCCTACCCTCTAACCGCGCGTGCGCATACCTCGAAGTTCATATTTTTAGAATCATTGTTTATTACTCTTTTTATGTCAGTTATTAGATTTTAGCTACTTGTTATAATTTAGAAATTATAAGCATTTGATCAATCATAAGAAATTATGTCGGCCAAGTTTTCCTAGACAGTTTTTCCCATGGTACCTATTTTAAAGACGTACCCACGTCAAAAATGCGAACATTGACATTTCCTGTCCTCATAGCGTCCTGTTAGTAGTAAAATTTATTTTTTCTCAAAGCGTTACGCCAGATAGACGGTAAGTGGATATCTTTACACGTGGTCGGATTTTAGGGATGCTGGAGTCCGGTCAGACGCAGAGAAATGTTTCCAAAGCCACCGGTGTGAAACAATCCATTGTATCAAGACTTTGGCAAAAGTACCAGAACACTGGAGGTCAATCTGGGAGAGGTCGTCCACGGAATACAACGGCTCAGAATGAGCGAAACATAACAGGTCAATCTCAGTGAGAGCGCTTGCTCTCGAGCAAGCGAGTACCAGTGGCCGGTTTTCTGATTTTCTGCACTGCTTGCAGAGGTGTCTGCTTCAGTTTGTTTCCTCTGAAAACCTTACCAAACAATGGAAGAACACTTTGGACAAGCAGCCATTGATGAAACTGTCAGGAGAAAGTTGCTCCGAATGGGTATCAAATCATGTCTTCCAATTAAGGAGCTAGTGTTGACAAAAAAAGAGAAACAACAACGGAAAGCAGGTATTCCATGGACGAAACAGCAACCCCATTGGTCTAAAGAAATTTTTGTTTAGTGATGAAACAAAATGTAACCTAATTATCGTGTTTTTCGCTGTTCCGTTGAGGCATCATGTGCAATATAGACTGTCTAGTTTACAAGTGTCAAGTGTGATGCTGTATGATTGTTTTGCAGGAAATGGCGTAGGGAGATTGTTGTTTGACAGCACTGTGTGAACGTACAAGTCTGTCAAGAGGTTCTTTCTTTTAAAAACTTTCTTACGGCAAGGGTACTGTTCAACAACAGAGAATTCATCTTACAGGATGACTCTGCCCCTTGTCACAGAGAAAAGTCTGTCGAATGACAAAAAGTGTCATTGAAATGTATTAAATCATTATGTTGGCTTGATAATTCTCTAGATTTGATCCCCTTATAGATGTATTCGCGTGAACAATCCTCACACAATAATAGAATTGATGAAGGCAGTGGTTCGGGTATGGCATAGTGAAATACCTCAAAAAGCGCTTAAAAACGTTGTAACCATGTTAGACATTCACTCGCATATGCAACAAAATGCTGAATAAAAGTTTAGGTAAATTTGTTTCTTTCGAACTTGTCATTATGTTGTGTGACGCGCCTGCCCTGCATGACGCACATGAAATAATAGCAGATAGCATTGAGAGCACATGCCAGTGTAGTATAGTGGACAGCACTCGAAGCTCCGGAGCAGAGTGTTGTGGGTTCGAATCTTTCCCCTGGCATAGAAATGATGAAGAAGTTTACTTGGTCATATTGGCGCCCGAACTTGAAGGATGACCTGGCTGTTAGGTTTCTCGCAATGATGTGATGTTCTTTCCACACATCGAGAAATGAGAATCCTTTCTTCAATGCTTCGAAAAACAAATGAGTGTGATGTTACATTCCACACACCAAATTGTCTGAGATTTCTCAAATGCACATTCTTCATTGGATGTCTGCCTACAGCGACACATGGTCTCGGCTGACCCGCGGGACATTCCCCAGGCCCTCTTTCAGGAGTAGGAAATGTGCCCCGCAGGACGCACATGAGATAAAGGCAGATAGCAGTGACAGCACTCGGTGCTCCGCAGCGGTGAATTGTGGTTTTGAATCCCGTCCCTGGCATGGAAATGATGGAGAAATTTACTTCGTCATCGTTGCTATTATGTTGTATACTAGATCATAGCCAGTGCCATCCGCGAGTGAAAAAGCTTTGACTGAATTTTTTACAACACGAATCGTAAAATACTATAATAAACGGTTCAATTATTAATGGGCAGTCTATAAGATTGGCCAACAACAACAAAAGTTTCGTAATATTCCCATGAGAGAAGCTTATTACATAGGTTAATTGATTATAATCCGACATATGACGATCACAGTACGTTAAAACAATTTTACTAGTTCCTTTTTAGGAAATAAAATAATGCTGATTACTTTTTATGATATTACTCTTCAATTTTATTCCTTTTCATGAAATTTCTCTGAATTGCGAAGAAAATGAAATAAAACACGACATAACACGTACGTAACAAACAAACGTCGCCGACAGTTGTTCCAGCACCTTGTGTTGCCACAGATGAAGTTGTTTGTCTTACTAACTTTATTTTATTTTCCGGTATTTCTTCTTGATTTTAAGTATCGTGCGATATCGGTGACTTTAGTTCCGATTTCGGCCACCGGATAAAAGCAGATGGCGCTGCACGTACTGAATGACGTCAGAGCGTTAGGGACAGACGTAGTATATTATGTAGGTTGTATTAACACTACGTAGGGTAGAACCCGCTTATGACGAGAACAACTGAAGCCAAGGTTAGATGAGGGCGTTCGCTGAATCCGATTTTTGGCTTAAATTTTCTACCATAAAAATGTATAGAACAGAATATATATACATGATGACCCAGAAATGAAAAATGTATGCATATGTAGCCATTAAGGAACGGATTTTGAGGCAAATATATGTTTTCACATAAAAACACATATTTTAGATAATTTGCTATGTAAATACATATTTTCAAAATTTCCACAACAAATACACAAATTTGATGAAAACTGCCAAGTCCAGTGGCTGAAAAGAGGGAAACGTTATTGTCGGTGTGCTGAAAATGGACGAAACTTTTTCTAAACGTTTTTTGTTGCTGTTTTTTCGTTTTGCCATCGTTCACGAAGACATTTTCACAGCAAATCGGGTCACAGTTGGTATATTATTTAATGAATCTATGCACTTCTTGTTGCCGAATGGTGTGAAGTACGGCAATGTATTACTCTTGCTTGCGGATGCAGTTGCATACATGAAGAAAACCGCTGACGGTTTTTCCGTGAACATTCCGAAAATGATATACGTAACGTAACGCATGCCATTCATGCTTTGCACATATGAACCCTTTATCCTAACCTGTACAAGTCAGTATCGAATGGCTTGTACAGGTTAGGATAAAGGGTTTCATCACCAGCAAGGATCGGTCTTTTCAAAAGAAGAATCCTTATCTGAACCCTCACTACTGCCTACACGCGTAGTCAGAGTGCGGGGTATCTGGCTCAATGCCGTGGTATACCATGCAGATCATTTTGAAAGACCTGTTGTCCAATGAAATGGACAAAGACGATACCTCTTCATTTGAGACTGTTTAGCATTTAATGAATGATGATAGTTTAAAGTCGGCTTGGCTTACTGCAAATTTAACTTTCTTGTCTCATTTGATAAAGAAATTTGAAACAACAGCAAACTTGCGTCTGAAACAGTTAAAGAACTGCAATGTTGAAAAAAAAACTTAATACACTTTTGGGTTCAAAAATAGAATCCGTAAGAAACAAATACCAATATTCGACGAAGAACAATGAATTTCAAACTGCGTGAAAAGTTGCTCAAATGTTTGAAGGCCAACTTGTTCGTAAAATTGACTGCTTAAGTGTTCGTGAAATCACCAGCTTAGAAACATGCAAGGTTCACTTCCTGCGAGGTGGAGCGATCGTTTTCTCGATATCAACCCTCACAATGAAACGCCCACTTGGAGGGTGAAAAGGGAAATGAACAAGACTCCAGGAATTGCTCTCTCCTGTTTCCCCTCCAGCAACATTCCGTTACTCCCCTATCCCTGAATGGATCCTGAAATACGTATCTAAGAAATTGGTATCAGTATCCCAGAAATCCGCTTATGTATACGCGAGTCCCGCCCGTCTTCATTTTGCTTAGGTGGCTGTTTTCAACTTTACTGATGTGATATACAACTCAAAGAGCATGGAGAGGTGCATGCTTGGTGTAACTAGGAGAGATAAGAAGAAGAACTCGTGGATCAGAAAAATGGATCGGAAAAAAGTGGAAGACATCATGATGAGAGTAAAATCTCTGAAATGGCAATGGGCTGGACATACTGCCAGAAGGACAAACCATCAATGGACAGCCGAAATTTTAGATTGGATTCCAAGGGACAGGAAAAGATCCAGAAGAAAACCACATGGGAGATGGGTGGATGAAATTCGAAAGTATGCGGGAGTGACATGGAGAAGACTGGCACAAGACAGACCGTTGTCGAAGAGGCTTGGAGAGACCTTCGTCCAGCAGTGGATTGATAATGGTTGATAATGATGATGATGATGATGATATACCCAAAGCCTAACCCCTTGGAGAGGGTGGCAGAGAGACTCACTTGCACCACTCGTTTGTTGAGCATTTGATGTACTCATGACTATCATCATTATTTCACTATACAGAAGTGTCAAAAGTCATAGGATACGTACCTACTATTATGTAAGACCTTTCCTAACCCGGCGAAATACAGCAACTACACGTGGCACCGATTCAAAAAGTGACTGGGACATTTCTGGAGAGATGTCGAGCCATGCCGTCTGAATACACACCCACAGTTCCCTGGTGCAGGATCTTGGATGCAAGTGCAGGATCTTGGATGCGAATGGACTTTTCCACCACAACCCATGTGCTCTGTTGGGTTCATGTTGGGCGAACGTGGTGACTACACCATCCGTCTGAACTGTCCAGAATGCTCTTTGAACCTATTTTGGACAACTTGGGTCCGATGACATGATGCAATGTCCGCTTGGAAAATCCCATTGTTGTTGGGATACATGAAGTCCATGAAAGACTGACTGCAAATGGTCACTCAGCAGAGCAACAAAGCGATTACCGTTTAATGAGGTGCTTATGAGGACCAAAGGACCCAAACTGTGCCATGTAAAGACACCCCACACATGTATGGAAACACCACCAGCTTGCACAGTGCCTTGTTAACAGCTAGGAAGTATGGCCTCATTTGGTCTGCTCTATACCTGAACCCTATCATCAGCTGTTAACAACTGGTAAAGTGACTCATAGGACCACGCCACATGTTGCCAGTCTTCCAGGATCCAATTACCGTTTTCACGAGCCATAGTGAGGGGTGTTAACAAAGGTGCTCTGGTGGGTCTTCTGCTCCCATACCCCGTGGACGCTACATTACGCTGCAGTGAGCTGATGGATATGTCTCTGGTACCTCCTGCACTGAATATGGATGTCATTTGACAGTGGCGCTTTCTGAAAACACGTATTTATCCCACATGGTATCGAATCCGCGCCCCCTCACTCTGGAGTGAGTTGCTCTCCCAACTAAGCTACACGGACAGAATGTATCGCTGCACATTTGTCGTCTTGACACATGCTTTACCTCTGTAGTACGTGACGTCACCTCCCTCTTAATATTTTTTTTTACTTGAAGCGAAGTACGGATTTCTTTTTATTAATTCCAGAGGGTGTGTGGAACAAACATCCCACATTTTTCGAAGAACCCAAAGGCAAGTACATCCATTTTTACGTTCGGGTGTCAATGTGAAAATTCATATTTGTCCGCGCCCCCTTCACTCAGGGGTTAGTTGCTCTCCGAACCAAGCTACACGGCAGGTTTGTCGTTTTGATACGTGCTTTAGCTCTGTAATACATCAAAGCTTTTCTGTTAGCATGGAAAATCTCTGTTAGCCAGTCAGACGCTGCTGGTCAGGGTCATTCAGCACCCATGGCCGGTCAGTGCGCTGTCCACGGTGGGTCGTAATGCCTTTCATGGGGTATTCTCGGCACACACGTGACACCGTGGATCGGAGAATGTTGAATGTTCGCACAGCTTCGGAAATTGAATGTCCCATCCGTCTTGCTCCCACTACCATGCCTCGTCCAAACTCCGATAATTCACGTCGGCTTGCCATAATCCTATTGCTGGTTGTTCAACCTGACTCACGAGATCCGCAACTCATAAAGAACGTAGCGTGCGTCGAAGCCTTTATACGAAGGCAGCGCCAGTTAAAAATTTGCATAGTGCTATCTCATGACTTTTGGAACTTCAGTGTAGGATATAAGCGTTGTCCTGCTCTCTTGCAAATTCGTCTGGTATGCCACCATTTACAGTGAGTGCACAGCAGATTCCTTTCAGCCTCGTTAAACATGAAATTTCATGAAATTTTACTTTGCTTGTTAAAAGTGATCATCATAACTTTTCTCTGTCTCGTTAAATCTGGTAACTTCATTCAATTGTGTTTGTTAAAAACTATCGAATTAGTTTTGCATTAATATTATATGAAACAAAAGCTCTTGTTACCATCGCTAAATTGGACATCTCTCTAAATACGGGCTCATTATATGAGTTTTAGTAGAAGTTCAATCTATACATATATACACCTGAACACCAAATTACGTGGGAGATAGGCAATGTATATTAGGACAAGGTCCTTTATAATACTGTTACACACGTAGTATATGAGTTTCGAATACACAAGTTGACTTCAATGATAAGGGAATATTTATAGTTGAAATTAAGAATATTTATTTCTGTACAGTATTTCAATGTTGAATCCTAACATAGGTTATATTTAGTGAGACATAAAAACGGCAATGAAGTAAATGGAGCAACACGTATTGCGCTCACCTTACTCCGGTTTCAATCCTTCTGGCTTGCAATCGATCATGCTTCTTGTCTGGTGCTGTACCTCGTCGTTAAAGATATTCCACGTTCAAACCTCAACACAAATACGAACATCATCACAATTCTACAAGAAAGGGGTGAAGAGGTAAAAGAATTTTGAGATCACTGTCAAGACTAGATTACGTTGACGCAGCCAGAATTTTAGCAGTTGAAACATTTCGCTGTTCTATGCCAAGCTGCTATGAAGTATCCAGATTAAAAGATTTAAAATTTTAAAAAATGTTAAAAGAATTCAAGAAGTCCTTCCTCGATCGTCCGAACATGTTTCTGGCAATACTGTGCCCATCTTCAGTTGTCAGTTGTATGAGACATCCGTATACTTTTATTGTGCTGACTACCTCCTTGTCACCAGTTGACTCATCGCTCATTGGTCCTGTATCCGTGCGTAGGTTAATCATGTGATTTACAATTTTTTGCTATTGTTGCACCATCTGGTGTTTTTTCCTGTAATTTCATTGTTAATCGTTGTTGGATGAGATATTTTCAACAAATTTGGTTTTTATATACTTTTCTTCAGTTTCTTTTTCTTTTGTTATTATGTATCGCTAGGCTAACGGCAATTCAATTGGTGCTTGTTCATTGCAGTTAAATCCTCTGGTTTTTTCTATCACAACGGACTGAGAATACAATATCTTTCTACGTGTGTTGTGCGTAGTATATATTTTTGCATTTTCCCACAAGGGGATAGAATTATTATTGATGCAATATGTAATAAGAGATCCAAACTATGAACATGCCGTTTTATACACGATAAAAAATGACGAAAATGGCATTTAAAAACCTTTAATGATAAGTTAAAACCAATTTCATGAGTACTTTCAATCCTACTTTCGGACCATCCTCAGATGAAATGAACACGACCTAGAGATCACACAGGTTAATATAACAAGCACATTACCAGATTACCGTATACGCATGATTAAAGTTCAACACACTATTGACGTAAGCAATTAATGTCCTATGAAATTGAGTCAGCATTCACGGTGAAGAATAGGGTTGTGACGTCCAGACTGTATGAGGATCTTCCATACTCCCGATACAGATACCGGAACCTCATCATTGCAGCACCAGTCCATATTCTTAAGAATTAACAAACTTTCTGCTAATAACAAAGCTGACTTACTTGATGGGGTCACCACTACAGCCGCTTTGTCCCATTCAGGTTCATATCCTCCTCCGCAAACAGTGTTTTGTGAACCATTGCGGATACTATATTTGTGTTCCATAATTCTAGTCTGTAATTTCCTGGATGTAGAGCCGATGTATGCAGACTCCGAGTTACCCACATCATTAGAACGCAATGGAATATTGTAAATGCCCTATTTGTCCAAGTCCTTCACAGAATCTCGGTCGCTGCAGATCAGGGTGCGGATGTTTTTCGTCCTCACCCCAAAATCAATATGATATTTTCGGCAGATATTCTTTAGGGCTTGAACAATGGGCGGCACATATTGTACTGATCCTACATATCTAGAGATTCGGTCTTCACTGGACAGCGTGATAGTTGTCCGGTTCATAACTCTGTGAATTACACTCCGCATCATGTCCTCAGAGTACCCGAAGGCTCGAGCCTGGTCCCTGATTATCTCTAGCTCCAAATTAGTAAATTGTGAAGAGGACGAATGCGAAATGGCATTTTCGTCATTTTTTATCGTGTATAAAACGGCATGTTCATAGTTTGGTAATATCAGCACGATTGGTTTTTGGTGATGTTTGACGCCGTGCTTTGGTATGTATGCTTCAAATATTCACGTTTTGGAGGTCATACATGGAAGATATAATCAAGAATTACCGATACTTTAAAATCACACTTGAAAAAGAACAGACACACTTGGCGTACCTCTTAAATTGTAGAGACTTGCAGGTGTTGCCGAAATACTTAACCATAAAGTGCGTGTGTTGGTCTAGACGGGATTCACGTATTATTTCAGAAGCGCAAAAGAAAAGACTCAGAGCAGAAATACGCTGAAAAAGATCACGTATTGACTTTCTGCAACGGAAATCTTATACAACATTCCAGGACCTGACCTTTAATTGTCACTCAGTCATATCTGACAGGTTGATTATGACTTTTACGGCGGTATGCCAGAATGTGGTTGGTCAACTAGTTCGGACTCACATTGGTAAATTACGTCTTCTGGTGGCGAAAGAGGTAGAATCCAGAAGCCTCGACAAGTTAAACATTACTCGAGCGGACAATGTACTTAAACCTAATTTTATTAATAGAAGTGATTATAGGCTCAGTGAGGTTCAAAAAAAGGCGTTGCAGAAAGGCTTAAAGTATGCTTACCACAAGGAAGCGGGCAATAAGTACATTATTATCCCTCAGGTGGAACAAGTTATTAAAACTTTACCTTTAGAGGCACAAGACATATCCCGCCTAAGGGTGGCAAGAGCCTTTGGGAGTCTCCATAATCAGCGTACAAGACGTGAGTCCAGTCCGCATTATGAGGAACAAAAACATCTCAAATTATTGAAAGAGAATCCTGAGTTGGCCATAGTGGCGACTGACAAGTCGTCACAGGTAGTCATTTTCAACAAACAAGAGTATTTAGATAAGATAGGTGAGACCATAGCTGATATCCCTCATGTCAGGATCAACAGAGACCCCACGGCAGTAATTGTAAGAGCAGTAAGCCATGTAAGAAACCATGGACATTTCTGGGATCCTTGGGCCGGGCACAGAGTGCATTGCATCAGATCACTGATGCAATGCAATCTGTGCCCGGCCCAAGGATCCCAGAAATGTTCGGGAGAGTCAAGAAGCACAAAGACGGCCTACCGATTCGTCCCTTGGTTTCGAGCCGGTCTAGCCCCCACTAGACCGTTAGAGGAAGCCCTCGCAAAATTTCGTGCACCTCTGACCTCCGGGTCTAGGTTTTACTTTTCTAGTTCCACACAGGCTGTTGAAAAATTGCGCTCCTTTCAGTTTTATTGTAAACCCTTCCGTTTGGTCTCCCAAGACATTATTTCGTTATTTCCTAATATTCCTCTTGGCACGGTTCACAACCTTATTAGTTCTTTGCTGACATCTTCAGGATTTTACCCACAGGCAGAGGTTCAGGCTATTTACCAGGCTCTTCAGCTAATCAAAGACAAGTCTTTTTTCAAGTTTGATAACCAAATATATCGGCAGTTGGCAGGGGCACCTATGGGGTCCCCCCTGTCCCCGGTTTTAGCAGAAATTCTGCTTCAGAATCTAGAAAATCAAGCTCTTAGCCAGTGTAGGCTTTCTCCAATTCTTTACATGCGATATGTCGATGATGTTTTACTTTTCTGGCCGTTTACTAATGATGATTTACAAGAATTTGTTGACTTACTTGGTTCCTTCTATCCTTCCATTAAGTTTTCAGTAGAAATGGAAAATAATTTTTCGCTTTCTTATTTAGACATTTTAATAGCTCGGAACCCAGTTTTGCAAAATGTTACTTATTCGGTTTATCGCAAACCTTCTGCAGTTCCATCTCTAATTCTCTTTACGTCGCCTCACCCGTGGTGTCAGAAGATGTCAGCTTTTCATTTCCTGGTCAAACGTGCCATTTCGCATTCGTCCTCTTCACAATTTACTAATTTGGAGCTAGAGATAATCAGGGACCAGGCTCGAGCCTTCGGGTACTCTGAGGACATGATGCGGAGTGTAATTCACAGAGTTATGAACCGGACAACTATCACGCTGTCCAGTGAAGACCGAATCTCTAGATATGTAGGATCAGTACAATATGTGCCGCCCATTGTTCAAGCCCTAAAGAATATCTGCCGAAAATATCATATTGATTTTGGGGTGAGGACGAAAAACATCCGCACCCTGATCTGCAGCGACCGAGATTCTGTGAAGGACTTGGACAAATAGGGCATTTACAATATTCCATTGCGTTCTAATGATGTGGGTAACTCGGAGTCTGCATACATCGGCTCTACATCCAGGAAATTACAGACTAGAATTATGGAACACAAATATAGTATCCGCAATGGTGCACAAAACACTGTTTGCGGAGGAGGATATGAACCTGAATGGGACAAAGCGGCTGTAGTGGTGACCCCATCAAGTAAGTCAGCTTTGTTATTAGCAGAAAGTTTGTTAATTCTTAAGAATATGGACTGGTGCTGCAATGATGAGGTTCCGGTATCTGTATCGGGAGTATGGAAGATCCTCATACAGTCTGGACGTCACAACCCTATTCTTCACCGTGAATGCTGACTCAATTTCATAGGACATTAATTGCTTACGTCAATAGTGTGTTGAACTTTAATCATGCGTATACGGTAATCTGGTAATGTGCTTGTTATATTAACCTGTGTGATCTCTAGGTCGTGTTCATTTCATCTGAGGATGGTCCGAAAGTAGGATTGAAAGTACTCATGAAATTGGTTTTAACTTATAATTAAAGGTTTTTAAATGCCATTTTCGTCATTTTTTATCGTGTATAAAACGGCATGTTCATAGTTTGGATCTCTTATTACATATTGCATCAATAATAATTCTATCCCCTTGTGGGAAAATGCAAAAATATATACTACGCACAACACACGTAGAAAGATATTGTATTCTCAGTCCGTTGTGATAGAAAAAACCAGAGGATTTAACTGCAATGAACAAGCACCAATTGAATTGCCGTTAGCCTAGCGATACATAATAACAAAAGAAAAAGAAACTGAAGAAAAGTATATAAAAACCAAATTTGTTGAAAATATCTCATCCAACAACGATTAACAATGAAATTACAGGAAAAAACACCAGATGGTGCAACAATAGCAAAAAGTTGTAAATCACATGATTAACCTACGCACGGATACAGGACCAATGAGCGATGAGTCAACTGGTGACAAGGAGGTAGTCAGCACAATAAAAGTATACGGATGTCTCATACAACCGACAACTGAAGATGGGCACAGTATTGCCAGAAACATGTTCGGACGATCGAGGAAGGACTTCTTGACTTTTTAAAAAAAAATTTAAGTTTTTAAATCTTTTAATCTGGATACTTCATGGCAGCTTGGCATAGAACAGCGAAATGTTTCAACTGCTAAAATTCTGGCTGCGTCAACGTAATCTAGTCTTGACAGTGATCTCAAAATTCTTTTACCTCTTCACCCCCTTCTTGTAGAATTGTGATGATGTTCGTATTTGTGTTGAGGTTTGAACGCGGAATATCTTCAATGACGAGGTACAGCACCAGACAGGAAGCATGATCGATTGCAAGCCAGAAGGATTGAAACCGGAGTAAGGTGAGCGCAATACGTGTTGCTCCATTTACTTCATTGCCGTTTTTATGTCTCACTAAATATAACCTATGTTAGGATTCAACATTGAAATACTGTACAGAAATAAATATTCTTAATTTCAACTATAAATATTTCATTATTATTGAAGTCAACTTGTCTACGTGTGTAACAGTATTATAAAGGACCTTGTCCTAATATACATTCATTATATGAGGGTTCTATTGTACTTAAATGTTTTGATTTTCGCTAGAAACAACCAATTTTAAATTAAATAACATCGTAATAATATAAGCTCCTTTGTGCGTGCGAGTTTTGGTTAAAGGAACAATAAACTCATTTCGGACATTTTTTTTTCCGCGCGAAAATGTAATGTCGAAAGAGACATGAAACCTGACGCAATCAGAAATGCGTCAGTTTTCAATCGTAAGTAGTTCTCCCGCTCGAGCGTTTTTTAAAACCAGCAGTGACGTCACACTAGACGAGAGACCGGACGCTCAGCGTGTGGAAGGCTCTAACGGGTGCTGTTTACCGTTCTGTGCAGCGCAGTCGATCCCATCAGTATGTAAAATGACTGGTGTAAATCTTTATTCATTTGAACCACGATATTCTGCCGGTACAGTTCGAATGTTTAACGAGGAATGTGAAAATAAATTCGAGGGTAGAAAAGGAAATCTTGACTGCTGCCAATGCGATAACTGCGAGAGAATGTCAACAGACGCTGAGTGTTGTTGCAACGAGAGTGATCAGATGATGAAAATAAAAGGTAGTGTCCAACGTATAATAAACCACGAATCATTCAACAATGTTGTTTTAAACATACACACCTTACAGGCAAGTTGTTATCAAATGATTCTTCGGGCACAAAAAAAACGAAAAGAAAAATATGAACGTGTATGTAACGAACTATGGAGACATGTTGCATACAACCAATTCGTATATTGGGTGAATGCCTGAATACCTGTAGGGCGAAAAATCAGAAAAGTAATTCCTTCCTGTCTTGTGAGTAAAATTAGAGAATGTTTTTTTCAATCTAATGAACAGTATAACGGTTTTGTTTGTTCCCTGGAAATGACCCAGCCTATTTCGATTAACTTCCACTGTCACTATAGCTCTGTCAGCTGATGTCTATATACGAGTATATAAAGTTGTTTTTCATTGAACTAAGTGCATATTTTATTGTTTTCTTTTTTAGTTTCTCCTATTGTCATGGGAGAAACAACTTTATTAGTATTTCCCGTAGCTCAAGTGCAAAGCCATTGATGACCACCCTCTCACGAAAATACCGCAACAGTTGAACACGATATATAGCTCAAGAAATAACAGTTAGATGAAGAGGCAGTTTATCTAACTGTTATTTCTACTGTTATCACTCTATTGCAGGTAAGTCACAGAAAGAAATTTTTCTACCAGCAATTCAACATCTCCATTACACGTTTGAGCTGATCACCATAAATGGTTGGTTATACTGGACCGTCGTGCTTCTAGTAAAGGAGCTTTCTTTTCAGCAGCTTTTAGATTTTTTGTCAAAATTTTGGCCTTGTCTTACACTTCAAACTGATGATGAATTTGGGGATATTTTTTCTTCATGAGGGCACTATGTCTATCTGGTAAAAAACAGCTGATATCTTTATTTCTTCATAGAGGCTGAGAGTAATAAATCGCACGCATTCTTTTCTAAGTCCTCGTCAAAAACACCTTTTTGGACGACAATAAAATCTACAGTATTTCTTTTGGGAATATCCATAATGGAATATGCACAGTATTTGGCGCAAAAACCTGGCGAATCAAAGTATCCATCTCCGCTCACCCTGATTTCGGAATTGCATAATTTTAAATCATCAGTGATTTTTTCTTTCATACTGTGCCACGTAAACTTAATATTTGGCCCAACTAAAAATTTCACCACTTTGTAAAAAGTAGTGCTACTGAGTGATTTTTAACCAAGGGTTTCAGCGAAATCCGTAAACTGCGAAAATTCATTCCAGTTGTGCAAATTCCAGCAGAAAGTTGGATGACTAACGAACAGCACTCGTGCAACACAAGGAGAGAAATTCCTGACACTAATTACCTCGTACTTTCCCTCACAACCCCTACCGAGCCGAGGATACACGGCCGCTGGCACGTGAGAAATGGTCTGGTCGCTTGTCTAGTGTGAAGTCATCACCAGAAACTTTGTCGGCTATTTACTGAGCCCCCATTCGCCGTAGGGAAGCAAATTTCGGCTATATAGCACCTCCATAACATGACAGCAAAAATTCTTATTTTCGAGGATCGTTTTTTACGCTTTCCAACCGTAGGTTGAAGAAGCGTATATGCTCCAGTTTTGTCCGACTGTCCATCTGTCTGTCTGTCTGTCTGTCCGCACGATAACTCGCGTAAAAATGGTTCGATTTCCATGAAATTTCAGCATGTGGTAGGGGACCACCTTGGGACGAATCCTGTTGAAAGTGGACGAAATGGGGTCAAAGGTCACGACATAGGAGCGGGATCCATTCCACTGCCCTTATGCGTCATAACTTGGGTAAATATGGTTCGACTTCAATGAAATTTTAGTATGCGGTAGGGGACCACCGGGGGACAAACCCTGTTGAAAACGGGTGAAGTGGGACCAAAGGTCAGAGCACAGGAGCGGCACTCATTCCATTGCCCTTATGTGTCACAACTTACGTAAATATTGTTCGGTTTAGATGTAATTTTAGTATGTCGTAGAGGACCACCTGCGGACGAACCCTGTTGAAAATGGGGTAAGTTGAGTCAAAGGTCAGGACATAGGATCGAGATCGATTCCATCGCCGTTATATAACTTACGTAAAAATGCTTCGATTGAGACAAAACTTTATCATGTTGTTCCAGAAGTATACTTTACCGGTTCTGTTGAATATCATCGAAATGGGGTCAAAGGTCAGGTCATAGGAGCAAGATTTATTCTACAGCCATTATCCTCATAACTTGAGTAATGATTTCTGGTATATTGGAAAGCGCATCATAATCAATGCATTGCATGATTTTACAAACTTGTTTTAAGTTTACTGTTCCTTTAAGTAAAATAAATTTACTCGGAATTTTGAAGCAAAAGTCGAAAAAAATGGCTAAAGCCCGGCGAGTTGCTTCTAATTTGTAGCGCACAGTAAATAAGGATAGACAACTAAAATAGCAATTAACGCATGTATATCAGAGCATATACCTCACAGACTTTAAGTAGTCACTTGTTCCTAATTCAGGAACACTGAACCAGCGCCATTAGGTAAACATACTACGCATGCGTCGTCCGGGACTCGAGACATGTTTTTTCGTTCCTTTCGTCAACTCCTGAAGCATAAAATTAAATCACAAAAATGAATTCTAAATCCGTTTTAATAGTGTAAAATAATAAAGTAAACAGACAGCAAGCTTTCATCAGACATACCTGAGATAAACACCGTGAACAATAAATAGAAAGTAAAGAAATTCTGAGTAATTCAAACTCAAACTTAATTATATAATCAAAGTTGATTAACGCTTAAGTCATGTGTCGTGAAATCATCAAACATGGTAAATATGTCTCATGCAGAACACATAAGCTAGCATGGGTGATGACGTGGATCTTTTATTTGCATGCGCCAGATGTAGGGGAGATCAGTTGATGTTTCTTAATTGCAGGCATCCGTGCTGGTTATTATTTCTACTGATTCTCGTATTGCTGTGGCCCTGGGAGTTCTGTAAGCAGCTATTTTATGTATTTCTTTCCAGTCGGGTTGAGCTGCATTGTTCTTGGCCTCTCTTGCTAGAGCTGTGGTAAGCTTTCCCAGTTTGACATCACGCTTATGTTCTGGAAGCCTCAATTTAAGGTAGCACTTTGTCATTCCTATGTACCTTTTCCTGGATCCATCTAGGTATTGCAAGGGGATAGCCTTAACTCCTGCATCTGTTTGTGACACATTGCTTATTTGTTGTTAGCCAGGAGGAAATCGATTTAGGTGCTTTTATTCCTATGACAAATCCTAGTTTTTTAAAGGCATTTTTTAGAGAAATGGTGAAACCTGTGACATAAGGGCATGCACCTATGAAATTGAGTTCAGGGGCAATTGCTTGAGCATTTGCCTTATTAAATGAAACTTCTGCTTGCTTGATGATACGCTCAATAATATAAGTATCAAATCCTGCTGCAGATGCCAAAGATTTCAAAGATTCAATTTGAAAATGTTTTCTTGTGTTGATCTGAGCTCAGTGTCTTGCTCTATGTCGAAATAAGGCTAATTTATGCGTAGCTGGATTTGCAGAAGAAGGTGGGATGACTTGTGGGATACATGTTGATTTATGGTACACTTGGGTACAGAGATCTCCAGACTGCGACTTTTTAACATGAAAATCAAGGAAAGGTAGCATGCCTTTTTTCTCCTTTTCAATGGTAAATTTGATGTCGGGATGTATTAAAATTATGGTACTAAAAACCTTCATTAATTCACCTACGTTGTGATTCCATATGAAGAATATGTCATCTACGTGCTTGTATTATGTACCTTTTCTGGATACTAAAGCTGTACTGTACTACAGGGTGGATGAGCTTGATGTCAGGAAACTATTCTCTAAAGGCCGCAGGATGGTTTCTTTCTTTTTTTTTTTTTGATTGGAGGTTTAACGACCACCGTGAGCAACTCAATGGGCTATAAGCAGTCGCCCGTCCCTAATTTAGGGTCACTGGTTCCAGGGAAGGGAGAGATCCAGTGCCGTAAGACAAACACAACATCCATGCCTCACCGGGATTCGAACCCGGACCCCTTATGGACGAATGATCAGAGGCCAACGCCTTAGACCACTGCGCCACCGGGGCGGCCAGGATGGCTTCTGCTAACACTGCAGAAAGTGGAGAGCTCATAAGTACCCCTTTGGTTTGTTTATAAATTTTATTTTGAAAGGTAAAGTAGCTATAAGTCGTGATCATGTCAATTACACTAAACATTTCTTGTAGCGTATTTTGTGCGAATGGAGCTGAATCAGATAGGGTTTTCTTAATTAAATCTGTCGCTTATTTTACTGGAACAGATGGGTATAGTTAGACCATATCTAGACTACCAATTGTGAGGTTAGTTGCCACTTTTAAGTTCTTTACTCTTGCGACGAAATCCTCAAAGGACCGTAGAACTGTATTAGAGACTGGTCAACATGCAGAAAGAAAAACAGCTAGTACTTTCTCTAAGTGAACAGAAGGTGCCAAACGTCTTCATATTATTGTCCGTATCGGATTTCCTGGTTTATGGTGTTTCAGTTTCGCAAACATATAGGGTACCTTTGGTCCTGGAAGTAATTTAGCTTCCTTTTTAAGTGGAAGTGGCAGTGCTGTCATCTTTGCAAGTTTTTTTACCTCCGATAAACACACGCAAACCTTGAAATGGAATCTTTGAAGTCGTTGGCATCTGCAGCAGGATTTAATACTTACATTATTGAGCGTATTATCAAGGAAGAAGAAGTTTCATTTAATAAGGCAACTGCTCAAACAATTACCCCTAAACTCAATTTCATAGGTGCATCCCAGGTTTCACCTTTTTCCTAAAAAACTGGGATTTGGCATAGGAATAAGAGCGCCTAAATCGATTTCCTCCTGGCTAACAACAAACAAGCAATGTGGCACAAGCCTAACAGATGTAGGAATTTATGCTATCCCCTTGCAATACAAAGATGTACACAGGAAAAAGTACATAGGAATAATAAAGCGCTACCTTAAATTGAGACTTTCAGAACATAAACGAGATATCAAATTGGGAAAGCTTACCACACCTCCAGCAAGAGAGGTCAAGAACGATGCAGCTAAACCCGACTTAGTGGGGCAGATAAGTGATAAATTCGTTCACATATACATAGATACAAGCGCTAAAATTGGTGTGGTTATCAGTCATGGTCCAATAATTTGAGAAACCACATTAGCCACTTGAATTTCCAAGATGGCCTTCATATTCAAACATCGCTGCCATTCCCAGTATTTCTGCCACAGAATTAAACCCACTGGACTTGTTTCAACTACTTTTATTGACTCCTTTGTTTGCCACATAAATGGGGAAGTTAAATCTAAAACTACGTATAAAGCATCTTAAGCTTCTTTGTTAAATTTTTAGTAATATTCTAATTTTACAATGCACAAACTAATATAATTACACCAAGCATGATGAAACGAAATACACTGCTGGCCACCCAAAATGCAACACCAAGAAGGACACGAGATAGCAAAGCCACATTTACTGGACACATAACAACAGATACAAAGATGAAGCGATTGAGCTTACAGGTTCGTGCGACTTCCGGAACACGCAGACATCAATAGTTCGTGTGGCCCCCATGGCTAGCAATAACGGCCGCTACACGCCGCGGCATCGAACGAAAGAGGCTTAGGATGTGGGCTTGGGGTATGTCGGTCCACGCTGCTTCCACACGTGGCCACAGTTCATCAGGCGTAGCCGCGGGTGGTGCTTGCCAGGCCACTCGGTTGCCGATCAGCGACCAGACGTGTTCGATGGGCGACATATCAGAACAGGCGGGCCACGGCAGCAGTGATACCTGGTGGGCCGTGAAGAATTGTTGCACGATGCGTGCCACGTGAAGGCGCGCATTGTCCTGTTGAAACGTGGCCGCTGGCAGGTCCTTCAGGTAAGGGAGGACTACAGACTCCAAAACGTCGGAGATGTAGCGGTGGCTGTTGAGTGTTCCGGCGATGCGTACCAGGGGGTGCGGGTGGCATATCCAATTGCGCCCCAAACCATAACGCCAGACGACGGATCGGTATGCCTGCGTTATGCAGGCCTCATACAGTCTCTCGCCGCGGTGCCGCCACACGTGGATCCGACCATCGTGGTGTTGCAGGCGAAAGCGGGATTCGTCGGAGAAGACAATGTCGTACCATTCCGTAGTCCGGGTTCGGCGTTCAACGGCCCACTGCCGCCGCACTCGCCGGTGATGTAACCTCAATGGTAATTGGAGCAACGGGCGCCGTGCGACATGTCCCCGCTCCTGCAGGCGACGTCGAACGGTATGTGCTGACCCAGGTTTTTGCACAACACACCATAATTCCTGCGCTAACGTTCGTGATGTGGCGGTGCGAGCCATCAATGCCCTCCGCACAACATGCCGGTACTCTTGTTCGGTGGTGTGCTGCGGCTGCGGCAATCACTCACGTCGGGCTGTCCGTCCCTCGTGCACCCACCGAATCCGTACTCGCCTTACTGTGGCTGGATGTCGTCTCACATGGGCGCCGATGTCTCAGTGCGATAAACCGCTGTCGCGATAAGCCACTATTCTTCTTCTGTCGAACTCCGAGACGTGCTGGAATAACTGTTGTATTCTGCGAATGGCATCAAGAAGCTTCCCACGCTGACGTCCGGCAGGGCAACACACTTCCACTACTCACACCCCGGCTTCTGTGCACCCTTCTTTTAGTGCTTCTCGGTGGCGTGCCGGGCGCACATGATTTGCATATGCCCTGCAATGCCAATCTTTTGCATGTCCTCTCGCAGGCGACGCATGCTGCGAATTTCAGGCCAATCGGATGCTTCCTTCTTGGTGTTGCATTTTGGGTGGCCAGCAGTGTATGTTAGGAACACCTTCTGAGTTCGTTGTGTGTTTTGTGTTGATCCTCATTCACTTCAGATGCGACCTCGTAATGTGCAACTAAATGGCTAACTTTACGACCAGCTACCATCTACCTTCTGAGTGCTGATGGAACCTCAGTCACGCCAACAGGACCCCCATCTGCCTTGACAACAGCATTTGTCTCTCGCATTGATTTGTGCACAACGAATCTTCCATTCTGGAACTCTTGGGCCACCTCAGGATGTTTCTGTTTCAATATCAACATGTCTCTGAGTTCAATGGGTTGCCATCTTCCATAGTTCATGTTGTTGTGGACAAAAAAGTATGGTAGCAGCTCAGAGCTCAGACACTGAGTGACAGTACAGGCTTAAATTGGCTTCCCAGAGTGACCGAATGATTAGTAATATCACCCGTTCCATTGACAACACCAAAGTACAGAAAAAAAACTGTGGGTTTTTAGTTTACGACTTTCACACCAATCTTCGAAGCTTAGTTTTCCCTCGGTGTTGCTACTTGTTTCATTACAGTACCCAGAGGAGGATTCCTTCAAAGCCTTGTACAAAGCGCATGCTGTTATTTGGTGCATCTGCCGTGTTCTACAATAGTTACGCTGGAGGCTGTTAGAAATGACTCTGTAGTACCGGGAGATACTATGCCTGCTTCACCAAGAGCATTAGTCCAACCGCTGCCCTTCAGTATAGTACCGAATGACTTCAATGCAGCCATCTCTGTATGTAGGAATCCAAACATTATGACAAATTTGTCCTTCCCGTAGTTCTCAGGCCAGTGCCACAGAATTTGTTTGGCTACTGCATAGATGGGTTGGCCAGCTGCAACAACAGGTACCTGGCCTGGGTTCAAGAATGAAACTATGTCCTTGATTTTGTCCATGACATGTCTGACTGTAGCAACTGAGTGGGCCTTATCTCGAAGCAGAGGTAAAAGTGAGGTAATGTTGACCCCAAATGCAGGGCTTCTCTTTTTTACTGCGTGGTAAGCTAACCAAGTAACATCTACTGGGCCATCAGTCACACTTACCTTTTCCTGCCACTCATATTTCAGTGTCAGTTGTGATCTCAACAGACGTGTTCCAGTATCTGTCACAGTCTTGTCTATCTCTGTAGTATTTGTGACATTTGTCTTTGGATGTAAAATATCCTTCTTGGTGAAGAAGGCAAGGTGGATATTTGTGAAAAAATCAGGGACTTAAGGAACTTTTCTCACTTTCTTCTCGACAAACTTGATCTTCCCACGATGTTCACCTTTGCTGTTCTCGGTTATGTGCTGAAAAACAATGAGATACGGGTACCATGGAAAGAGGTGGTTGCTGTTATTGCAGTAGGGTTATGGTCGATGTTCTCCACGGCTGATGTGGTGAGCAGCTGCCTTCGCAAAATTGTTGGACATACCAGCCCATCTTCCACATATATGCTAACTGCTGCATCACCTAGCTATGCTGATATTTCTAAAACTCTGTCATAAGAAATGCTGATACCATGCTCATGAAGCTGAACCACCAACGATCTCTTCCTTGTCTTTGCATGGACAAACATCCCCATGTAAACAGGGAATGGTGTTTCATGATTTATCGATTGTCTGTGAGTAGATGCCCTTTCCTTCATCCTTGTGTTGCAGTGGTACTGCAACAGCTGGGCTAATTGCAGGTCGATTTTCGTGGAACCAAATGTAAGCTGAGGTTTGATATCAGCCCCATGTTCAACCATACCAACAAACTGAAGAAGAGTGGAAGGAATAGCCTCATCACCACAACCATCATGGAATGCCCCATCAGATGTAGACTGTAGTCAAGCATGTGCCTTCGAAAAATTTTCGCAGCCTTACCCAGGATGATGGCTTTACTTTAATCTGAGACTTGAGATTAGGCGAAACTTGCGTCTTCTGTAAAAGCCAGAAGGACATCTTTTCCCTGCTTGTGGTCTTCCAGCAACTTCTCCTTCAGTGTAGTGGAGTTTACATGAGGTGCCTTGACACAAGCTGCACTAGCCGCTCCGGGGTAAAAATGAACCATGTCTACAACACGAAAGACTGCAGGACCCCCAGTGCTGGATTTTTTCTCCACTATGTAGATCAGTAGTTCAGAAAATTCAAGTGGGTAAGTTTCATGTTTTGGTGTCTGGTCCTTTTCTTGTCTTCTGACGTTTCTGAGGTGTATTCTGTTTCTGTTGTACAAGTTAGCCAAACATTCAATGAGGTACTTCAGCTCATGTGCAATAAGGTACTTCAGCTCATGTGCAATGGCATCTCCACCACCCTTTTTTGAGAGAAGCTTTCCATCATTAAGACTGTGGGCAAAATCTTTCAGTCTTTGATTACGATGCATTGTCGTGACTTGTCTCAGTTCGGATGTTGGAGCATATTTTTCACATAGGAAGCACTGAGATTCTTGTCGTTTATGGCTACATCTTGGGAGCTTTCTGCTCTCTCTTTCATCCTTAGTATTGCTCTCTGAATGTATTTTTTTCTTTCTTGCTCGATCAAGTTTGGTGTTGTTGAACAGGTGATGGAAGCTCTGCTGTGGTCCTTTTACGAGTTTCCTCTACACCACCACATTCATCCAGTCTTCCAGGATCCAGAACAGTTGATAAATCATGCATGGCATCAAAGAGAGGAACATTGGTCGCAATCATGTTGTACCCATCATTTTCACAGTTATAACGTGTTGGAGGTGACTTCAGTTGTTCGTTCTTGTCCTTCTGGCACAAACAGCATTTGTTCCACTCAGTTCCCCATGTTGGAGGTAATCGCCATGTTCTTGAATTGTACGTCTTTCACTGTCGAGGATTTATTCTTTCTCTACATGGAACAGAAGATCATAACTGAAGTTTCTAACATTATAAACAGGAAAATAATAAAAACATTTATTGTAATGCTCAAACATTAAACATGGAGTACTGTCCTCGTAAAGGTGTCGGCCAGGTTGAAGAAGGTCGCCATCTTGAATTTTTGATTGGCTGATGGTCTATATGAAAAGCGTGCAGTGCCCCTGTCGCAGGTTAAATAGCTGTTGTGGAGTAATTATCGACAATGACAGATCTCAGTGACCTCCAAAACCGCATGTTCGTTACTGCGAGTATTGGAGGAGCTTCAGTAACTATAGCGGCAGAAATAGTAGGTGTGATACAAAGAACGATATCGAAAATGATGACTGCTTAGCAAAAAGGATGCGACGTTGCCTCCAAATGTGCAAACGGTGGACGTCATACGAAGATGCCAGTTAGGGATAAGTGAACGTTGGCACAGATTGTACAACGGAAGCACAAGAACACGGCACCGAAAATAGCAGTAAAGTTCGGGATTATCCATTTTCTGTCATTACAGTTCGTTGGAAACTCCATCATACCAGTATTTATTTATGGCCGTGCCACAATCTACAAACCACTTGTTCTAACAACAGTGCAATAAAACGTGTATGGACATAAAACAAAGCACATAAAATTTGGTATGCTAAGGACTGGCAACGTGTCCATAGGGCTGATGAATCGTGCTTCACGTTTTTTGAGGGAAAACGTCTTACCCCGTGGGTCCGGTATGGGGGGAAACTGTGCGAAAGTCGATGTTACGATTTTGTGTATACCAGACAAATCTGAATAACTTTAAAACTATAAGACATGTCGAAATAAGCAATACATGGTTTAAAAGAACAAGGATGAAAGAATGTCACGCGACATTAGCCTTGATCGCGTGACGTCACACGCCGTTACAAGATGGTTGTGGGTTTGCCGCGCCGCAAAATTAGTATAGCTCGGGAACGAGTATGTGTAGGACGTTGTGCGAGGTGTCTTTTAACAGAGCTCGACGAGTACTATAAAAAATACTCATAGTGACAATAGTGAAAGAACTTCAAAAACTATACAGTGACAAAGGGTTGAACTTGGACAAATTTTCGTTAAAATTTCAAAAATGTCGAAATATCTTCAAAAGAAGTATATGCCTATCGTAAAAGCTTACAAAGTGAAAGAAGTATAAATGAGGAATCCAAAAATGCCCATATGACAGCAGCACAACGAATGCGGAGGATGAGGCAGCGTCGACAACTTGAGGCGAGTACCAGTCGTGCAGACGCCGCAACGCCTAATGCCAGCTCACCGGCAATGGATGTCGACAGTGAGATAGAACCGATGGAATGCGACGAAATACAAGCAGATGAGACGTTTGAGAATCGAGATTTAGCATTTATAACCCATTTGTGTCTAGCGACGAAGCACTTTGAAAAGTCGTTCTATGTGATCAAGTTGAACCCGCTTGCACAAGTATAATGTGGTGGAAATGGGTAGCTTGCCTTACTGTGTGTGTCTCGTCACCGGCTATCCGTACATAATCACCAAAAATACAGATGTCGAGGATCGATTAGTCAACTGCGCAATTGGCGTTTTGAAATATATTGAGTCTGGCCAGCTAAACTGCAACACACCAATTTGTCTTTGGTTTCACTTTGAAAACGAGAATTTTGGAGCTAAACAGCGTATAAAATCAAAGCCACACGTACTCTCCAAACTTGGGTATTGGATCTGAGTTGGACACCGGTCAACAGGCGTACTTGTAACATCTCGCTCGGTGGCAAAGTTAAGTGTAAGCGCACGCAATTCCCAGTTGTGTTGGCGTGTACTCTGACCGTTCACAAGTCCCAGGGCGGTACATTCGACAGAATAGTATAGAATCACAAGAGCCAACAGACGTCTTTGGTCTACGTAGGCCTGAGCATAGTGACGAGGATCGACGGATTGCACTTGACTAATGCAAACAAGGACTTCAACTTCTATCACGGCAGAAGTAGCAACGCGCCAGGGCTTAAGGAGATGACTGACGAATACTTGCGCCTTGAGAGACATCGTCTGTGCACAGTAACAACAGACGGTGGGAAATTCTGTGGATTCAATCAATACAACAACATTACTGACGACGATGACGACGACAAAAGACAGTCTTTCATAGTGTGCACGTTTAACATTCAAATTTTGGCGGCACACAACTTGGACTTGAGCAGCGACCCAGTTATTTCACTCTCCGACTATTTGGCACTCACGGAGACTTGGATGGATTAAGACAAAACTGTCGACATACCCTGCTTCAAACACATTGTGTTCAAAGAGTACGACGTACACGGCGATGATGACGACCAACAGCCCAGTACGAGTCGTGGCACTGGCAAGAAAAAGCGTAGTGGATCTACAGTGGCACGGCAGTCTTAAGGAATCAGAAAACGTTAGACCCGTTCCACGACAGCCAATACCCAAGTATTCTGGATTCAATTGTCTACGGAATTTTCATGTCGGCGAAGGTATATTAGTGGAATTTGATATACCCAACCAATTCAAATTCGTTGTGGTGTCAGTCTATATTCATCCACAGACACCACTCAACTACATCGAGATGTTTCTCTTTCAACTAATGCTTTACTACACAAATAATGTCAGAACAATAGTTAGCGACTGGCCCTGCGATCCCAACATACCGTTTGTGCTTACCGGGGACTTTTACATTGAGGCGTCGAACGATCGTCTGAAACAATTTCTGAACGACAATTTCAGATTGGTGTTGGCCACGGATCTAACTGGCTTCACAACTTTTAAGAATACCACGATAGACTTAACGTTCTCTAGAGATATACACTGAAGAGCAATTGAATTAGAGATACCTGTCTAGTAACATGTAGCACCATTTTTCGCCTTGATGACGGCGGCGATTCGCCTCGGCATGGTTTTGACAAGATACCGGAAGCGTTGGGAAGCGATACGGATCCACGACCCCTGAAAAAGCTCTCACAGTTCACGAAGATTTGATGGAGGGGGTCAGAGCCTCGAACATCTCTTTCGATGGCATCCCAGATGTGCTCGATGGGACTGAGGTCAGATGACCTAGCTGGCCAAGGAAGCGAGGTCACGTCGGTGGAGTGTTCATCCAACCATTCGGATGCATTTCTGGATCGATGGCACGGTGCATTGTCTTGTTGCAGGATGAGGTCCCCAGTGGGATGTTGAAGACGCGCAAACGGGAGCAAATGGTCGTCCAGTATATCCCGGTAACGTTGACCTGTGAGGGACGATATCACACGCACCAGGGATCTCATTTCAGTACACGTAAACAGTCACCAGACGAGAATGCCACCTCCTCCAGCTTGAAGAGTACCTTGCTGGCAAGAAGGATCCATCGCTTCATGTGGTTTGCGCCGTACTCGTATCCTACCATCCGCATGTACCAACGTGAATCTCGACTCATCAGTCCAGGCAATATTTTTTCACATGTCTTGGGTCCAGTGGCGATGTTCCCGCGCCCATGCTAATCTTTCAACCCTGTGATGTGCGGTCAGCAGCGGTACCATCTTGGGACGATGGCTTCTGTACCCCATAGCGAGGAGATGGTTCTGGATGGTGTGGCTGCTTACAAGTTTTTGTGCACCAGCTTTAAATTGCCGAGGGATTTCTTGCACTGTGGTCTGTGTATCAGCTGTTACAATGCGAGCTAGCCGACGATGACACCGTTCATCCACACGCTGTTGTTTCACATTATCTGCCTCCAACATCACTGGTACGGGTGGGACGATTCGATGTACTCACGGTGCACCCGTGACGCAATGACTTGTGAAAATCCCAGTGCCTGCACGACTTCCGATATGGAGTGACCCATTCGTAGGGCCCAGACAATTTGCCCACGATCAAATGCGCTTGATCCTTCGTCTTACCCATACTGCATCCGACTCTTACTGATTCCCGTCGCATCACTATACTATATTGTCGGATCGCTGCATACGTCATGTCGTTTCCGTTTACAGGGCCGCCCACAGCGCCACATTTTCATAACGCCAGCTGTCTCGAATTCAATTGCTCTTCAGTGTAAGTGCAGCATGTAAATCATACATAGCGTACTACTCGTACCACTGTCCTGTCTTCAACAATATTTTACAAATTCGTCAGCATTGTGAGAAATAAATAAAATAAAAGACATGCAAGTTCGTTGCGCTCATTTCTTTCTTACCAACCCTACAAACACCTCGCCTCGACAACACTGCCTCTGTAAGACGTTTTCCGCCAAAAACCTCAGCTGTAGTAACTCCAACACTACCTACCCCGTTATTTTTTCATCACAGGTAGAGTGTACATTTAGCAAAAACCTGCAGAAACGGGGTGATCCCCTGATCCTGTTTGGTGCGATATCATGGTATCCGTTAAGGCCACCGGTTATTCTAGTGTCGTGTACCGTCTGCAAAGTGAGAATCCAGTCTGGGCGCGGGCCCCACCTGCACCCAGTGATGTAAGGATTTTCCCCTACTGACCGTTCCCGATTTGAAGCACATAATGTGACTGTGCATTATACAAAACGTGTGAAGTTGTGGTTTGTAGAGTGTGAAGTTGTGGTTTGTAGAGTGTGAAGTTGTGGTTTGTGGAGTGAGAAGTTGTGGTTTGTGGAGTGTGAAGTTGTGGTTTGTAGAGTGTGAAGTTGTGGTTTGTAGAGTGTGAAGTTGTGGTTTGTGGAGTGTGAAGTTGTGGTTTGTGGAGTGTGAAGTTGTGGTTTGTAGAGCGTGAAGTTGTGGTTTGTGGAGTGTGAAGTTGTGGTTTGTAGAGTGGGAAGTTGTGGTTTGTGGAGTGTGAAGTTGTGGTTTGTAGAGTGTGAAGTTGTGGTTTGTAGAGTGTGAAGTTAGTGGTTTGTAGAGTGTGAAGTTGTGGTTTGTAGAGTGTGAAGTTAGTGGTTTGTAGAGTGTGAAGTTGTGGTTTGTGGAGTGTGAAGTTTGTGGTTTGTAGAGTGTGAAGTTTGTGGTTTGTAGAGTGTGAAGTTGTGGTTTGTGGAGTGTGAAGTTGTGGTTTGTAGAGTGTGAAGTTGTGGTTTGTAGAGTGTGAAGTTGTGGTTTGTAGAGTGTGAAGTTGTGGTTTGTAGAGTGTGAAGTTGTGGTTTGTAGAGTGTGAAGTTGTGGTTTGTAGAGTGTGAAGTTGTGGTTTGTAGAGTGTGAAGTTGTGGTTTGTAGAGTGTGAAGTTGTGGTTTGTAGAGTGTGAGTATGAGGAACAGCCTTGACCACCGAAATCTCTAGACCTCAATATCATTCAGCATGTGTATGTGGAGCGAAAGATCAGATCACATTATCTGCCTCCAACATCACTGGCACGGGTGGGACGTACAGATGATGTTCACATATGTTTAGAACGTCTTTGATAAGAAATTACAGAAAATTAATGAAATTCAAAGAATTGAACCTGGAAACAGCGTGTTAGATGAACACGAAAGAAACATCTGCTTCAGGTAAATTGCGTACGTTAAAAAAATGACGCATGTAAACAAGCTTTGGATAAAGAACTCATACACTCGACGTGGATCAGGAACACTAAAGAGAAATAATTGCTCTTTCCGCGTTAATAAGTGAGTCATGGAAAACTTCTCATCCGCCGCCACCGGAAAAGCGTTATTTGTTCAGTTGCTGCTTTCCATCTTTGGTGAATCCCCAGCAGTGTGCGGGGCTCCATAAAGGAACCTGCCATGTGGTTTGGCAGTTAATTACAGACTCACAAGTCTGGAGAATTCGAGGCTGCTGTGATGCAGTGGTAGCATGTCCGGCGCGTAACTGGAAGCCCTGGGTTCGATTCCCGGTGGCGGCCGATGAGAATTTTTCCGTGCCTCAGTTATTAATGTGGAAAGAGCGATGATTTCTGTTTGGTCTTTGGATAAAGGCTCTATTTTTGCTCTCTACAAAAAAAATGTTCGTATTCTGTAGTTTAAAAACGCTGTGAAAATCACGGAACTAACATTTCTAAACGTAACATAAGCAATATTGTTCATAATAGAAGAAAAAATCGTGACGTTTTGCTTTAAACAGAAAAAACTGTACCAAACAAATGTCCAAAGAAGGTACGTACTTTTACGACTATTTCAAAAGTAAGGTCTCTGTTCTTAATAGGAAAATCCACCGACTCAAAGAGCAATCGCTAAGTCGTCAAAAACCATTGTATCAACGGCAAACAAGGTAATAAACAAAGATTTGAATCTGAAAAAAAAACATCTCTTTTTGCTTAGGCACGTGGCTGAGCGCAGAACGCGGTGTAGACTTCTTTATGAAAATCACTTAGCCAGAGACATGGAAATTTGTTGTGACTATTGATGAAGCATGGACCTACCTAAAGGACGGTAACAAAAAAGGTCTATTTACGATTGCAAAAAAGCAGAAAAAGGTTTAAAAACAAAAGCAGATCTCAAACAATGAAAAACAATGATTGGACGACGGAAAAACAAGACGAGTATCAAGTCTATACCTTTTGGCCATATTCTTTCAAGGTACCCTGATGCATCACTAATAGGCTATTCTGCCTTCACACTGCTAAAAGCAGACCTCAAACAATGATTGGACTATGGAAAGCAGTGGAAGAGGAGTGGAATAAAAGATCACTACTAATTTGAAGAAATGCCCTGTTGTCTTGGAAATCTAGATGTAGGTTCAGAGTCCAGAGAATCATAAAACATTAAAAAAAGAAATAATTTTATTTTGAACATTACTTATGTTTCTAGAAAATCGTTCTAAAAATATATGAACAGCCTTTTTATTCTAAAGAAAGGATGGTCCCAAATTCCGGTAACGTTTGTGCATGACTTGGATAAGTTCTAAGTCGAATTTCTTCTGAAGCCAGAGATGACCTATATTAATAAAGAAACGGGGGGAGGGATGTATGTACACAACCGCAGGAGTTTCCGTAGACTTTAGTCAGGTTAGAGAAGTAAAAGTTTTTTAAGTTGTTTAAAAAAATGAAACATTTAAAAAAATGAGAGTCTCTAATAGGTTTACAAAACTTTTATAATATACACTGCCGGACAAATGCTAAGGACGGATGACAATAGCAACGATAGCAGCCATAAAATGGAAGGCAGGAAAATGTGGAAATTAGCATAAGTGCGGGATATAGTAAGACGTGTTGTGCGTATGCAAATTTTGGATTGCCGAACTTGTTCGTGACGTCATAGCGCTAATAAGAGATATAAAGGATTTGACGCGTATTGACCGTTGTTGTTCAAACGCAAAGTTGAAAGGGAAAGAATCAATTGACGAACTTGCAATTTTCAGTATGTCTTCCCGACATCACCTACATGATTTTACGCGTGGCCGTATCATTGGCAAGATTGAAGAAGGGCAAAAAATAACAGATGTTGCCAGGGAGTTCGACTCAGCCACAGTGTTGTTTGAAGGCTTTGGAAATCATTTCAAACAAATGGAGAGTGTAGCAAACGTTACGGGGGAGGTCGTGTTCGCAGTACGACACCTGCAGAAGATCGGTACATAGTGCTATCAACAAAAAGACACCGGCGCAGCACAGCTAGTGAGGTAGCAAATCAGTTTATGGCTGCTACTGGCAAGCGGATCTCCCGAAAAACTGTCGCCAGACGTTTGCATGAAGAAGGACTGTACGCCCGCAGTCCTGTTGTGTGCATCCCATTGTCCAGACGTCACCGTACCGCCCGTTTGCAATGGTGCCATCAACATCGCAATTGGACTAATAACGACTGGTCTGCTGTCCTCTTCTCAGATGAGAGTAGATACAGTCTATCGTCTGATTGTCGACGACAACTGATCTGGCGTGATAGTGGTACTGCATATTGTCCAGCAAACATACAGGAAAGGGACCGATATCCGACATGTAGTGTCATGGTATGGGCTGGCATCATGATCAATGGCCGTACGTCCCTCTATGTGCTTCCAACTGGGATTATGACTGGCCAACGGTACAATAATGATGTTCTGCTACCTTATGTTTGCATGTACCGTGGTGCTGTCGGTGATAGATTCATTTTCATGGACGACAACGCAACATGTCATCGAACAGTCGCTGTCCAGGAGTGTCTTGAGAGCGAGGATATTCAACGCCTCGTATGACCAGCACGTTCTCCAGATCTGAATCCCATTGAAAATGTGTGGGATGCTTTGGGGAGGAGTCTTGCTGGTCGCCAATGCCCTCCAATAAACAAGGACACCCTCATCCGTGCACTGACAGAGGAATGGGATAAATTACCCCAACAGCTGCTTGATAATGTTGTGCAAAGCATGACACGACGTGTGGAATCTTGCATCGCCCTCCATGGTGGCCATATCCCGTATTGACATCTTACGCCGGAACGCCTGCGGACGGTAATTGCATTTTTTTCACGTTTACGTATTCTGAACAAAATGGCCTGTTTGTCCCTTGAACACGTTCCAAAGCCTTCTGGATTTCAGAGCAGAATAAATTGTCTTTCTTGTAATGTCTTAGCATTCTGACATTATTTTATTTCACTTGG
This sequence comes from Macrothele yani, assembly GCA_039090855.1. Lineage (NCBI taxonomy): Eukaryota > Metazoa > Arthropoda > Arachnida > Araneae > Macrothelidae > Macrothele > Macrothele yani. The sequence goes on from CM077031.1 coordinate 39,639,158, forward strand.
CATCCAACCACACTTACTTTTTATGCGCTATATAGCCGTTTATGATCCGTCCTTAGCAATTGTCCAGCAGTGTAATATAATTATAAAATTCGAATAAAGATATATTTCAGAAACGTTTTCATCATTCTTGCATGAAGGTTATGAGTGATTCGTTTTCGGCTGTAGGCAAATCAATATTTAAACTGCCAACTAACAAGATCAGTAACTTATCTAAATTCAAACAACGGAGTAAACTGAAAGATTCGAGCATTTTAGGTATATAATCTAACAGTTGTTGTAATATAAAGACGTTTGGCATCGTCTAACTTAGTTCTTGGGGTAACATATACACACACTAACAACAAATTTTCGGTTTCGTTATCATCAGTAAATATATCAACTGCACAAATATGATCGAACTTGCCTTTAACACTTGCAAGGTATTCAAATTCATCAACGTAACATGTTTCAAGTATATGTCGTTCGATGCAAAGTCAAGTATATGTCATGCGATGCAAAGTAAAGTGTGCTGTTGCCCAATTAACAAATCGATATCCTTTTAACCACTGTCTAAGGTTTCCATGGGAATATCTTTATCATCAATACAAGAGGAAGAAGATGAACATGTAGAAGGTATTTACTGCGAATTTTCAAATACTGAAACGTTTGCATCTACGTTATATTAAAGGGCTTATAAAACGGTGTGTCCGTTAAATACTGTAGCTACGCTTTTATAACACTTTTCTTTACGAATTCACTTAAGTAACCGCTTTTATGAATTACATGGTCGAGTCACAATATTGTGACCACCAGTTAATATCCAGAGTAACCGCTGTGTGCAGCGCGGACAGCAACTAGACGGACTGGGAGTGACGTAATATGGTTCTGGAAAGTGTTCACAGATATGTGGAGCCATGCTGACTGCAATGCATCTGACAGCTGCTGGAGGGTGCGTGGTGGAGGATCCACAGAGCGAACAACACTATCGAGGTGGTCTCACAGATGCTTAATTGGGTTTAAGTCTGTGGAATTAGGGGGCCAGGGAAGTACTTTGAAGTCTTCATCGTGCTCTTCCAACCACTATCGGACATTTCTAGCTGTGTGAGACGTCGCATTGTTGTGCTGGAAGATCCCATCGGCATCAGGGAAGACAATCAGCATGTATGGGTGTACGTGGTCTGTAAGGATGGATTTATAACAAATTCCGTCCATAGTGCCTTTTACAGGCAAGAATGGGCCCAGAGAATGCCACAAAAGCATTCCTCAGACCATAAAGCTGCCCCCACCAGCTTGCGTTCTGCCATCAATGGTTGACGAGTGTTTGTTCTCCGATGTTTCTCTCCTTATACGCCTACGTCCATCCGTTCGATAAAGCACAAAACGTCACTCATCGCAGAAGGCAATCCTTTGCCAATCAGCGGAGGTCAAATTCAGATACTGCCGTGCAAATGTAAGCCTTTTCTGCCGATGCACCTTCGTTAGCATATGAGTAGCGACCACCCGTCTGCATCGGAGCCCCATACGCAGCTGGGTTCGTTGAACTGTCGCTTTAGACACACTTCAGGTAGCCCTCTGGTTCATTCGTCCAGTGAGTTGCTCCACTGTAGCGTGTTGATCGGCCCTCACACACCTCTTACATCAATGGCACGTGATCCCTTTTTGCAAATATGCTAAGTCGCTCCTTTTATCCACGACAGCAACGAGTGATATGTTTCCAGAATGCTTACAGCATACATTACACCTTATATACCCTCCAAGCCAGCTCACGACACGTGCCTTCTTTCATTGGCTACGTGCTGTTGACGTCAAAAGTGCAAGTTGAGCACAATAATATGACACGACTGTGTTTATGCTTCGTAATACTAACATTAAAAGCATACTTGTCGTCTAGTTGGCGTGGAAGTGTTTAATCCATGTTATTAACATCAGCAAACACGTTCACTACTTAACCAATTATAGCATAACTACCTTGCTGATGTCTTAAACAGCGAATTTGCATGAAAGGTAATCTCGGTGATATCAAGCACTCAGTAACAGGATCCAGTGAAGGTAAACGATGTGGATATAGTAGATGGACGAATCCATTTGATTATGAAAATTTTGGCCCTTTGGTATTTCTCAACGATTCTTGACAAGTTCTACACACTTTAAAATTTGCCACAATTTCATTTGAAACTCCACTTGTAATCTTTCTAACCAACTATCCCGAATGCATCTTATATCGTCTGGAAATCATAAATGATCGCAAACATCGGAAACATATCCGAAATCGTTTGTAAAGAATAGTTTTAGAAACTGAGTAGTTGCCGCACCGTATATATATCTGCACATGTAACAAGTTTTCCACTATATTTTAGCTGACACAAATATTCCTCTTTTGTCGTGTTGTATGCGTTTCAGTAGTTGTTTTCCTTTTATTTTGAAAATGTTCTCCGCTTCTAGACAGTTGGGGCTCCGTAGCAGAGGATGGCTGTGTACGATGCGCCTTCTCTTTACATTTTCTCAGCTTCTAGACAGTTGGGGCTCCGTAGCAGAGGATGGCTGTGTACGATGCGCCTTCTCTTTACATTTTCTCCGCTTCTAGACAGTTGGGGCTCCGTAGCAGAGGATGGCTGTGTACGATGCGCCTTCTCTTTACATTTTCTCAGCTTCTAGGCAGTTGGGGCTCCGTAGCAGAGGATGGCTGTGTACGATGCGCCTCCTCTTTACATTTTCTCCGCTTCTAGACAGTTGGGGCTCCGTAGCAGAGGATGGCTGTGTACGATGCGCCTTCTCTTTACATTTACTCCGCTTCTAGGCACTTGGAGCTCCGTAGCAGAGGATGGCTATGTACGATGCGCCTCCTCTTTCCATTTTCTCCGCTTCTAGATAGTTGGGGCTCCGTAGCAGAGGACGGCTGTGTACGATGCGCCTCCTCTTTACATTTTCTCCGCTTCTAGGCAGTTAGAGCTCCGTAGCAGAGGATGGCTATGTACGATGCGCCTCCTCTTTACATTTTCTCCGCTTCTAGATAGTTGGAGCTCCGTAGCAGAGGATGGCTATGTACGATGCGCCTTCTCTTTACATTTTCTCCGCGTCTAGACAGTTGGGGCTCCGTAGCAGAGGACGGCTGTGTACGATGCGCCTCCTCTTTACATTTTCTCCGCTTCTAGACAGTTGGGGCTCCGTAGCAGAGGATGGCTGTGTACGATGCGCCTTCTCTTTACATTTTCTCCGCTTCTAGGCAGTTGGAGCTCCGTAGCAGAGGATGGCTATGTACGATGCGCCTCCTCTTTACATTTTCTCCGCTTCTAGATAGTTGGGGCTCCGTAGCAGAGGACGGCTGTGTACGATGCGCCTCCTCTTTACATTTTCTCCGCTTCTAGACAGTTGGGGCTCCGTAGCAGAGGATGGCTGTGTACCATGCGCCTTCTCTTTACATTTTCTCCGCTTCTAGGCAGTTGGAGCTCCGTAGCAGAGGACGGCTGTGTACGATGCGCCTCCTCTTTACATTTTCTCCGCTTCTAGACAGTTGGCGCAGCGTAGCAGAGGACGGCTGTGTACGATGCGCCTCCTCTTTACATTTTCTCCGCTTCTAGACAGTCGGGGCTCCGTAGCAAAGGACGGCTGTGTACGATGCGCCTCCTCCCTATATTTCCTCTGCTTCTAGACAGTTGGGGCTCCGTAGCAGAGAACGGCTGTGTACGATGCGCCTCCTCTTTACATTTTCTCCGCTTCTAGACAGTCGGGGCTCCGTAGCAAAGGACGGCTGTGTACGATGCGCATCCTCTTTACATTTTCTCCGCTTCTAGACAGTCGGGGCTCCGTAGCAAAGGACGGCTGTGTACGATGCGCCTCCTCTTTACATTTTCTCCGCTTCTAGACAGTTGGGGCTCCGTAGCAGAGGATGGCTGTGTACGATGCGCCTTCTCTTTACATTTTCTCCGCTTCTAGGCAGTTGGAGCTCCGTAGCAGAGGATGGCTATGTACGATGCGCCTCCTCTTTACATTTTCTCCGCTTCTAGATAGTTGGGGCTCCGTAGCAGAGGACGGCTGTGTACGATGCGCCTCCTCTTTACATTTTCTCCGCTTCTAGACAGTTGGGGCTCCGTAGCAGAGGATGGCTGTGTACCATGCGCCTTCTCTTTACATTTTCTCCGCTTCTAGGCAGTTGGAGCTCCGTAGCAGAGGACGGCTGTGTACGATGCGCCTCCTCTTTACATTTTCTCCGCTTCTAGACAGTTGGCGCAGCGTAGCAGAGGACGGCTGTGTACGATGCGCCTCCTCTTTACATTTTCTCCGCTTCTAGACAGTCGGGGCTCCGTAGCAAAGGACGGCTGTGTACGATGCGCCTCCTCCCTATATTTCCTCTGCTTCTAGACAGTTGGGGCTCCGTAGCAGAGAACGGCTGTGTACGATGCGCCTCCTCTTTACATTTTCTCCGCTTCTAGACAGTCGGGGCTCCGTAGCAAAGGACGGCTGTGTACGATGCGCCTCCTCTTTACATTTTCTCCGCTTCTAGACAGTCGGGGCTCCGTAGCAAAGGACGGCTGTGTACGATGCGCCTCCTCTCTACATTTTCTCTGCTTCTAGACAGTTGGGGCTCCGTAGCAGAGGACGGCTGTGTAGAGATTTAACGACCACGATGAAGAACTCAATGGAGATTTAACGACCACGATGAAGAACTCAATGGGCTATAAACAGTCGCCCGTCCCTAATTTAGGGCCACGGGTTCAAGGGAAGGGAGAGAGCCAGCGCCGTAAGAAAAACAAAACATCCATGCCTCACCGAGATTCGAACCCGTACCCCTTTCGGACGAACGATCAGAAGCCATCGCTTAGACTACTGCGCCACCAGGGCTGCTACAATGTCATCTTTTTAGATGGAGTCAAAGCAATTTTTTTCGAACTCTCTGGCCTTCGCTCTTTATCCGCCTTACGTTTTCTGTGGATTCTTACACGTTACGGAACAGTTTTTCTGGGCATGTTTAACATCTGAGAATTTAAAAATAATAAAAATTGAATATGGGCTCTTCTAACAGGATTCAGAAAGCTCTATCCACAGTTATTTTAGTTTTTACCGTACGATTAACAGTTTTTGAGATATTCACCTTTTAATGCTGATACAACGTGAAAATCAATGTTCAAATTTTCAAGGTCATAACTTTTAATCTAATTAACGGATTGCGCCACCGGGGCTGCTAGAATTTCATCTCTTTAGATGGGATCAAAGCAATTTTTTTCGAACTCTCTGGCCTTCGCTCTTTATCCGCCTTACGTTTTCTGTGGTTTCTTACACGTTACGGAACAGTTTTTCTGGGCATGTTTAACATCTGAGAATTTAAAAATAATAATAATTGAATGTGGGCTCTCTTCTAACAGGATTCAGAAAGCTCTATCAGCAGATATTTTAGTTTTTATCGTACGTTAAGCAGTTTTTGAGATTTTTTTTTTTGATTGGAGGTTTAACGACCACTGTGAGCAACTCAATGGGCTATAAGCAGTCGCCCGTCCCTAATTTAGGGTCACTGGCTCCAGGGAAGGGAGAGAGTCAGTGCCGTAAGACAAACACAACATCCATGCCTCACCGGGATTCGAACCCGGACCCCGTTCAGACGAATGGTTTTTGAGATATTAACCTTTTAATGCTGACAGAACGTGAAAATCGACGTTCAAATTTTCAAGCTCATAACTTTTAATCTAATTAACGGATTTTAACAAATGAAGCATTTGTAGGTTTCAAAGTCCTTTAGCTGTTAAACACGTTTGATCCGACGTCAGTCGGTTGAACGGTTGCGGCGTACTGTGCGCGAACCTGCGTTATAGCATTTGGTAACGCTTCCACAGCTAACATGGCACCCGCTCAATAAGACATGAGACGTAATTCTACGTCAGAAGTAATCTACAAAGAGTAAGCATTTCCATTGTTTTTATAAATGCATGTACGGTGTTGTAGTAGCCAATACAACTCCTATTTACATTGATACGCCGCGGAGACCTAGTAGTCCGAGGCGCTGGCTTTTGGATAGCTTGGCCTGGGATCGGTGGTGTGTTTGTAGCACCGGAAATTTTCTTGAACCAGTAGCCCAAAATATGGGACTAGTAATCAGAAAAATTGGAAGAGCTGCTCTTTGTGAAAAAGTTTCAGTGTAAAATTTGCATAAACTTGGAAAGGGCGTTTATTTCTGATTTAATACTGTGTGCAATCTATTCCAGTACTTGACGCATGCCTTCCTCGAAGTATTCCATCGGCAAGTTACCCAAACTCACATGGATACGCTACGAGATCTTACGCACTTCAACGAGGAAGACCCTATGGAAGAAATTACTTTCCTTCACCTCTCAGGAGTAATGGAGCGCATTCTATCTACTGAAAACAGGTGAGTAATAACATCGCAGCAGTTTATTTTTGCTGGTTTTGTTTCTGTCTAGATTGCTTACATTAGATTTGAGGAGTAAAATTTCCCTGGGAGGACCGCCGACAAGTTCGTTGGGAAATGTTATATCTGTTTGAGCAATGTTTTTACTTTTCAGCGGGCCTTTAAAAAAAATGAACGTGCTTATAATATAGCAAATCCTGTCCGCCTGTGGACACATCTCTCTGCACGTACAAAGATCGTTCCATAAAAACTGAGAGTATCTTTTTTCGAGTTGGCAACAATGCGAAGAGGAAAAATAAACACGCAGACGTCTAACTGAACTGAGGAAGTATCTATGGCAACTGTTATTAGCCGTGGCGGACCATTTTGTTTTTGTTGTTGCGCAGTTGTTTAAGGTACGTCTGCATTTCGCCATACAGCCATGGAGGTGAATGATTCAGAGTTAAGAAGGGAAATGAGCTGTGCAATAAAATTTTACTATCGTTTGGGTAGAAATGAAAAAAGCTTACATAGATATATGTTTGGGTGAGTCAACAATTTTTAGGTGGCACCATGATTTTAAAGATTTAAAAAAGTGCGTTTGTCGACAGAACTCGCTCCAAGGCCTGGTCGACCTGAAAGTGTTGTTACGGAACGTACTGTTAACACTGTTTGGACAATCCTGCAAGAAGATCGACGAAGGACGTGTGAAGACATAGCGGCGTCAACTAATATTTCAAAAACGTCGCCATTCCGCATTCTACGCTACAAATTACTGCTGCATCGTGTGTGTACCAGACGCGTGCCTCATCACCTGACAAGAGAACAATTGCTAGCCACATTTCAGATGTGTCATGAATCGAAACAAATGAGTGCAAAGGATCCAAACTTTCTAAACACAGTAATAACAGCCGATTAAACATGGGTCCACTACTTCGACCCCCTCACGAAGCGTGCAACGAGTGCGTGAAAACACACAGAAACTCGATGCGATATCCACAGTATCCGATCGCGTTACGGAACTTCAAAATTCGGCTGACGATTGAAATTTTAAAGTTAATCAAACCTTAAGTATTTCCACAAATCGCTACTATTAGCGGAAATTTCTCGTCATACGGATACGGAAAAAGTGAGAACGCAGATTTTCCGTTAATATAAGAAAGAAACTGCGGAAATGTTTCTGAAAGTTCATAAATTTCCCATGGTACGAAAAGGAAAAGTCCGTGAAAATCAGGTTTTTTTTCGTCATTTCACGGAAAAGGTTGTATCAGAAACATGCTTCGTTAATTCACGAAAGAAATGACGAAAACTTGTCCGTGAATTTCAGAAAATGTTTCACAGTGTAGCAAATGACCGTCGACTGACTGTAAGAATGATCGCAGAGGAAGTGGATGTCGACAATGAAATATTCTGTACGATTTTGAAAGAGGACTTCGGCAAGCGCAAAATCCGTTCATTCGTTAGCAATAGTAAAGAAATTGCTAGACGATCAAGCCGTTGCTACGTTGCCTCACTCACCATGTTCGTCTGGTCTGGCACCGGCTAAATACTTCTTGTTTCCACAACTAAAATCGCGCTCAGAGGAAGAAATTTGTAGACAATGAAGTGAACGTGACAACCCAGCTGCAAACGATAACTTCTCCCATAGATTCCAACATTTTTCGAACAAGGCCAAAAATATTTTGCATCCAAGAGGGTGAAAGATAGAATACCAGTAGAGTAAGTTTTCTTATGTTTTGCATCCAACAGGATGGATGTATTTTGAATACCAGTACCGTACGTTTTCTTAAATATCAGTCCTTGTTCATTTTTTACAGTGCATTAATCGAACTCTATTAGCCCGCATTATATACTTCATTCCCAACCATCGCACTTAAAGCTACCAAACTAAAGGTATTCCTTCTTGATTTTACCACAAAGACCATTTCGTATACGGGTTCTTCTTCAAATAATGCGCAATTTGTCCTGCACAGGGAGCAAATACATATTGTATATTTTCCGGATACTTTTTAATCTAAAAGTTTTATTAGAAAAATTCTTTTTGCATCTGATCATGTTCAAGATGAAAACACTTTGAACGAATATTTTCAATTTTCATAACATAATTTACTCACTAGGGAGCGTAAGTTCATATTCCTGGAAACAACAAATTTGCAGCCTTATCAATGCTTCTAAAAGCCCGACTGGAAAAAAATGTTAGCCAATTACCACGCAGTACGAAAATATTTTGCCAATACTTCCTCTTCAAAATAATACGTAGTTAAAGAGGGCAAAGGTATTTCGAGTTTTCGCGATATCAATGCTTTTGAAAGCCCGATTTCAAAAATTCAACCGATACTTTCCATAATGAAAAATGTTCTGCACATAATTTCTAATTTTTTGTAAGGCACAATTTTCCTACTAAAGAGTGTAAGTGTGTATTTTTGTATACAGCATATACAAGTGAAGATGTCTGCAAGCCCTGTTCTACTCTGTTCGCTAAAGAAAGGTCTCGCCGTCCTCTTTCCTTAGCTTATCTCGTTTAATGACTGTGCATGACGGTAGTCAGTCTGTGAGCACCACGCATGACTCAAAAACTCTGTTCGCTAAAAAGAAGACCCACCATCCTCTTTCCTTAGCTTATCTCGTTTAATGACTGTGCATGACGGTAGTGAGTCAGTGAGCACCACGCATGACTCAAAAACTCTGTTCTACTCTGTTCGCTAAAGAGTGGACCCACCATCCTCTTTCCTTAGCTTATCTCTTACAATGACTGTGCATGACGGTAGTCAGTCAGTGAGCACCACGCATGACTCAAAAACTCTGTTCGCTAAAGAGAGGACCCACCATCCTCTTTCCTTAGCTTATCTCGTTTAATGACTGTGCATGACGGTAGTGAGTCAGTGAGCACCACGCATGACTCAAAAACTCTGTTCTACTCTGTTTGCTAAAGAGAGGACACACCATCCTCTTTCCTTAGCTTATCTCGTTTAATGACTGTGCATGACGGTAGTCAGTCAGCATGACTCAAAAACTAATTTCATGTAGAACTTCCATCCGGAGAGAAAAACTAATTTCATCACGTATGACTAATGACAAAAACTAACACGACAAAATGACAAAAACTAATTTCACCACGCATGACTCAAAAACTAATTTCATGTAGAACTTCCATCAGGAGAGAAGATATTACATTTCCTGTCTGCCTGTACAGGCTTCCGGACAGGTGACAGAAACTGAAGTAGGTAGGTAGAGTCTAGAAACTCACAATAGGACAGTAGGTAGACAAAGAAAGAGCAGTAGATATTGCCACTAGGATACCCCATTGAAGCGACTGGCATCACACGATATCAAAGGACACCCCAGTGGAATCGGAGGAGGGTGGGCAGAGAGAGGGAAAGGAGGAAATAGGAACTATTAATTTATAACAGGGGGATCAGTATATGGGGTCTTTAAGCTCACCGTACTCGTCCGAGGCACGACGGATATTCAGATCAAGTTTAACATTTATCACCAGCCAGGATCGAACACAGGTCCTTCCCTTTGTTAGTCACGAACTATAACCACTAAGTCATCCACGGCCGTACCGCACTTCTTCCGTTGTTGCGACTTCTATTGACCCTATATCACGGACATCAGAGACGGCAATAGTGCCAAGAAGGGAGACACTGGCGTGACGAATGGTATCGCATAGTGCTCACAGGTGAGTCGCGGTTTAACCTGATGCACCGTGGTGGGTGGATCCTTATACAACGTCTGGAGGCCAGCATTTCGGAGTGTCATACGTCCCCGACATGAAGCGTTATGGTGTGATATTGCGTTTCGTTCACATTTTGTGCCTCATATGCATTTCCGTACCCTGAACAGTAAGTGGATACCGGATACCCTACAGTTCTTTCGACGGTCCTTGGCTCCACCTCTCAGCAAAACGCCCTGATACATGCGGCGCGGAATGTGTTAGATCTCCTGAATGCCAGATATCTGCCATTTCTTCATTTGCTTGCACACTCGCCATTTACCGATCATTGAGCATCTCTGGTATATGGTCGCCAGGTGACTGTCCTGCTGTCCGATTACACAGGTGTCAACCGATCACAACCTTTGGGCCCGAATAGAGGTAGCATAGCAGGACATTGCATAAACAGACATCGATGACCTCTTCAGTTCAGTGCCACGCCATGATGGGCACTTGTAGTGAATACACTGAATACTGAATATTCTGTCTTTCTCTGTACTTCTGATCGTTCATGTCTTGTACTATAAGTAATCTTCCCCATAAACTACTTCATTATCTGTTTCAATTTCTGTAAACAACAATGGGTAAATAGGTAGTTATTAGGTTGCTGCAGATGAAATATCGGATTTTTCGCAAATGATTTAGGAATTAATTCATCGCATATGTGACATGTGATATGTAACTTTGTAGACAGAGTCAAACGAAAGCACTCGTTATTTCACCAGAGGCACTAGTTCCAAGGGGGTTGTGCTGTGGAGAACACGATGGATCACAACCAAATTCGTGTCACTTTCTTATAGGAGTTCAAATTTGGATCCCGTATATCGGAGGCAGCTAGCAATATTAATACAACATTTGGCGAAAGCACCGTTGTTGAATGCAAGACACAACCTTAGTTTGCAGAATTCCGTTCTGGAGATATGAACCACGCGGTAGACCAGGAGTAGCTATTTATGAAGAAAAGTTGGAGGCCTTGATTGACTCCGATACACGTCAAGCTGTGCGACGTCATGTCAAAAAGCTCGGAGTACACTATACGACCGTTTTCGAACATTCAGTGGTGCCATAAGCACTATAAAATAATTGGGTCCCACATAAATTGACCACACAGCACAAAACACGATGATGTCATGTCTGTTTATCCAAAATCAAACGAACGACATTGTGAGACGCCTCTTCAAGTGTGATAAGAAACGAATACTTTATAACATTGGCCGCTGTTCAGGTTCAGCGCAATGGCTCGAACACCCAAAGCCGGCACTCCATCCGAAGAAGACGATGGTCAGTGTTCGGTAGTCAGCAGCTCCACTTTATAAAGCCGTGTCAAACCACTATGGCGGTCGGATTTTGTCAAGAATTTCATTTTATGCATAGTAAACAATGCACAAAACGGCTATCATAGCGATTGACTAAGCTTTTTGCTAGTCAATCGCTGTGATAACGGGGGCTGCCACTTTCCAAGTCAGATGATATATATCGCACCAGTTCGGGTGCGAAACCTTACCTACCTGCCATATTCACCTGATTTGTCCTCTATGGCCTATCACTTCTTTAAACACCCAGGCACCTTTCTGCAGGATAAATCGTTTCCTAATCAAACTTCAGCTCAAGCCACATGCCATGAGTTTGTCACATTCTGGAGCTCAACATGGCTTCACATCAGCAAAAGGAAACTTGTACTCGTTGGCAAAAGTGTGTTACTGCTGCCAGTGATTCTTGTGATTAGTAAAGTTTATTTTGCGCCATATTTTAGGTGTTTGAGATTTTCAATGAGTGTTTCGACATTTCGTCTGCAGTAAACTGTTAGACACGTTTCGGTGGCATCCATCTTGTCAGAACAGCTTTGGCTAATGAGTTAAAAGGATTACAAAATCTATAATATAACGCTTGATCCTGCCTCCTCACTCACAACACGATGTAAGATTATGAGGGATGGCGTATCCGCTTCAGGGAAGACACAAAAACAACGCTTTAGGACAAAGATGTCACCAATGTCTCAGCCGGAGAAACACGAACGATTAGAATCACCGCTCCGGTGGTCCAGTGGTCCGAAGACCTGGCTTCTAACCACTAAGACCTAAGTTCGGGTCCTACATGAACCGTAGTTGTCTCTTTGTCTGACGGCTCTTCCTTGAAACCACTGACCCTAAATTAGGGAAAGGAGGGTTTCTGATGATGAGAGCTCAACCCGAAACCGTAAAAAAAAATAATTTCAATCTGACCACTTAGCCAAAGCTGTATTTTTTTATTCACATGTACTGTATTAAAACAGAGAAAATGTTTCAGTTTGTTCTACGTTATTTCAGATATTGCTTTATCTTTTTTCTTCCTGCAGGAATACCATCTTGGATCCTGTTGACGTGAAAAATGACATTGAAATTGCTGACTTTTCCGCTCTGCCATTAAAACTTCAGGGAATTAAACTTTCTGCTCACATGGAGAAGCTCTTGACTTATATTAACGATTCATGATAAGTTTAAGTAATTTTTGTTAAAGGCATTAAATCCTATATCAGTTGAGATTTTGTGTTCTCTCTTCCTGCTGCTTCGTCACAGCGTCTACTAAGTGTTTGTCATGTAACTGCTTATGATTTGTATTGTAGGGGTTTTCTGCAATTTTTGTGTAATTCGTGTGCATGTACCGTGTTGTATTTGTTTCTTCGTTGCACCTGTCCTTAATACTTATTCTTCACTCATGTGTCTGCTTTTGCTGCCTGTACCTTCATTGAGTTGCGCACCGTGTATTTGTTCTCTAGGAGCAATACGAGAGGTATTGCCCTGCGATACTTGGTTCTTTCTGTTTTTTCTTGCTGCATTGTGTTGTATATTTTAATTTATACCTTATTTCTGTCTTGCATTTTCACATTCTTTGACGTCATGTATTTTTTGCTCGTCTCATGTCATTGTTTTTGGGACCGATACAATACTGCACGGTTTGCTGTTTGTATTTTGTGTATTCTTGTGTTTCACTTGGGGAGTTTGCCCAAGTTTCCACTATGTTCTGTAATACTTATCATGTTTTTGTCACATATCGTGTGGCTTCCCGGATTGTGGGAACTTCTGTACCTTTATCGTAGTATATGCCTTTGTTGTGTCTTACATGTTCCCTTCTTTTTGTGCACTGCGTTGTACAGCCATGTTCTTGTAAATATATTTAATTGTTATTTTGTGCTCTGCTTTCACTCTGCACGTCATCACATGCTTTATTAATTAATCATTACTTTTGCTTGTGCATCATCTTCCTCAAGCATAAACTGTTCCTTATTAACGATTTTAACATTTTGTCATCCTTAGTTGACTGCCGTATCACATTCACCTGTAATATTTCATCAGTATCGCTCATTGTTTTGTTGTTTATTTTGCCAATAAAGTATATTTTGAAATAACTGCTATAATATATATAGCTAGTGTCGTTAATGCCCACCAGATGGAGACGTCTCAGTAGCTGAGCCCATCTTACGGATTTATGATGTCAGCAGCTGACTTTAAAAATACACATAGCACCGTGGATTGTTGGCCCCCGTGGCGTAAAGGTAACGCACTCGGCGCGATACCCAGAGTTCTGTTAGTTCGATTCCACAGCGTCGGCTGAAAACAATTTTTCGGTTGCTGTGTTTCTGGAACGTGGAAAGAGCGATGTATTTATTTATTAACTGTCGCCACGTATTTGGAATATTTTCACCTTTTTTTTTTTTTTTTTTTTTTTTTGATTGGAGGTTTAACGACCACCGTGAGCAACTCAATGGGCTATAAGCAGTCGCCCGTCCCTAATTTAGGGTCACTGGTTCCAGGGAAGGGAGAGAGCCAGTGCCGTAAGACAAACACAACATCCATGCCTTACCGGGATTCGAACCCGGACCCCTTACGGACGAACAATCAGAGGCCAGCGCCTTAGACCACTGCGCCACCTGGGCGGCTGTTTTTTCACCTTGGATCTCCCCCTTTGGATTTAACTGCGCAGCGTGTTGTTGCTTCGCGATTTTCTTCTGGTTTGAGTGTGTCATTGGACTCTTCGCTCCTTAATTTCACGTTCACCTTAAGTATAAAGGTATCGTCTTTCATTTTGATTCGTTTCGAGCGCGGTGAGTGCCTATTTTGCTGTATTTCATCTTATTTACGTTTGGCCGAGCTGGCCAAACTCGCTACTGGACGCTGTCATTAAAGATGACGACTTCCGGTAGGGATAGTGATAGCCCTAATCTCCCGTCCTTTTCTGATGCCCCAGATGGGGGTGTTGCCACGCCATCGTCCGCTCGTGGCGTTGCCAATTTGCCTTCTCCAGCTACGTCACATCTCCCGGCTTCCGCTATCGATGATGACGCAATGGACATCACTGGAAACGCAGCCTCTTCTAGCACTGCCGAGCCCAACGTGTCATTACCTTTGTTTTCTTCTGTTGCAGCCTCCAAAATCTCTCGTCCAGCATCCAAGAATAATTATGTTGGCGCTCAAAAGCTGAAATCTTTCATTTCCCAAGCTGGCAATAATATCGTGCTTAATATCCCAGCCAGTTCTCCAGCTGGCACAGCTTTTACTGAGAATCTTGCAAAAGGCGTTCATTTTGAAGCCTTCCGGACACTCTTTTGCGAGTATATGCAGATGCCATTGCACAGCGGTTCCCATCTGAATCTATTCCGCAAATGTATCGTAGAGGACGACTTGTGGTTGTTTATCTGGCCACGGGCCGCCCCGGTGGCGCAGTGGTCTAAGGCGTTGGCCTCTGATCATTCGTCCGAAAGGGGTCCGGGTTCGAATCCCGGTGAGGCATGGATGTTGTGTTTGTCTTACGGCACTGGCTCTCTCCCTTCCCTGGAACCAGTGACCCTAAATTAAGGACGGGCGACTGCTTATAGCTCATTGAGTTGCTCACGGTGGTCGTTAAACCTCCAATCAAAAAAAAAAAAAAAAAAAAATCTGGCCACGGCTGAAATGGCGAAATCTCTCCTAACATCTGGTCTCACCATTGGTGATAGATCTACGATCTTGATAGACGGCCACCATTGGTGGCCCGTCTATCAAGATCCTAGTATTCTGCAGAACTAGTGGGCCAAAGACCCATTAACGTTTCTTTCTACCCGGTCCCGTTGGAAGTTACAGATCTCATGCTGTATGCTGTCTTATCTTCGGTTGGTCGGGTAGTTGGAGGCAAACAAACGCATCTTGCTGCCCGAAACGACCCATTACGTGATCCACGACATGCGTCGATCCAAGGTGCTCGCCGTGTTGCGAGGGTCATATTTCCATCACAAGAAGCAATCGAACGGCTTCCAACACACTTCACTGTTCGGTGCGAAGATCAGGTTAAGCAAATAAACTTCCTGACGGAATTCCATTGTAGTCAATGTCATCAGGTTGGTCACTACTATAAGCAGTGTCCAGTTGCTCCACGAAAGTCTGTTTCGCCCGTCTATCAAGATCCTAGTATCGCTCCGTTACCGACGGTGGTTCCTGCGAACAACCTACCTTCGGTAGCAACCTCTACGCCAATTGTTGTCCCACCTTCTCTCTCCGAGGAACACTACCCAGTTTTACAATCTTCAGCATCTTTTCGTGTTCCTGCGGACCCTACAGAAGTTGCTGAGTCCGTTGCGACTGACCAGTCTGATACCGAGACCCTGACCGCTGATGACACTGCCTATCAAAGCGTCAGTGACCAAGCGATGAGTGATGGGACGGAGGGCTATCTCCGGACCCGTTCTGACAAAAGGGATGCCAAACCTCCTCGCGGCTCTACGAAACGACGGCGACAATCTGGCCACTCTACTCACACCTCTCCGACTAAGCCTGCTGGATCACCTGCTTCGGGTCACCCTGTCAAGTCTCCCAAGCCAGTTATCTACCTCCTGCCTCTTGAGGAATTTTCCGCACGCCTACACATGAATGTGTTTCCGGACACTCCTCTCCCTTATAACGAATTGCACGGCTTTGCTTGTGCCAATACTCTTCTTCCTAATTTACCCACCTATGTCAACCGATTTGAAGGTCGCTACCCAGCAGTTGAGAATCAACTGGCACAACTGTTAACTCTTTACAATAATATCAAGAGTCCATCTGCCGAGGATACTGCCACTCAGAAGTGCATCCAACGGTGGTACAACAATTTCCGTTCCCATTTGGAAAAGATTGTCACTGCCACTAGAGACATGGCACTTTCACTGTGACTTCCTTGAATTGTCGCGGGTTCGCGACACCAGTGTTGAACTCCCTCGTTTATGAGGACATTTCTGCCGCTGGTGGAGATGTTCTCCTTCTCCAGGAAACTCACTGCTCTGCTGACACTCCCACGCACCTATGGAGACGCTGGCCGTACACCTTTTACCACTCGTATCGCCTCTCGCGGTATGGTGGTATAGATGTAGGTGTGCGCCAGCGGTTTTTGACTCAGCTGACTTCTATTTCTGTCAGAAATTTACACCTTGATTTTCTTCAGTGTTTTACCTTTTGTGTGCATAATGTTACTTTTCATATCTTTAATGTATATATTCCCACTGATGTAATATATGTTGCTCATATTTTCAGTAATATTCGTGCAGCGATTCCTCCCGGGGATTATTTCGTTCTTGGGGGATTTTAACTGCACGCTGCAGCCTTCTTTTGACAGAAATTCGTCTTTTGGCGAATACCGCATGAATTTAGTTTCACAGCTGACTCAGTTCCTTGATGATTTTCATCTTGTCGATTCCTTCAGACGGCTAAATCCTGATTCTATTTCCTTTACGTGGTGTAATCCGCCGACGTTCGGTTCTACTGCTGCGCGGTTGGACGGAATATATGTTTCTGCTTCCTTACTCCCTGCTATCACTGCTGCTCGACATTCACCTAATGTTTCTTCCTACCATTCTGCCGTTTCACTATCAATTTGCGTTTCTCCTGCACCTTCATCTACGCGTCGTCATTGGACGTTTGATGACACTCTCTTGCAAGACCGTTCCTTTTGTGAGGAAGTTCAGAAGTTCCTTTCTGATCGAAAGCTGCTGCTCACAACGACCCCAAGCGCCTTGCGTTTGTGGCTTGATGTCAAACTGGATCTTCTCTTGATCGTTCGTCAACTCTCCTTTACTATTTCCACCACTCGCTCGATTGAGGTGAGTAACCTACGAGGACTCCTCTCCGCGACGCCAATGTCTGACCCGCACTATGCCTCCGTCCGTGATGAACTTCATGCCTGCCTCGAACCGTTTGCTCAGCAAGCAGTCCGTCGTCTTCGGCTCCTACGTATTTCACCATCGACGCATCCTTTCGAAGTCCTTTCGAAGATGGAATCCATGCGACGGACGTCATCTTCCATCAGACATCTCCGATTGCCTGATGGCACTGTTACTGGCAATACAACTCTCATCCGCTCTCATGTCCGTCACTTCTTTCAGGAGAAGTTCCGAGCGGTTGCGCAGGGTTCTTCTTTTTCTTCCTCCTCTTTTTTTTCTTCTCTCCCTCAGGTCCCGTCTTCTCTCTGCGCCCCTCTCATTGCTGATTTTTCTTTGCCTGAATTGAGAGAGGCTTTTGCCTTCCTCAATCTTCACTCTTCCCCGGGACCTGATGGGCTCCCGTTATCGTTATATTGGGCCTTTCTTCCGTCACTCCTGCCTTTTCTCTCTGCCGCTTTTTCGTGTGCTTTTTCTTCTCCTGCGCTTCCGCCGGAATTTACAGTTGCACATGTCATCCTCCTGCCGAAGAAGGGTGACCTTCTGGACTTGTCGAATTGGCGCCCCATCTCTATTCTCAACCTGGACTACAAATTCTTCACTAAACTCCTTTCTCGCCGCCTAAATTCTGTTCTTCCGTTCCTCATATCCCCCGACCAGACATATACCGTGCCTGGTCGTTCTATTTCTAACAATATCTCCTTTCTTGCACTAAAACATTCCGAACCCCTAGCTTTGTTTAATCTTGACCATAAATCTGCTTTTGATAACGTCTCTCACGCTAACCTTTCTGCCGTATTAACTCACTATAGTTTTCCTCCCGCTTTTTTTCTCCCATCTTTAGCCTTTACCGGGGCGCCCATTTGCACGTTCGGACGGCCACATTTTTGACGGCCCCGATTCATTTTCGATCTGGCATCAGACAAAGTTGTCCATTATCAGGACAACTCTTTGCTCTCGCATTTGAGCCCTTTTTGATTACAAGTCGGGCGTCTCTCTTACCTGCGGTAGGACCGATTGTCTCTAGTACTCGGCATCACCGTTTTCTTGTCTCTGCTTACGCAGATGATGTTACCTTTTGTCTTCGCCGCGATGACCAATTTGATACTCTTCTTGCCACTTATGAACAGGATGCTGCTCTCTCTGGTGCTGCCCTGAATATTCAGAAAAGTGCTGGCCTGTGGTGTGGTTCTTGGAAAGGCCGCACTGACTCACCGTGGGAAGCAGTGTGGTCCTCCTGGATCCAAAAATTTCTTGGAGCTCATTTTGGACACTCCTTTACCACAAGCAACGTCACTTGGCAAGCTCTTCGCCCACGACTTCATCGCACGGCTGGTTTTTGGCGATTTACGTTTTCCTTTTCCGCTTACTTTCAACGTGCTCAAATTGTTCATCGATATCTTCTCTCACAATGCTTCTATCCCTGGGATTCCTGTGTGTTTAAATCGCATCATTTCTCTGCCATCAATAGTATTTTCACTTCAGTGATATGGTCATCTAGACATTGGATTTCTGCTGCAACGCTTTCTCTGCCAACATCATTTGGTGATCTTCATTTCCCGGATGTCAGAACATATTATCGAGCTCAAAGAATCGTCTCCTTCATTCGTCTTCTCCTTTCGCCCTCCCCTGCACTTTCTTCTACCCTGAATACTCTTATTTCTCTTCATGATCCGTCCTTCACTTTCCTCATTTTTCTTCGGATGGATTCATCTCCTTCTACTTCTAAACGCCTCCCACCACTTCTTATCGACGCTCTAGCGGTATTTCATTTTCTCCCGCTACTCCGCGCTCCTCCCTCTACCACCCTGGACCTGCTTGCAGAACCTCTTTTCTTTTCCACTCAGATTCATCCACCCGATCAACCATACTTTCTTTTCCCCTCTTGGTTCCGCTCAGGAATTCTCACTGTCGAAGCTTTATTAACTTCCGATTTGACCTGGAAACCCCTCTCTTCTCTTTTCCCTGACCCTTCTTCCACCTTGGAAGAGGAGTATGACCTTCTTCGCTCCGCTCTCCGTACCCTCTTCCCACTTCTGATTTCTGACACTGGCCTTATTTCTGTCTCTGGACCGAGCCTCTCTCTTCCTTTCTTCCTTCCCTTTCGGGACTCTGTTGCTCCCATTTCTTCTTTTTCCACTGCCTCTATCTATGCGATCCTTCGTGCGCCCCTCACTTCTCCGCATGGTCTTCCTGATGCTTCTCCTTCTCTTCTGCTGCCTATCTGGTCTGCCTCTTTCTCTCCCCTTTCTACCCCGTTAGAGCGAAACATCCACTGGCGGTTTCTTCACCGCCGCCTTCCTGTTCCTTCTTCTCTCTTTCACATGTCTATTTCTTCTACTTCTCTCTGCTGCTTTTGTGGTGTTGAAGGTGATGTTCCTCATGTCTACTGTCACTGTCCCGTTCTCCTTCCACTTCTCAATACTGCCTTTCGTCTTGTAGGTACCATTTGCTCCAGAGACATCCCTTTTCAAGCGTACGAGTGGCTATTGCTTACTAAACATCCCCCTGCTATTTTGCCGGATGCCTGTGCCTATCTCTTCGTACTTGTGAAACATGTCGTTTTTCTTTATCATCAATCTCTCCGCTATCCTGTTACCACACCTAGTATCCTCTCTGCTGGCGCGGCCTTACGGTCGATTTTTAGGAATCGCATCGTGTCTCGACTACGCTTGGAGAACTTCGCTGCTTCCACCCCTCAATCTCAAGCCTCTTTCCGGTCTACCTGGGCGCAGGGGACCGGTTGGTTCGAAATCACTGGATCTTCTATTCATCTTTCTTTCTGATTTTTTGTTTTTTTCCAGCTTCGAAGATCTGAATGCATCAGTCGAGATTTTGTGTTCTCTCTTCCTGGTGCTTCGTCACAGCGTCTACTAAGTGTTTGTCATGTAACTGCTTATGATTTGTATTGTAGGGGTTTTCTGCAATTTTTGTGTAATTCGTGTGCATGTACCGTTTTGTATTTGTTTCTTCGTTGCACCTGTCCTTAATACTTATTCTTCACTCATGTGTCTGCTTTTGCTGCCTGTACCTTCATTGAGTTGCGCACCGTGTATTTGTTCTCTAGGAGCAATACGAGAGGTATTGCCCTGCGATACTTTGTTCTTTCTTTTTTTCTTGCTGCATTGTGTTGTATATTTTAATTTATACCTTAATTCTGTCTTGCATTTTCACATTCCTTGACGTCATGTATTTCTTGCTCGTCCCATGTCATTGTTTTTTGGACCGATGCAATACTGCACGGTTTGCTGTTTGTATTTTGTGTATCCTTGTGTTTCACTTGGGGAGTTTGCCCAAGTTTCCACTATGTTCTGTAATACTTATCATGTTTTTGTCACATATCGTGTGGTTTCCTGGATTGTGGGTACTTCTGTACCTTTATCGTAGTATATGCTTTTGTTGTGTCTTACATGTTACCTTCTTTTTGTGCACTGCGTTGTACAGCCATGTTCTTGTAAATATATTTAATTGTTATTTTGTGCTCTGCTTTCACTCTGCACGTCATCACATGCTTTATTAATTAATCATTACTTTTGCTTGTGCATCATCTTCCTCAAGCATGTATTGTTCCTTATTACTGATTTTAACATTTTGTCATCCTTAGTTGACTGCCATATCACATTCACCTGTAATATTTCATCAGTATCGCTCATTGTTTTGTTGTTTATTTTGCCATATGTGGTACGCCTGTATTCCCTATGTTTTTGCCAATAAAGTATATTTTGAAATAACTGCTATAATATATATAGCTAGTGTCGTTAATGCCCACCAGATGGAGACGTCTCAGTAGCTGAGCCCATCTTACGTATTTATGATGTCAGTAGCTGACTTTAAAAATACACATAGCACCGTGGATTGTTGGCCCCCGTGGCGTAAAGGTAACGCACTCGGCGCGATACCGAGAGTTCTGTTAGTTCGATTCCACAGCGTCGGCTGAAAACAATTTTTCGGGGGCAGTATGGTTTTATTATCCGTGTCAGTTTGGAAGATATTTGAGACGGTAAGTTTTTGAAGACTTTTTACTGGTCAAAGAACCTGAAATGTTGCTTAACAGACACCAATGATGATACCTCCAAAACTAAAACAAATATTACGGATTTAACTACGCAGTCTTTTTTGCCTTCATAAATTACACAAATTGTTGTGGTATGGTACTCCTATTGCTATAAGTTTCGGAGATAATTGTGATGGTACGTCTTTTAAGTCATTTCGCCTGTCAAAAATGATGAAATTTTGCAAAAGAGACACCATCAAAAATAACTCCAAAACTAAAGCAGGTATTCCGTATTTAACTGCAAAGACTTGTTTGCATTTATAAACTACACGAAGTGGTGCAGTGTGGTTCTCCTACTGCTATTACTTTCGGTGATAATTCTGACGGAATGTTTTTGAAGTCCTTTTGGCCGGTCAAAAACGCCGAAATTTTGCTAAAAAGACCCCATCGACAATAACTCCAAAACTAAAACAAGTATTCCGAATTTAACTACACAGTCATGTTTGCGTTAATAAACTACACAAAGTGGTGTAGTATGGCTTTCCTATTCCTATTAGTTTCGGAGATAATTGAGACGGTATGTTTTTGAAGTCCTTTCGCCGGTCAAAAACGCTGAAATTATGCAAAAAATACACCATCGACAATAACTCCAAAACTAAAACAGGTATTCCGGATCGAGAGGAGGCTGTTTGACGTGGAGCGAGATCTACTGATAAGACATCGCCGAGTGTTTCTCCCGTGACCTCTGAGAGGATAGCCTTGGTGATGGACTCGAGCTTTTGAAGCGATACGAATCCAACTCGTCAAACCGGTCCTGGAAATCAACAGAGCTTGTCTTCGCGTGTCCCTGCTGAAAGAGTTTCTTCGGCGATGAGGATACAGGAGGATGTTGCTGTGGAGACGGAAAAAAGAAGTTGGGCATCTGTGGTTGCCATGAAGAATTCTGATAACACAAGAGATCAGCGCTGCGCTTCAGAGATTGAGTGCCAGGGAAATCGGTTTCGTCTTATTTTCGAAAAGGATTTCAAGATATGTCAAGATTTTCATGATCTTTCTGAGAAAACTATTATTTTCTAAGCATTACCAGAGACTTCGTTACCTGTATATTTGAAAGCTTTGGAAGAACGAGTGCCGCCATGAGAGGCAATTAAAGGAATCGGTCGTAGTAAACGTGGTATATCAGTGTTGTTTACAAATAGTGCCGATTGTAAACTTGCTTTAAAGCAAAGGATTTCTATAAATCATCAAATGTTGTACCCTGCTTATGCACGTGAACGACCGATCACTGTTACTTTGTTTCCGGTGCCCATTGAGGTACCGGATTCTGTGTTGTTAGTTCATCTTTCTCAGTTTAGCCGGATGGTGGGACCAGTTCACAGAGTAATAGAAGCCTCGCAATTTTAAAATTTTTGTCATGTTGGTGGGTTGAAGCGGACTCTGCGGGTCATTTTCCCGAATAAGTCATCTCTTCAGACTTGTCCTAAAGAAGTTGAAATTATATTGGATTCTCATAGTTTCATGTTTAATATTTACACTGGAATTTTTGTTACGCTTGCAATGAAAGAGGACACATTTGTGCTAAATGTACATATGTACATAGGCCACCCCTGAGTAAGAGTCTCTCTGATTCTAAAGAGGAAAGAATTGCTGTACCTGAAGATAGATCGGACTTAGAACATGGTATTACTCATGCCGTTGACTTGGTTCCTACCGTGGCTGAGACTTGTGAAACCCGAGTGGTGGATCCAGCCGAGCCGGTAGAGAAGAGTTTGATTGAAATGCCGAATTCTTTGGATCCTGGGTCTCAGACAATTGCAAATATTGGTACTTTGGGCATTGCTAACTTACAGGAATGTTCAGTAGTTTTACAGAATCTCGCAGAGAACTCAAGTACGGCTTCGACATTTAAACGACCCAGTACTGATCCAAGTGGTGATCAATTGAAACGTAGCAGAGCTATAGTCTGAATTAAACCGGAATTGATGCCTAATATAGATCTTTCTTTTCTTCTTCAGTCTGAGTGGGAGGAAGAAAGAAATAAGTCATCACGGTATCGTCTTCTCTTGGAACTTATTGTATCTTGCCCTGATTATGACGAATCTTTTATGGAGTTGAAGGATTTTTTTGTGCTAAATAAAAGAAATGTCCACTTACTCTGGAGTTTTACGAAGAATATGGGTAAACGTTAAACCCTATTGTACATCAACTAAATGTCATGTTCAATTGGATAATTACGAAAAATCCTGTTCCTGAACTTTTAGACACCTATTACGAAGTATACTATAAACGTATACAGAACGTTAAGGCTTACATAAAGAAACATAATGTGGTCGATCGGTACAGGTGAGTCTTCGGATGTGCAGAGATGTTTCAGATGGATTCCTAGATGTTGGTGTCTTTTTTTCTTACCGTGTTTTTGAAATGTTCTTGGACTTTTATAGATATTGATTTCTGCTTACTTATGTTTTAAATTAGCTTTGTTAATTAATGATACAGTTTTTCGGGTTGCTTTGTTAATATTATAATGTACTGTGTTTCGGTTTTATATAACTTTTATGATTACTTTTCATTAAATCAGGAGGTTTACACCTGCGATATTGACCTTCGGAGATCATTCAGACGGTATGTTTTTAATTCATTTCAACGGTTAAAAACGCTGAAATTATGCCAAAAAAAGACACCATCGACAATCACTCTAAAACTATTGCATGTATTCCATATTTAAATACACAGTCTTGTTTGCGTTTATAAACTACACAAAGTGGCGCACTATGGTTTTCCTATTACTATTAGTTTCGGAAATAATTGAGACGGTATGTTTTTGAAGTCTGTTCAACGGTCAAAAACGCTGACATTATGCCAAAAAGACACCATTGACCATAACTCCAAACATAAAACAGGTATACAGGATTTAACTACATAGTCTTATTTCCGTTTATAAAGTACCCTAAGTGGTGCAATACGGTTTTCTTATTGCTATTTTTTTCGGAGATAATTGAGACTATATCGTTTTCTACCCTAACTACCCTAAGCGGTGCAGTATGGTTTCTTTTATTGCTATACATTTCGGATATAATTGAAACTGTATGGTTTTGAAGTCATTTCGCTCTGTAAAAAACGCTGAAAATTTGCCAAGAAGACACCATCGGCAATAACTCCAAAACTAAAACAGCTATTCCGGATTTAACTGCATAGTCTTATTTGCGTTTATAAACTACCCTAAGTGATGCAGTATGGTTTTTCTATTCGTATTAGTTTCAGAGATAATGCAGACTATAGGATTTTGTAGCCATTTGGCACGGTGAAAAACGCTAAAAATTTGCCAAAAAGACACCATCGACAATAACTCCAGAACTAAAACACCTATTCCGGATTTAACTGCATAGTCTTATTTGCGTTTATAAACTACCGTAAGTGATGCAGTATGGTTTTTCTATTCGTATTAGTTTCAGAGATAATGCAGACTATAGGATTTTGTAGCCATTTGGCACGGTTAAAAACGCTGAAAATTTGCCAAGAAGACACCATCGGCAATAACTCCAAAACTAAAACAGCTATTCGTAATTTAACTACACAGACGTGTTTGCGTCTATAACTACACAAAGTTAGACAGTTTGTTTTTCCTACTGCTATTCGTTTCGGAGATAATTGCGACGGTATGTTTTTTAAGTCTTTTGCCCGGTCAAAAACGCTGAAATTTTGCTAAAATGACAGCATCGAGAATAACTCCAAAACTGAAACAGCTATTTAGGATTTAACTCATAGTCTTGTTTGCGTTTATAAACTACACAAAATGGTACAGTACGGTTTACCTACTGCTATTAGTTTTGGAGATAATTGCGACGGTATGTTTTGTAAGTCCGGACGCTGAAATTTGTATGTTTTTTTAATTCCGGTCAAAAACGCTGAAAATTTGCCAAAAAGACACCATCGGCAATAACTCCAAAACTAAAACAGCTATTCGTAATTTTACTACACAGACGTGTTTGCGTTTATAACTACACAAAGCTACACAGTTCGTTTTTCTTACTACTATTCGTTTCGGATATAATAGCGACGGTATGTTTTTTAAGTCTTTTGCCCGGTCAACAAAACTAAAACAAGTATTCCGAATTTAACTACACAGTCTTGTTGGCGATAATAAACTTTACAAAGTTATTCAGTATGGTTTTCCTATTCCTATAAGTTTTGGAGAAAATTGAGACGGTATGTTTTTGAAGTCCTTTCGCCGGTGAAAAACGCTGAAATTATGCCAAAAATACACAGTCGACTATAACTCCAAAACGAAAACAGGTATTCCGGATTTAACTACGCAGTTTTGTTTGCCTTTATTAATTACACAAAGTGGTGCAGTATGTTTCTCCTATTCCTAAAAGTTTCGGAGATAATTGAGACGGCATGTTTTTAAAGTCATTTCGTCTGTCAAAAACGCTGAAATTATGCCAAAAAAAGATACCATCGACAATAACACCAAAACTATTACATGTATTCCGTATTTAACTACACAGTCTTGTTTGCGTTTATAAGTGGTGCAGTATGGTTCTCCTATTGCTATTAGTTTCTGAGATAATTGAGACGGTATGTTTTTGAAGTCTTTTGGCCGGTCAAAAACGCTGAAATTTTGCTAAAAAGACACCACCGACAATAACTCCAAAACTAAAACCAGTATTCCGAATTTGACTACAGAGTCCTGTTTGCGTTAATAAACTACACAGAGTTTTGCAGTATAATTTTCCTATTACTATTATTTTCGGAGATAATTGAGACGGTATGTTTTTTAAGTCTTTTCACCGGCTATAAACGCTAAAATTATACCAAAAAGACATCATTAACCATATATCCAAAACTAAAACAGCTCTACAGAATTTAACTACACAATCTTGTTTGTGTTTATAAACTACAAAAAGTGGTGCAGTACGGTTTTCCTATTGCCATTAGTTCCGTCGTGAGTTGTCGAGCTCTCGGATTTTTCGAGCGTTTATGTGGACATGTCGTGCGTGGTATGGTTTACAGTGGCGTGACGTGTGTGTGAATGTACCGTGCTTCTTTTGGTGAAGTTTGGGAGCGCTGGGTGTTATAATTTGTTCATACGAAGAGTTTCATTTTGTGGTTGTGCACGCCGTTGACGAGTTCTTCAAATGGCGATTTACGTCAGCCATGTTGCATGTGCCCATCGAGAGGCGGCTGTTCGACGTGGAGCAAGACCTACTGATAAGACATTGCTGAGTGCTTCTCCTGTGACCTCTGAGAGGGTTGCCACAGCAAATGTTGGTACTTATCTTCTGAAGAGATAAGAATCAAACAAGTCAAGCCGGTCCTGGAAATTAACAGAGCTTGTCTTCGTGTGTCCCTGCTGAAGGAGTTTCTTCGGCGATAAGAATGTAGGAGGGTGTTGCTATGGAGACGAGAACTTGCAGTTGGGCATCTGTGGTTGAGTAGGAGAATTCTGATAACACGAGAGATCAGCGCTGCGCTTCAGAGATTGAATGCCTGGGAAATCGGTTTCGACTAACTTTCGAAAAGGATTCAAAGGTATGTCCAGACTTCGTTACCTGTATATTTGAAAGCTTTGGAAGAACAAGTGCCGAGAGAGGCAATTAAAGGCATCGGTCGTAGTAAACGTGGTACATCACTGTTTTTTATAAATAGTGCCGATTGTAAACTTGTTTTAAAGCACGGAATTTCTATAAATTATGAAATTTTTTTCCCTGCTTATGCACGTGAACGACCGATCACTGTTACTTTGTTTCCGGTGCCCCTTGAAGTACCGGATTCTGCGTTGATAGTTCTTCTTTCTCAGTTTAGCCGGATGGTGGGACCAGTTCACAGAGTAATAGAAGCCTCGCAATTTTAAAATTTTTGTCATGTTGGTGGTTTTAAAGCGGACTCTTCGGGTAATCTTCCCGAATGAATCACCGCTTCAGACTTGTCCCAAAGAAGTTGAAATTGTATTGGATTCTCATAGTTTCATGTTTAATATTTATACTGAAATTTTTTGTTACGCTTGCAATGAAAGAGGTCACATTCGTGCTAAATGCACATATGTCATAGGCCACCCCTGAGGAAGAGTCTCTCTGATTCTCACGAGGAAAGAATTGCTGTACCTGAAAATAGATCAGACTTAGCACATGGTATTACACATGTCGTTGACTTGCTTCCTACCCTGGCTGAGACTTGTGAAACCCGAGTGGTGGATCCTGTCGAGCCGGTAGAGAAGAGTTTGATTGAAATGCGGACTTCTTTGGGTCCAGGGACTCAGACAACAGCAAATATTGGTACTTTGGGCATTGCTAACTTACAGGAATGTTCAGTAATTTTACAGAATCTCGCAGAGAACTTAAGTACGACTTCGACATTTAAACGATCCAGCACGGATCCAAGTGGTGATCAGTTAAAACGTAGCAGAGCTATAGGCTGTATTAAACCGAAATTTATGCCTAATATAGATCTTTCTTTTCTTCTGGAGTCTGAGTGGGAGGAAGAAAGAAATAAGTCATCACGGTATCGTCTTCTCTTGGAACTTATTGTATCTTGCCCTGATTATGATGAATCTTTTATGGAGTTGAAGGACTTTTTTGTGCCCAATAAAAAGAAATGTATACTTACTCTGGAGCTTTACGAAGAATATAAGTATACGTTAAACGCTATTGTTCATCAACTAAATATCATGTTGAATTGGATAATTACGAAAAATCCTGTTCCTGAACTTTTAGACACCTATTACGAAGTATGCTATAAACGTATAGAGAACGTTAAGGCTTATATAAAGAAACATAATGTGGTTGATCGGTACAGGTGTGTCTTTTGATGTGCAGAGATGTTTCAGATGGATTCTTGATGTTGGTTTCTTTTTATCTTACAGTGTTTTTTAAATGTTGTTGGACTTGCATAGATATTGATTTCTGCTCACTTATGTTTTAAATTAGCGTTGTTAATTAATCATCCAGTTTTTCGGGTTGCTCTGTTTATACTATAATGTAATGATTTTTGGTTTTATATAACTTTTATGATTATTTTTCATTAAATCAAGTAGTTTACACCTGCAATATTGACCTTCGGAGATAATTGAGACGGTATGTTTTTTAAGTCATTTCCCCGGTTAAGAAGGCTGAAATTATGCCTAAGAAAGACACCATCGACAATATCTCTAAAACTATGACATGTATCCCGTATTTAAATACACATTCTTGTTTGCGTTTATAAACTACACAAAGTGGTGCAGTATTGTTTTCCTATTCCTATTAGTTTCGAAGATAGTTGTGACGGCATGTTTTTGAAGTCCTTTTGCCGGTCAAAAACGCTTTAATATGTGCCAAAAAGACGCCATTGACCATAACTCGAAAACTAAAACAGGTATACAGGATTTACCTACACAGTCTTGTTTGCGTTTATAAACTACACAACGTGGTGCAGTATGCTACTCCTATTGCTATTAGATGCGCGAGTTGACTGAGACGGTATGATTTTGAAGTCTTTTCACCGTTCAAAAGCGCGGAAATTATGCCAAAAAAAGGCACCATCGACAATTACTACAAAACAATTACATGTATTCAATATTTAACCACACAAACTTGTTTGCGTTTATAAACTACCATAAGTTTTGCAGTACGATTTTCAAATTGCTATTAGTTTCGGAGATAATTCAGACTACATGGTTTTGAAGTCATTTCGCACGGTTAAAAACGCTGAAAATATGCCAAAAAGACACCATCGGCAATAACTCCAAAAGTAAAACAGGTATTCCGAATTTAATTACACAGACGTGTTTGCGTTTATAACTACACAAAGTTAGGCATTATGGTTTTCCTACTGCTATTAGTTTTGGAGATAATTGCGACGGTATCTTTTGTAAGTCCGGAAGCTGAAATTTGTATATTTTTTAAGTCCGGTCAAAAACGCTGAAATTTTGCCAAACTGACACCATCGATATAATTCCGAAATTAAAACAGCTATTTAGGATTTAACTACACAGTCTTGTTTGCGTTTTTAAACTACACAAAGTGGTACAGTACGGTTTTCCTACTGCTACTAGTTTCGGAGATAATTGAGGCTATATGGTTTTGAACTCTTTTCGCACGGTCAAAAACGGTGAAAATTTGCCAAAAAGACACCATCGACAGTAACTCCAACACTAAAACAGCTATTCCAAATTTACCTACATAGTCTTGTTTGCGTTTATAAACTACCCTTAGTGGTGCAGTACGGTTTTCCTATTGCTATTAGTTTCACAGATAATTGAGACTATATGTTTTGAACTCTTTTAGCACGGTCAGAAACGCTGAAAATTTGCCAAAAAGACACCATCGAAGTTAAATCCAAAACAAAAACAGCTATTTCAGATTTAACTACATAGTCTTGTTTGCGTTAACAAACTACCCTAAGTTATGCAGTAAGTTTTCCTATTGGTATTGGTTTCGGAGATAATTGAGATTTTATGGTTTTCAAATCACTTTGCGCGGTAAAAAACGCAGAAAATTTGCTAAAAAGGCGCCATCGACAATAACTCCAAAACTAAAACAGCTATTCCTAATTTAACTACATAGTCTTGTTTGCGTTTGCAAACTACCCTGAGCGGTGCAGTATGGTTTTTTGATTGCTATAAATTTCGAATATAATTGAAACTATATGGTTTTGAAGTCATTTCGCTCTGTCAAAAACGCTGAAAATTTACCAAAAAGACACCATCTGCAATAACTCCAAAACTAAAACAGCTATTCGTAATTTTACTACAGAGACGTGTTTGCGTTTATACCTACACAAAGTTAGACAGTATATTTTTCGTACTGCTATTAGTTTCGGACATAATTGCGACAGTATAATTTTTAAGTCTTTTGCCCGGTCAAAAACGCGGAAATTTTGCTAAAATGACACCATCGAGAATAACTCCAAAACTAAATAAACTATTTCGGATTTAACTACATAATCTTGTTTGCGTTCATAAACTACACAAAGTGGTACAGTACGGTTTTCCTAATGCTATTAGTTTCGGAGATCATTGAGACGGTAGGTTTTTGAAGACTTTTCGCCGGTCAAAAACGCTGGAATTTTGCTAAAAAGACACCATCGACAATAACTCCAAAACTAAAACAAGTATTCCGAATTTAACTACACAGTCTTGTTTACGTTAATAAACTACACAAATTTATGCAGTATGTTTTCCTATTCCTATTAATTCCTTAGATAATTGAGACGGTATTTTTTTGAAGTCCTCTCGCCGGTCAAAAACGCTGAAATTATGCCAAAAATACACAGTCGACCATTACTCCAAAACTAAAACCGGTATACCGGATTTAACTAAGCAGTTCTGTTTGCCTTTATTAATTACACAAAGTGGTGCAGTACGGTACTCCTACTGCTAAAAGTTTCGGAGATAATTGAGACTATATGGTTTTAAAGTCATTTCGTCTGTCAAAAATGCTGAAATTTTGCAAAAAAAACACCATCGACCAAAACTCCGAAGCTAAAACAGGTATACCGGATTTAACTGAGCAGACTTGTTTGCATTTACAAACTACACAAAGTGGTGCAGTATGGTTTTCCTATTGCTATTTGTTTCGTAGGTCATTGAGAAGGTATGTTTTTAAAGACTTTCGCCAGTCAAAAACGCTGCAATTATGCGAATAATACACAATCGACAATAACTCCAAAACTAAAACAGGTATTCCGGATTTGACTACATAGTCTTGTTTGCCTTTATAAATTAGTCTAGTATGGTACTCTTATTGCTATTAGTTTCGGAGAAAATTGGGACGGTATGTTTTTGAAGCCTTTGCTCCGGTGGAAAATGATGAACTTATGCCAAAAAGACACCATTGACCATAACTCCGAAACTAAAACAGGTATACAGGATTTTTGCGTTTATAAACTACACAAAGTGGTGCAGTATGGTTTTCCTATTGCTATTAGTTTCGTCGTGAGTCGTGTTTTCGAGCTCCCTAGTTTTGCGTATATTTATGTGGAAATATCGTACGTAGGATGGTTTGCAGTAGCGTGACGGATGTATGAATGTTTTATGCTTCTTTTGGTGAAGTTTGAGAGCGTAAAGTTCTTTAGTTTATTTATACGAAGAGTTTTATTTTGTGGTTGTCGTTGACTAGTTCTGCAAATGGCGATTTCTACCGTCCATGTTGCACGTGCCCATGCAGAGGAAGCTGTTCACCGTGGAGCGAGATCTACTGATAAGAAATCGCCGGGTGTTTCTCCTGTGACCTCCGAGAGGGTTGCCATGGAGACTGACCCGAGCTTCTCAAGAGACAAGAATCCAACAAGTCAAGCCGGTCCTGGAAATCAACAGAGCGTGTCTTCGTGCGTCGCTACTGAAGGAGTTTCTTCTGCGATAAGAATGCAGAAGGGTGTTGCTATGAAGACAGGAAATAGCAGTTTGGCATCGGTGGTTGCCATGGCGAATACTAACAACACGAGTGATCAGCGTTGTGCGTCAGAGATTGAGTGTTCCGGAAATCGATTTCGTCTAATTTTCGAAAAGGATTCCAAGGTATGTCAAGATTTTCATGATCTTTCTGAGAAAACTATTATTTTTCATCCGTTACCACAGACTTCGTTACCTGTATATTTGCAAGTTTTAGAAGAACGATTGCCGAGAGACGCAAATAATGGAATCGGTCGTAGTAAACGTGGTATATCAGTGTTGTTTAAAAAATGTGCAGATTGTAAACTTGTGTTAAAGCAAGGGATTTCTATAAATAATCAAATTTTGTATCCTGCTTATGCAAGTGAACGACCGATCACTGTAACTTTGTCACCGGTTCCACTTGAAGTACCGGATTCTGCGTTGATAGTTCTTCTTTCTCAGTTTAGCAGGGTGGTGGGACCAGTTCATAGAGTAATCAAAGCACCGCAATCTTCAAATTATTGTCATGTTGGTGGGTTGAAGCGGACTCTTCGGGTTATCTTCCCGAATGAATCAGCTCTTCAGGCTTGTCCGGGAAAAGTTGAAATTGTATTGGATTCTCATAGTTTCATGTTTAATATTTATACAGGAATTGTTTGTTACGTTTGCAATGAAAGAGGGCACATTCGTGCTAAATGCCCGTATGTACATAGGCCACCCTTGAGGAAGAGTCTCTCTGATTCCCATGGGGAAAGAATTGCTGTAGCTGAAGATCGATCAGACATAGAACATGGTGGTACACATGTCGTTGACCTGGTTTCTACCGTGACTGAAACTTGTGAAACCCGAGTGGTGGATCCTGTTGAGCCGATAGAGAAGACATTTATTGAAATGCCGACTTCTTTGGATCCTGGGACTCTGACATCAGCAAATCTTGGTACTTTGGGCATTGCTAACCTACGGGACTGTTCAGTAGCTTCACAGAATTTCACTGAGAACGCAAGTTCGGCTTCGATATCTAAACGACCCAGTACTGATCCAAGTGGTGATCAGTTTAAACGTAGCAGAGCTACAGACTGTACTACACCGGAATTTATACATGATATTAAGACTTTTGATCTTACGGAATCTGAGTGGGAGGAAGAAAGAAATAAGCCCCCACGGTATCGTCTTCTCCTGGAACTTATTGTATCTTGCCCTGTGGAAGACTTCCCTTTGGATCTTATGGAATTGAAAGAATTTTTTGTGCCCAATAAGAAGAAATGTCCACCTACTCCGGATTTTTACGTAACATATAAGTTTGGGTTAAATGCTATTGTACATCAACTAAATGTCATGTTGAATTGGATAATCACGAAAAATCCTGTCCCTGAACTTTTCGACACCTATTACGAAGTATATTTCGAACGTATAGAGGACGTTAAGGCTTACATAAAAAAACATAATGTGGTTGATCGGGTGTTCTAGTGTGTCATTTGATGTACAGAGATGTTTCAGATGGATTCCTTGATGTTGGTTTCGTTTTTTCTTACAGTGTTTTTGAAATGTTTCTGGGAATTTAATCGATATGGTTTTTGTTTACGTATGTATCACTAGCGTTGTTAATAATGATCCAGTTTCTTTCGGAATGTTTTGTTAATTCTACAATTTAATGTTTTTTGGTTTTATATAACTTTTATGATTATTTTCATTAAATCAGGTGGTCTACACCTGCAATATTGACCTTCAGAGATAATGGAGACTATAGGATTTTGTAGCCCTTTGGCACCGTCAAAAACGCTAAAAATTTGCCAAAATGGCACCATCTATAATTACCCCAAAACTAAAACAGCTATTCCGGATTTAACTGCATAGTCTTGTTTGCGTCTATAAACTACCATACGTGGTGCAGTATGGTTTTTTTATTCGTATTAGTTTCAGAGATAATGGAGACTATAGGATTTTGTAGCCATTTGGCACGGTCAAAAACGCTACAAATTTGCCAAAATGACACCATCGACAATTACTGGAAAACTAAAACAGCTATTCCGGATTTAACTGCATAGCCTTGTTTGCGTTTATAAACTACCCTAAGTGGTGCAGTATGGTTTTTCTATTCGTATTAGTTTCGAAAATAATTGTGACGGCATGTTTTTGAAGTCATTTTGCCGGTCAAAAACGCTTTAATATATGCCAAAACGACGCCATTGACCATAACTCGAAAACTAAAACAGGTATACAGGATTTACCTACACAGTCTTGTTTGCGTTTGTAAACTACACAACGTGGTGCAGTATGCTACTCCTATTGCTATTAGATGCGGAGTTGACTGAGTCGGTATGATTTTGAAGTCTTTTCACCGTTCAAAAACCCTGAAATTATGCCAAAGAAAGGCACCATCGACAATTACTCCAAAACTATTACATGTATTCAGTATTTAACTACACAGACTTGCTGGCGTTTATAAACTACACAAACTGGTGTAGTATGGTTTTCCTACTGCTCCTAGTTTCGGTGATTATTGAGACGGTATATTTTTGAACTTTTTTGACCGGTCAAAAACGCTGAAAGTATGCCAAAAATACACCATTGTCCATAACTCGAAAACTAAAACGGGTATTCAGGAACTACACAAAGAGGTGCAGCATTATTTTGTTATTGCTTTTAGTTTTGGAGGTAATTGAGACGGTATGCCTTTGAAGTCATTTCGCCTGTCAAAAACGCTGAAATTAAGCCAAAATGACACCATCAACAATAACACCAAAATGAAAGCAGATGTTGCGGATTTAACTACAAAGCCTTGCTTGCGTGTATAAACTACACAAACTGGCGCAGTATGGTTTTACTATTGCTATTAGTTTCTGAGATAATTGAGACGGTATGTTTCTGAAGACTTTTCCCCTGTCAAAAACGATGAAATTTTGCAAAACGGACACCATCCACAATAACTCCAAACGTAAAACAAGTATTCCGGATTTAACTACAGAGTCTTGTTTACGTTTATAAATTGCACAAAATGGTGTAGTATGGTTTTGCTGTTCTAATTAGTTCCGGATATAATTGAGACGGTATGTTTCTGAAGTCTTTTAACCGGTTAAAAACGCTGAAATTATGCCAAAAATACACCACTGGCCATAACTGCAAAACTAAAACGGGTATTTCGGAACTACACGAAAGGGTGCAGTACTGATTTGCTATTGCTATTAGTTTTGCAGATAATTGATACGGTATGCCTTTCAAGTCATTTCGCCGGTCACAAACGCTGAAGTTAAGCCAAAATGACACCATCAACAATAACACCAAAATGAGCACATGTATTCCGGATTTAATGCAGAGCCTCGTTTGTGTTTATAAACTACACAACGTGGTGCAGTATGGTTTTCCTATTGCTATTAGTTTCGAAGATCATTAGTTTCGAAGATCATGTTTTTTAAGTAATTTCGCAACGTAAAAAACGCTGAACATTTGCCAAAAAGACACCATCTAAAATAACTCCAAAACTAAAACAGCGATTCCGGATTTAACTACGTAGCCTTGTTTGCGTTTATAAACTACCCTAAGTTTTGCAGTACGATTTTCAAATTGCTATTAGTTTCGGAGATACTTCAGACTATATGGTTTTGTAAGGTCAGGTGATATATATGGGATGTAAGGTCAGGTGATATATATGGGATGTAAGGTCAGGTGATGCGTAACATCACAGCCTCTCCTTGACAAATGTCAACCCCGCCTTCTCGTGGTGCATCCTGTTCCCACTAAAGGGGCTCTGACGACCGCAAATAGCGGTATAACTATACCATCGGGATCAGAGGAAATGCTATCCCACACTCACCAACCCGCTTGGCCAGCGTGGTGAGTTATGGCCAAACACCTCCAAAATGACTCTACAACTTAAATCTTGGCCCTCAGTCTCCGGCAGCTGGAATGTACCTGGCCAAGGCAGCGGCCAGTGCGACATGAAGGCAGAGGGTGCTAAGAATCCCCGGAGGACCGGACTAGGCTGCCATTTGATGCTGACCTTGGCTACCTACAACGGACGCTCCCTATCTTCTGATTCAAGGCTTCTTGAATTGGAAGAGGAACTACAAAGGATCAAGTGGGACATCGTCGGGCTGAGTGAGGTAAGGAGAAAAGGAGAAGATCTCATTGAACTGAAAAGTGGACATCTCTTCTATTATCGTGGGACAGATACTGGCAGAACTAGTGGTGTTGGATTTATAATAAACAAGAAACTGAAGGATAAAGTGGTAGAAGTTGAAAGTTCCTCTGACAGAGCTGCACGACTCGTTATCCAACTATCGAGAAGATACCAGGCTCAGATTATTCAAACTTATGCACCCACCACAAGTCATCCTGAAGAAGAAATTGAAGAATTTTATGAGGAAATTCGTCATCTAAATAATAAAGGTAAGCAGCACTTGAAGATAATTATGGGAGATTTCAATGCAAAAATAGGGCACCGGCAACAGAATGAAACTTCAGTAGGTAAATTCGGTCACGGCAACAGAAACCAGCGTGGAAATACTCTCGTTGAGTTTGCAGAGGCAGAAGGATTTTTCATCTTGAATTCCTTTTTCAAGAAAGAGCCACACAGGAAATGGACATGGAGACATCCAATTGGGACGACAAGTGAAATTGATTTTATTATGTGTAACAATAAATTCGTCATAGAAGACTGCAGTGTGCTAAACAAGTTCAACACAGGTAGTGACCATAGATTGGTGAGATGTAAGATGCACCTCAACACTAAACTGGAACGTGGCAAGCTCATAAGACAAACAAAATGTATTGACATAACCAACCTTAAAAAACACCATAATACTTTCAAGTTGGAACTGAAGAACAGATTCTCTGCTTTAGAAGGCCTAACATCGGAAGAAGTGGATATTTCGGAAGTTAACAGAAAAGTAACCAAAGCTCTTATGGAAACAGCAACAAAATTAGCTGGGTCTAAGAACAAGTTGCATGTAAACAAATTATCAGGAAAAACCAAAATGTTGATGCAAAAAAGAAGAGAGATGAGGACAACTAAAGAAGATGTGACTTCCAAAGTGGAATATATAGAGCTATGCAAGACAGCACGAAAAAGTATCACTGAAGACGTAAGGAAATTCAACTGTGAGCTAGTGAGGAAAGCAATTGAAAACAACCAAAGCCTAAAGATAGCAAATTGACATCTCAGTAAGGGAAGAAAACAGATTATGGCTCTGAGAAAAGAAGATGGTTCTATAACAAGAAATAGAGGCGAAATTTTGACAAGAGTGAAAGATTTCTACTCCAAATTATATGAAAGGGATGATACATGTACTCCAGACATCATGAAAGGTACCAGAGTTCTTCCAGTCCTCCCAGCAGAAGTTGCTCATGCAATCAAGAATATGAAGCGGGGGAAAGCTCCAGGAGAAGATGGAATTACTATAGACATCATACAAGAAGCAAGTGGAGAAATTGAAACAGTACTCGCCCAAATTTTCACTCGATGCCTTAATGAAGGGAAGATTCCGGAGGATTGGAACAATGCTACAATGATCCTGCTACATAAAAAAGGTGACATTGAGGATCTCAGGAACTACAGACCTATCAGCCTCCTATCAGTGGTTTATAAAATCTTCACTAAAGTTCTTTCACACCGCTTGAAGGTAACACTGGACATGGCTCAACCGAGAGAACAAGCTGGATTCAGGAGTGGCTACAGCACAATAGATCATATCCACGTACTGAGAGAACTAATTGAAAGAGCGAGGGAATATGAACTTCCATTGTGCATGGCTTTTATCGATTATGAAAAAGCCTTTGATTCGGTGAAACCATCAGCAGTTACCACGGCTCTGAAATCCTGCGGTATTGAAGATGCATACATTAATATTATTAATAACATCTATGAAAATGCAAGTGCAAAGATTCGGCTGTTTGAAAATACAACACACATCAAAATTGGAAAGGGAGTGAGACAAGGTGACACCATATCTCCGAAGCTCTTTAATGCCACATTGGAAAATGTCTTTCAATCACTGAACTGGGAAAACAAAGGGATAAAGATTAATGGAGATTATCTAACCCACCTTCGTTTTGCTGATGACGTAGTCATTTTTGCAACTACCCCATCAGAGCTGCAGAGTATGATCCAGGAACTTGCTGACAAGAGTAAAGAAGTGGGATTAAAAATGAACTTTCAGAAGACAAAAGTGATGTTCAATGCTTTTACAAGAAATGAAGATTTATCGATTAATGGAGAAAAACTGGAGATAACAGATACGTATGTTTATCTTGGACAGCAGATATCAAGTGAGGGTCACATTGATGAAGAAATTAATCGGCGTACAAAACCTGCCTGGAGAGCTTTTGGAAGAAACAGCATAATTTTCAAGAGCAATATGCCATTATGTCTTAAAAGAAAAGTGTTTGATCAATGCATCCTTCCAGTGCTTACGTATGGTGCAGAGACGTGGACCTTAACTAAAAGAGACATACAAAGGCTGCAGACAACTCAAAGAAGCATGGAGAGGTGCATGCTTGGTATAACCAGGAGAGATAGGAAGAGGAACTCGTGGATCCGAAAAATGACGAGAGTGGAAGACATCATGATCAGAGTTAAATCCCTGAAATGGCAATGGGCTGGACATACTGCCAGAAGGACAGACCATAGATGGACAGCCGAAATTTTAGATTGGATTCCAAGGGACAGGAAAAGACCCAGAAAAAGACCACATGGGAGATGGGTGGATGAAATTCGTAAATATGCGGGAGTGACATGGAGGAGACTGGCACAAGACAGACCGTTGTGGAGGAAACTTGGGGAGACCTTCGTCCAGCAGTGGATTGATAATGGTTGACAATGATGATGATGATATGGTTTTGAAGTCATTTCGCACGGTCAAAAACGCAGAAAATTTGCCAAAAAGACACCATCGGCAATAACTCCAAAAGTAAAAAAGGTATTCCGGATTTTATTACACAGACGTGTTTGCCTTTATAACTACACAAAGTTAGGCAGTATGGTTTTCCTACTGCTATTAGTTTTGGAGATAATTGCGACGGTATCTTTTGTAAGTCCGGACGCTGAAATTTGTATATTTTTTAAGTCCGGTCAAAAACGCTGAAATTTTGCCAAACTGACACCATCGATATAATTCCGAAATTAAAACAGCTATTTAGGATTTAACTACACAGTCTTGTTTGCGTTTTTAAACTACACAAAGTGGTACAGTACGGTTTTCCTACTGCTACTAGTTTCGGAGATAATTGAGGCTATATGGTTTTGAACTCTTTTCGCACGGTCAAAAACGCTGAAAATTTGCCAAAAAGACACCATCGAAGTTAAATCCAAAACAAAAACAGCTATTTCAGATTTAACTACATAGTCTTGTTTGCGTTACCAAACTACCCTAAGTTATGCAGTACAGTTTTCCTATTGCTATTAGTTTCGGAGATAATTGAGATTTTATGGTTTTCAAATCACTTTGCGCGGTAAAAAACGCGGAAAATTTGCCAAAAAGGCACCATCGACAATAACTTCAAAACTAAAACAGCTATTCCTAATTTAACTACATAGTCTTGTTTGCGTTTATAAACTACCCTAAGTGGTGCAGTATGGTTTTTCTATTCGTATTAGTTTCGAAGATAACTGTGACGACATGTTTTTGAAGACCTTTTGCCGGTCAAAAACGTTTTAATATATGTCAAAAAGACGCCATTGACCATAACTCGAAAACTAAAACAGGTATACAGGATTTACCTACACAGTGTTGTTTGCGTTTATAAACTACACAACGTGGTGCAGTATGCTACTCCTATTGCTATTAGATGCGGAGTTGACTGAGACGGTATGATTTTGAAGTCTTTTCACCGTTCAAAAGCGCTGAAATTATGCCAAAAAAGGCACCATCGACAATAACTCCAAAACTAAGACAGCTATTCCTAATTTAACTATATAGTCTTGTTTGCGTTTGCAAACTACCCTGAGCGGTGCAGTATGGTTTTTTGATTGCTGTAAATTTCGAATATAATTGAAACTATATGGTTTTGAAGTCATTTCGCTCTGTCAAAAACGCTGAAAATTTGCCAAAAAGACACCATCTGCAATAACTCCAAAACTAAAACAGCTATTCGTAATTTTACTACACAGACGTGTTTGCGTTTATACCTACACAAAGTTAGACAGTATATTTTTCCTACTGCTATTAGTTTCGGACATAATTGCGACAGTATAATTTTTAAGTCTTTTGCCCGGTCAAAAACGCTGAAATTTTGCTAAAATGACACCATCGAGAATAACTCCAAAACTAAATAAGCTATTTTGGATTTAACTACATAATCTTGTTTGCGTTCATAAACTACACAAAGTGGTACAGTACGGTTTTCCTACTGCTATTAGTTTCGGAGGTCATTGAGACGGTAGGTTTTTAAAGACTTTTCGCCGGTCAAAAACGCTGGAATTTTGCTAAAAAGACACCATCGACAATAACTCCAAAACTAAAACAAGTATTCCGAATTTAACTACACAGTCTTGTTTGCGTTAAAAAACTACACAAATTTATGCAGTATGTTTTCCTATTCCTATTAGTTCCTTAGATAATTGAGACGGTATGTTTTTGAAGTCCTTTCACCGGTCAAAAACACTGAATTTATGCCAAAAATACACAGTCGACCATAACTCCAAAACTACAACCGGTATTCCGGATTTAACTACGCAGTCCTGGTTGCCTTTATTAATTACACAAAGTGGTGCAGTACGGTACTCCTACTGCTAAAAGTTTCGGAGATAATTGAGACTATATGGTTAATTGAGACTATAAGATAATTGAGACTACATGGTCAAAAATGCTGAAATTTTTCAAAAAAGACACCATCGACAAAAACTCCGAAACTAAAACAGGTATACCGGATTTAACTGAGCAGACTTGTTTGCATTTACAAACTACACAAAGTGGTGCAGTATGGTTTTCCTATTGCTATTTGTTTCGGAGGTCATTGAGAAGGTATGTTTTTAAAGACTTTCGCCAGTCAAAAACGATGAAATTATGCGAATAATACGCAATCGACAATAACTCCAAAACTAAAACAGGTATTCCGGATTTGACTACATAGTCATTTGCCTTTATAAATTAGTCTAGTATGGTACTCTTATTGCTATTAGTTTCGGAGAAAATTGGGACGGTATGTTTTTGAAGCCTTTGCTCCGGTGGAAAATGATGAACTTATGCCAAAAAGACGCCATTGACCATAACTCCGAAACTAAAACAGGTATACAGGATTTTTGCGTTTATAAACTACACAAAGTGGTGCAGTATGGTTTTCCTATTGCTATTAGTTTCGTCGTGAGTCGTGTTTTCGAGCTCCCTAGTTTTGCGTATATTTATGTGGAAATATCGTACGAAGGATGGTTTGCAGTAGCGTGACGAATGTATGAATGTTTTATGCTTCTTTTGGTGAAGTTTGAGAGCGTAAAGTTCTTTAGTTTATTTATACGAAGAGTTTTATTTTGTGGTTGTGCTTGTCGTTGACGAGTTCTGCAAATGGCGATTTCTATCGTCCATGTTGAACGTGCCCATGCAGAGGAAGCTGTTCACCGTGGAGCAAGATCTACTGATAAGAAATCGCCGGGTGTTTCTCCTGTGACCTCCGAGAGGGTTGCCATGGAGACTGACCCGAGCTTCTCAAGAGACAAGAATCCAACAAGTCAAACCGGTCCTGGAAATCAACAGAGCGTGTCTTCGTGCGTCGCTACAGAAGGAGTTTCTTCTGCGATAAGAATGCAGAAGGGTGTTGCTATGGAGACAGCAAATAGCAGTTTGGCATCGGTGGTTGCCATGGCGAATCAGAGTTGTGCGTCAGAGATTAAGTGTTCCGAAATCGATTTCGTTTAATTTTCGAAAAGGATTCCAAGGTATGTCAAGATTTTCATGATCTTTCTGAGAAAACTATTATTTTTCATGCGTTACCACAGACTTCGTTACCTGTATATTTGCAAGCTTCGGAAGAACGTGTGCCGAGATAGGCAATTAAAGGAATCAGTCGTAGTAACCGTGGTATATCAGTGTTGTTTAAAAAATGTGCAGATTGTAAACTTGTGTTAAAGCATACACTAACTACACTAAGTGATGCAGTATGGTTTTTCTATTCGTATGAGTTTCAGAGATAATGCAGACTATAGGATTTTGTAGCCATTTGGCACGGTGAAAAACGCTAAAAATTTGCCAAAATGACACCAACGACAATAACTCCAAAACTAAAACAGCTATTCTGGATTTAACAGCATAGTCTTGTTTGCGTTTATAAACTACACTAAGTGATGCAGTACGGTTTTTCTATTCGTATTAGTTTCAGAGATAATGCAGACTATAGGATTTTGTAGACATTTGGCACGGTGAAAAACGCTAAACATTTGCCAAAATGACACCAACGACAATAACTCCAAAACTAAAACAGCTATTCCGGATTTAACAGCATAGTCTTGTTTGCGTTTATAAACTACCCTCAGTTGTGCAGTATGGTTTTTTTATTCGTATTAGTTTCAGAGGTAATGGAGACTATAGGATTTTGTAGCCATTTGGCACGGTCAAAAACGCTAAAAATTTGCCAAAAGGACACCATCGACAATTACTCCAAAACTAAAACAGTTATTCCGGATTTAACTGCATAGTCTTGTTTGCGTTTATAAACTACCCTAAGTGGTGCAGTATGGTCTAAGTGGTTCAGTATGGTTTTTTTATTCGTATTAGTTTCAGAGATAATGGAGACTATAGGATTTTGTAGCCATTTGGCACGGTCAAAAACGCTACAAATTTGCCAAAATGTCACCATCGATAATTACTGGAAAACTAAAACAGCTATTCCGGATTTAACTGCATAGTCTTGTTTGCGTTTATAAACTACCCTAAATTGTGCAGTACGGTTTTTTTATTCGTATTAATTTCAGAGATAATGGAGACTATAGGATTTTGTAGCCATTTGGCACGGTCAAAAACTCTAAAAATTTGCCAAAATGACACCATCGACAATAACTCCAAAACTAAAACAGCTATTTCGGATTTAACTGCATAGTCTTGTTTGCGTTTATAAACTACCCTAAGTCGTGCAGTATGGTTTTTCTATTAATATTAGTTTCGTCGTGTGTCGTGTTTTCGAGCTCCCTATTCCTATTAGTTTCGTCGTGTGTTGTGTTTTCGAGCTCCCTGGTTTTGATTATTTTCATTAAATCAGGTGGTCTACACCTGCAATATTGACCTTCAGAGATAATGGAGACTATAGGATTTTGTAACCCTTTGGCACGGTCAAAAACGCTAAAAATTTGCCAAAATGGCACCATCTACAATTACCCCAAAACTAAAACAGCTATTCCGGATTTAACTGCATAGTCTTGTTTGCGTTTATAAACTACCCTAAGTCGTGCAGTATGGTTTTTCTATTAATATTAGTTTCGTCGTGTGTCGTGTTTTCGAGCTCCCTATTCCTATTAGTTTCGTCGTGTGTTGTGTTTTCGAGCTCCCTGGTTTTGATTATTTTCATTAAATCAGGTGGTCTACACCTGCAATATTGACCTTCAGAGATAATGGAGACTATAGGATTTTGTAGCCATTTGGCACGGTCAAAAACGCTAAAAATTTGCCAAAATGGCACCATCGACAATAACTCCAAAACTAAAACAGCTATTCCGGATTTAACTGCATAGTCTTGTTTGCGTTTATAAACTACCCTAAGTCGTGCAGTATGGTTTTTCTATTAATATTAGTTTCGTCGTGAGTCGTGTTTTCGAGCTCCCTATTCCTATTAGTTTCGTCGTGTGTTGTGTTTTCGAGCTCCCTGGTTTTGATTATTT
Organism: Macrothele yani; assembly: GCA_039090855.1. NCBI lineage: Eukaryota > Metazoa > Arthropoda > Arachnida > Araneae > Macrothelidae > Macrothele > Macrothele yani. Next base: position 39,682,472 of record CM077031.1, read on the forward strand.
TCATTAAATCAGGTGGTCTACACCTGCAATATTGACCTTCAGAGATAATGGAGACTATAGGATTTTGTAACCATTTGGCACGGTCAAAAACGCTAAAAATTTGCCAAAATGACACCATCGACAATAACTCCAAAACTAAAACAGCTATTCCGGATTTAACTGCATAGTCTTGTTTGCGTTTATAAACTACCCTAAGTCGTGCAGTATGGTTTTTCTATTAATATTAGTTTCGTCGTGAGTCGTGTTTTCGAGCTCCCTATTCCTATTAGTTTCGTCGTGTGTTGTGTTTTCGAGCTCCCTGGTTTTGATTATTTTCATTAAATCAGGTGGTCTACACCTGCAATATTGACCTTCAGAGATAATGGAGACTATAGGATTTTGTAACCCTTTGGCACGGTCAAAAACGCTAAAAATTTGCCAAAATGGCACCATCTATAATTACCCCAAAACTAAAACAGCTATTCCGGATTTAACTGCATAGTCTTGTTTGCGTCTATAAACAACACTAAGTGATGCAGTACGGTTTTTCTATTCGTATTAGTTTCAGAAATAATGCAGACTATAGGATTTTGTAGACATTTGGCATGGTGAAAAACGCTAAAAATTTGCCAAAATGACACCAACGACAATAACTTTAAAACTAAAACAGCTATTCCGGATTTAACTGCATAGTCTTGCTTGCGTTTATAAACTACCCTAAGTGGTGCAGTATGGTTTTTCTATTCGTATTAGTTTCAGAGATAATGGAGACTACAGGATTTTGTAGCCATTTGGCACGGTCAAAAACGCTAAAAATTTGCCAAAACGACACCATTGACAATAACTCCAAAACTAAAACACCTATTCCGGAATTAACTGCATAGTCTTGTTTGCGTTTATAAACTACACTAAGTGATGCAGTATGGTTTTTCTGTTCGTATGAGTTTCAGAGATAATGCAGACTATAGGATTTTGTAGCCATTTGGCATGGTGAAAAACGCTAAAAATTTGCCAAAATGACACCAACGACAATAACTCCAAAACTAAAACAGCTATTCTGGAGATAACAGCATAGTCTTGTTTGCGTTTATAAACTACACTAAGTGATGCAGTATGGTTTTTCTATTCCTATTAGTTTCAGAGATAATGCAGAATATAGGATTTTGTAGACATTTGGCACGATGAAAAACGCTAAAAATTTGCCAAAATGACACCAACGACAATAACTCCAAACCTAAAACAGCTATTCCGGATTTAACTGCATAGTCTTGCTTGCGTTTATAAACTACCCTAAGTGGTGCAGTATGGGTTTTCTATTCGTATTAGTTTCAGAGATAATGGAGACTATAGGATTTTGTAGCCATTTGGCACGGTCAAAAACGCTAAAAATTTGCCAAAATGACACCATCGACAATAACTCTAAAACTAAAACCGCTATTCCGGATTTAACTGCATAGTCTTGTTTGCGTTTATAAACTAACCTAAGTGGTGCAGTATGGTCTAAGTGGTGCAGTATGGTTTTTTTATTCGTATTAGTTTCAGAGATAATGGAGACTATAGGATTTTGAAGCCATTTGGCACGGTCAAAAACGCTACAAATTTGCCAAAATGACACCATCGATAATTACTGGAAAACTAAAACAGCTATTCCGGATTTAACTGCATAGTCTTGTTTGCGTTTATACACTACCCTAAGTGGTGCAGTATGGTTTTTCTATTCGTATTAGTTTCAGAGATAATGCAGACTATAGGATTTTGTAGCCATTTGGCACAGTGAAAAACGCTAAAAATTTGCCAAAATGACACCAACGACAATAACTCCAAAACTAAAACAGCTATTCCGGATTTAACTGCATAGTCTTGTTTGCGTTTATAAACTACCCTAAATTGTGCAGTATGGTTTTTTTATTTGTATTAGTTTCAGAGATAATGGAGACTATAGGATTTTGAAGCCATTTGGCACGGTCAAAAACGCTACAAATTTGCCAAAATGACACCATCGATAATTACTGGAAAACTAAAACAGCTATTCCGGATTTAACTGCATAGTCTTGTTTGCGTTTATACACTACCCTAAGTGGTGCAGTATGGTTTTTCTATTCGTATTAGTTTCAGAGATAATGCAGACTATAGGATTTTGTAGCCATTTGGCACAGTGAAAAACGCTAAAAATTTGCCAAAATGACACCATCGACAATAACTCCAAAACTAAAACAGCTATTCCGGATTTAACTGCATAGTCTTGTTTGCGTTTATAAACTACCCTAAGTCGTGCAGTATGGTTTTTCTATTAATATTAGTTTCGTCGTGTGTCGTGTTTTCGAGCTCCCTATTCCTATTAGTTTCGTCGTGTGTTGTGTTTTCGAGCTCCCTGGTTTTGATTATTTTCATTAAATCAGGTGGTCTACACCTGCAATATTGACCTTCAGAGATAATGGAGACTATAGGATTTTGTAGCCATTTGGCACGGTCAAAAACGCTAAAAATTTGCCAAAATGGCACCATCTACAATTACCCCAAAACTAAAACAGCTATTCCGGATTTAACTGCATAGTCTTGTTTGCGTCTATAAACAACACTAAGTGATGCAGTATGGTTTTTCTATTCGTATTAGTTTCAGAGATAATGCAGACTATAGGATTTTGTAGACATTTGGCATGGTGAAAAACGCTAAAAATTTGCCAAAATGACACCAACGACAATAACTTTAAAACTAAAACAGCTATTCCGGATTTAACTGCATAGTCTTGCTTGCGTTTATAAACTACCCTAAGTGGTGCAGTATGGTTTTTCTATTCGTATTAGTTTCAGAGATAATGGAGACTATAGGATTTTGTAGCCATTTGGCACGGTCAAAAACGCTAAAAATTTGCCAAAATGACACCATCGACAATAACTCCAAAACTAAAACAGCTATTCCGGATTTAACTGCATAGTCTTGTTTGCGTCTATAAACTACTACAAGTGGTGCAGTATGGTTTTTCTATTCGTATTAGTTTCAGAGATAATGGAGACTACAGGATTTTGTAGCCATTTGGCACGGTCAAAAACGCTAAAAATTTGCCAAAACGACACCATTGACAATAACTCCAAAACTAAAACACCTATTCCGGAATTTAACTGCATAGTCTTGTTTGCGTTTATAAACTACACTAAGTGATGCAGTATGGTTTTTCTGTTCGTATGAGTTTCAGAGATAATGCAGACTATAGGATTTTGTAGCCATTTGGCACGGTTGAAAACGCTAAAAATTTGCCAAAATGACACCAACGACAATAACTCCAAAACTAAAACAGCTATTCTGGAGATAACTGCATAGTCTTGTTTGCGTTTATAAACTACACTAAGTGATGCAGTATGGTTTTTCTATTCCTATTAGTTTCAGAGATAATGCAGAATATAGGATTTTGTAGACATTTGGCACGATGAAAAACGCTAAAAATTTGCCAAAATGACACCAACGACAATAACTCCAAACCTAAAACAGCTATTCCGGATTTAACTGCATAGTCTTGCTTGCGTTTATAAACTCCCTGGTTTTGATTATTTTCATTAAATCAGGTGGTCTACACCTGCAATATTGACCTTCAGAGATAATGGAGACTATAGGATTTTGTAGCCATTTGGCACGGTCAAAAACGCTAAAAATTTGCCAAAATGACACCATCGACAATAACTCTAAAACTAAAACCGCTATTCCGGATTTAACTGCATAGTCTTGTTTGCGTTTATAAACTAACCTAAGTGGTGCAGTATGGTCTAAGTGGTGCAGTATGGTTTTTTTATTCGTATTAGTTTCAGAGATAATGGAGACTATAGGATTTTGAAGCCATTTGGCACGGTCAAAAACGCTACAAATTTGCCAAAATGACACCATCGATAATTACTGGAAAACTAAAACAGCTATTCCGGATTTAACTGCATAGTCTTGTTTGCGTTTATACACTACCCTAAGTGGTGCAGTATGGTTTTTCTATTCGTATTAGTTTCAGAGATAATGCAGACTATAGGATTTTGTAGCCATTTGGCACAGTGAAAAACGCTAAAAATTTGCCAAAATGACACCAACGACAATAACTCCAAAACTAAAACAGCTATTCCGGATTTAACTGCATAGTCTTGTTTGCGTTTATAAACTACCCTAAGTCGTGCAGTATGGTTTTTCTATTAATATTAGTTTCGTCGTGTGTCGTGTTTTCGAGCTCCCTATTCCTATTAGTTTCGTCGTGTGTTGTGTTTTCGAGCTCCCTGGTTTTGATTATTTTCATTAAATCAGGTGGTCTACACCTGCAATATTGACCTTCAGAGATAATGGAGACTATAGGATTTTGTAGCCATTTGGCACGGTCAAAAACTCTAAAAATTTGCCAAAATGACACCATCGACAATAACTCCAAAACTAAAACAGCTATTTCGGATTTAACTGCATAGTCTTGTTTGCGTTTATAAACTACCCTAAGTCGTGCAGTATGGTTTTTCTATTAATATTAGTTTCGTCGTGTGTCGTGTTTTCGACCTCCCTATTCCTATTAGTTTCGTCGTGTGTTGTGTTTTCGAGCTCCCTGGTTTTGATTATTTTCATTAAATCAGGTGGTCTACACCTGCAATATTGACCTTCAGAGATAATGGAGACTATAGGATTTTGTAGCCATTTGGCACGGTCAAAAACTCTAAAAATTTGCCAAAATGACACCATCGACAATAACTCCAAAACTAAAACAGCTATTCCGGATTTAACTGCATAGTCTTGTTTGCGTTTATAAACTACCCTAAGTCGTGCAGTATGGTTTTTCTATTAATATTAGTTTCGTCGTGTGTCGTGTTTTTATTCCTATTAGTTTCGTCGTGTGTTGTGTTTTCGAGCTCCCTGGTTTTGATTATTTTCATTAAATCAGGTGGTCTACACCTGCAATATTGACCTTCAGAGATAATGGAGACTATAGGATTTTGTAGCCATTTGGCACGGTCAAAAACGCTAAAAATTTGCCAAAATGACACCATCGACAATAACTCCAAAACTAAAACAGCTATTCCGGATTTAACTGCATAGTCTTGTTTGCGTTTATAAACTACCCTAAGTCGTGCAGTATGGTTTTTCTATTAATATTAGTTTCGTCGTGTGTCGTGTTTTCGAGCTCCCTATTCCTATTAGTTTCGTCGTGTGTTGTGTTTTCGAGCTCCCTGGTTTTGATTATTTTCATTAAATCAGGTGGTCTACACCTGCAATATTGACCTTCAGAGATAATGGAGACTATAGGATTTTGTAGCCATTTGGCACGGTCAAAAACGCTAAAAATTTGCCAAAATGACACCATCGACAATAACTCCAAAACTAAAACAGCTATTCCGGATTTAACTGCATAGTCTTGTTTGCGTTTATAAACTACCCTAAGTCGTGCAGTATGGTTTTTCTATTAATATTAGTTTCGTCGTGTGTCGTGTTTTCGAGCTCCCTATTCCTATTAGTTTCGTCGTGTGTTGTGTTTTCGAGCTCCCTGGTTTTGATTATTTTCATTAAATCAGGTGGTCTACACCTGCAATATTGACCTTCAGAGATAATGGAGACTATAGGATTTTGTAACCCTTTGGCACGGTCAAAAACGCTAAAAATTTGCCAAAATGGCACCATCTATAATTACCCCAAAACTAAAACAGCTATTCCGGATTTAACTGCATAGTCTTGTTTGCGTCTATAAACAACACTAAGTGATGCAGTACGGTTTTTCTATTCGTATTAGTTTCAGAAATAATGCAGACTATAGGATTTTGTAGACATTTGGCATGGTGAAAAACGCTAAAAATTTGCCAAAATGACACCAACGACAATAACTTTAAAACTAAAACAGCTATTCCGGATTTAACTGCATAGTCTTGCTTGCGTTTATAAACTACCCTAAGTGGTGCAGTATGGTTTTTCTATTCGTATTAGTTTCAGAGATAATGGAGACTACAGGATTTTGTAGCCATTTGGCACGGTCAAAAACGATAAAAATTTGCCAAAATGACACCATCGACAATAACTCCAAAACTAAAACAGCTATTCCGGATTTAACTGCATAGTCTTGTTTGCGTCTATAAACTACTACAAGTGGTGCAGTATGGTTTTTCTATTCGTATTAGTTTCAGAGATAATGGAGACTACAGGATTTTGTAGCCATTTGGCACGGTCAAAAACGCTAAAAATTTGCCAAAACGACACCATTGACAATAACTCCAAAACTAAAACACCTATTCCGGAATTAACTGCATAGTCTTGTTTGCGTTTATAAACTACACTAAGTGATGCAGTATGGTTTTTCTGTTCGTATGAGTTTCAGAGATAATGCAGACTATAGGATTTTGTAGCCATTTGGCATGGTGAAAAACGCTAAAAATTTGCCAAAATGACACCAACGACAATAACTCCAAAACTAAAACAGCTATTCTGGAGATAACAGCATAGTCTTGTTTGCGTTTATAAACTACACTAAGTGATGCAGTATGGTTTTTCTATTCCTATTAGTTTCAGAGATAATGCAGAATATAGGATTTTGTAGACATTTGGCACGATGAAAAACGCTAAAAATTTGCCAAAATGACACCAACGACAATAACTCCAAACCTAAAACAGCTATTCCGGATTTAACTGCATAGTCTTGCTTGCGTTTATAAACTACCCTAAGTGGTGCAGTATGGGTTTTCTATTCGTATTAGTTTCAGAGATAATGGAGACTATAGGATTTTGTAGCCATTTGGCACGGTCAAAAACGCTAAAAATTTGCCAAAATGACACCATCGACAATAACTCTAAAACTAAAACCGCTATTCCGGATTTAACTGCATAGTCTTGTTTGCGTTTATAAACTAACCTAAGTGGTGCAGTATGGTCTAAGTGGTGCAGTATGGTTTTTTTATTCGTATTAGTTTCAGAGATAATGGAGACTATAGGATTTTGAAGCCATTTGGCACGGTCAAAAACGCTACAAATTTGCCAAAATGACACCATCGATAATTACTGGAAAACTAAAACAGCTATTCCGGATTTAACTGCATAGTCTTGTTTGCGTTTATACACTACCCTAAGTGGTGCAGTATGGTTTTTCTATTCGTATTAGTTTCAGAGATAATGCAGACTATAGGATTTTGTAGCCATTTGGCACAGTGAAAAACGCTAAAAATTTGCCAAAATGACACCAACGACAATAACTCCAAAACTAAAACAGCTATTCCGGATTTAACTGCATAGTCTTGTTTGCGTTTATAAACTACCCTAAATTGTGCAGTATGGTTTTTTTATTCGTATTAGTTTCAGAGATAATGGAGACTATAGGATTTTGTAGCCATTTGGCACGGTCAAAAACGCTAAAAATTTGCCAAAATGACACCATCGACAATAACTCCAAAACTAAAACAGCTATTCCGGATTTAACTGCATAGTCTTGTTTGCGTTTATACACTACCCTAAGTGGTGCAGTATGGTTTTTCTATTCGTATTAGTTTCAGAGATAATGCAGACTATAGGATTTTGTAGCCATTTGGCACAGTGAAAAACGCTAAAAATTTGCCAAAATGACACCATCGACAATAACTCCAAAACTAAAACAGCTATTCCGGATTTAACTGCATAGTCTTGTTTGCGTTTATAAACTACCCTAAGTCGTGCAGTATGGTTTTTCTATTAATATTAGTTTCGTCGTGTGTCGTGTTTTCGAGCTCCCTATTCCTATTAGTTTCGTCGTGTGTTGTGTTTTCGAGCTCCCTGGTTTTGATTATTTTCATTAAATCAGGTGGTCTACACCTGCAATATTGACCTTCAGAGATAATGGAGACTATAGGATTTTGTAGCCCTTTGGCACGGTCAAAAACGCTAAAAATTTGCCAAAATGGCACCATCTACAATTACCCCAAAACTAAAACAGCTATTCCGCATTTAACTGCATAGTCTTGTTTGCGTCTATAAACAACACTAAGTGATGCAGTACGGTTTTTCTATTCGTATTAGTTTCAGAGATAATGCAGACTATAGGATTTTGTAGACATTTGGCATGGTGAAAAACGATAAAAATTTGCCAAAATGACACCAACGACAATAACTTTAAAACTAAAACAGCTATTCCGGATTTAACTGCATAGTCTTGCTTGCGTTTATAAACTACCCTAAGTGGTGCAGTATGGTTTTTCTATTCGTATTAGTTTCAGAGATAATGGAGACTACAGGATTTTGTAGCCATTTGGCACGGTCAAAAACGATAAAAATTTGCCAAAATGACACCATCGACAATAACTCCAAAACTAAAACAGCTATTCCGGATTTAACTGCATAGTCTTGTTTGCGTCTATAAACTACTACAAGTGGTGCAGTATGGTTTTTCTGTTCGTATTAGTTTCAGAGATAATGGAGACTACAGGATTTTGTAGCCATTTGGCACGGTCAAAAACGCTAAAAATTTGCCAAAACGACACCATTGACAATAACTCCAAAACTAAAACACCTATTCCGGAATTAACTGCATAGTCTTGTTTGCGTTTATAAACTACACTAAGTGATGCAGTATGGTTTTTCTGTTCGTATGAGTTTCAGAGATAATGCAGACTATAGGATTTTGTAGCCATTTGGCACGGTGAAAAACGCTAAAAATTTGCCAAAATGACACCAACGACAATAACTCCAAAACTAAAACAGCTATTCTGGAGATAACAGCATAGTCTTGTTTGTGTTTATAAACTACACTAAGTGATGCAGTATGGTTTTTCTATTCCTATTAGTTTCAGAGATAATGCAGAATATAGGATTTTGTAGACATTTGGCACGATGAAAAACGCTAAAAATTTGCCAAAATGACACCAACGACAATAACTCCAAACCTAAAACAGCTATTCCGGATTTAACTGCATAGTCTTGCTTGCGTTTATAAACTACCCTAAGTGGTGCAGTATGGGTTTTCTATTCGTATTAGTTTCAGAGATAATGGAGACTATAGGATTTTGTAGCCATTTGGCACGGTCAAAAACGCTAAAAATTTGCCAAAATGACACCATCGACAATAACTCTAAAACTAAAACCGCTATTCCGGATTTACCTGCATAGTCTTGTTTGCGTTTATAAACTAACCTAAGTGGTGCAGTATGGTCTAAGTGGTGCAGTATGGTTTTTTTATTCGTATTAGTTTCAGAGATAATGGAGACTATAGGATTTTGAAGCCATTTGGCACGGTCAAAAACGCTACAAATTTGCCAAAATGACACCATCGATAATTACTGGAAAACTAAAACAGCTATTCCGGATTTAACTGCATAGTCTTGTTTGCGTTTATACACTACCCTAAGTGGTGCAGTACGGTTTTTCTATTCGTATTAGTTTCAGAGATAATGCAGACTATAGGATTTTGTAGCCATTTGGCACAGTGAAAAACGCTAAAAATTTGCCAAAATGACACCAACGACAATAACTCCAAAACTAAAACAGCTATTCCGGATTTAACTGCATAGTCTTGTTTGCGTTTATAAACTACCCTAAATTGTGCAGTATGGTTTTTTTTATTCGTATTAGTTTCAGAGATAATGGAGACTATAGGATTTTGAAGCCATTTGGCACGGTCAAAAACGCTACAAATTTGCCAAAATGACACCATCGATAATTACTGGAAAACTAAAACAGCTATTCCGGATTTAACTGCATAGTCTTGTTTGCGTTTATACACTACCCTAAGTGGTGCAGTATGGTTTTTCTATTCGTATTAGTTTCAGAGATAATGCAGACTATAGGATTTTGTAGCCATTTGGCACAGTGAAAAACGCTAAAAATTTGCCAAAATGACACCAACGACAATAACTCCAAAACTAAAACAGCTATTCCGGATTTAACTGCATAGTCTTGTTTGCGTTTATAAACTACCCTAAATTGTGCAGTATGGTTTTTTTTATTCGTATTAGTTTCAGAGGTAATGGAGACTATAGGATTTTGTAGCCATTTGGCACGGTCAGAAACGCTAAAAATTTGCCAAAATGACACCATCGACAATTACTCCAAAACTAAAACAGCTATTCCGGATTTAACTGCATAGTCTTGTTTGCGTTTATAAACTACCCTAAGTGGTGCAGTACGGTTTTTCTATTCCTATTAGTTTCGTCGTGTGTCGTGTTTTCGAGCTCCTTAGTTTTGCGTACGTTTAGGTGGAAATATCGTGCGTAGACTGATTTGCAGTAGCGTGACGGATGTATGAATGTTCCTTGCTTCTTTTGTTGAAGTTTGAGAGTGCAAAGTTCTATAGTTTAGTAATACGAAGAGTTTTATTATTTTGTGCTTGCGCTTATCGTTGACGAATTCTGCAAATGGCGATTTCTATCGTCCATGTTGCACGTGCCCATGCAGAGGAAGCTGTTCACCGTGGAGCGAGATCTACTGATAAGACATCGCCGAGTGTTTCTCTTGTGACCTCCGAGAGGGTTGCCACGGAGACTGACCCGAGCTTCTCAAGAGATAAGAATCCAACAAGTCAAACCGGTCCTGGAAATCAACAGAGCGTGTCTTCGTGCGTCGCTACTGTAGGAGTTTCTTCTGCGATAAGAATGCAGAAGGGTGTTGCTATGGAGACAGGAAATAGCAGTTGGGCATCGGTGGTTGCCATGACGAATACTGACAACACGAGTGATCAGCGTTGTGCGTCTGAGAATTGAGTGTCCCGTAAATCGATTTCGTCTAACTTTCGAAAAGGATTCCAAGGTATGTCAAGATTTCCATGATCTTTCGGAGAAAACTATTATTTTTCATGCGTTCCCACAGACTTCGTTACCTGTATATTTGCAAGCTTTGGAAGAACGAGTGCCGAGAGAGGCAATTAAAGGAATTGGTCGTAGTAAACGTAATATATCAGTGTTGTTTAAAAAATGTACAGATTGTAAACTTGTGTTAAAGCAAGGGATTTCTATAAATAATCAAATTTTGTATCCTGCTTATGCAAGTGAACGACCGATCACTGTAACTTTGTCTCCGGTTCCACTTGAAGTACCGCATACTGCGTTGATAGTTCTTCTTTCTCAGTTAAGAAGGGTGGTGGGACCAGTTCATAGAGTAATCGAAGCACCGCAATCTTCAAATTATTGTCATTTTGGTGGGTTGAAGCGGACTCTTCGGGTTATCTTCCCGAATGAATCAGCTCTTCAAACTTGCCCGGGAGAAGTGGAAATTGTATTGGATTCTTATAGTTTCATGTTTAATATTTATACAGGAATTTTTTGCTACGTTTGCAATGAAAGAGGGCACATTCGTGCTAAATGCCCGTATGTACATAGGCCACCCTTGAGGAAGAGTCTCTCTGATTCCCATGAGGAAAGAATTGCTGTAGCTGAAGATCGATCAGACATAGAACATGGTGGTACACATGTCGTTGACCTGGTTTCTACCGTGACTGAAACTTGTGAAACCCGAGTGGTGGATCCTGTTGAGCCGATAGAGAAGACATTTATTGAAATGCCGACTTCTTTGGATCCATGGACTCTGACGTCAGCAAATCTTGGTACTTTGGGCATTGCTAACCTACGGGACTGTTCAGTAGCTTCACAGAATTTCACTGAGAACGCAAGTTCGGCTTCGATATCTAAACGACCCAGTACTGATCCAAGTGGTGATCAGTTTAAACGTAGCAGAGCTACAGACTGTACTACACCGGAATTTATACATGATATTAAGACTTTTGATCTTACGGAATCTGAGTGGGAGGAAGAAAGAAATAAGCCCCCACGGTATCGTCTTCTCCTGGAACTTATTGTATCTTGCCCTGTGGAAGACTTCCCTTTGGATCTTATGGAATTGAAAGAATTTTTTGTGCCCAATAAGAAGAAATGTCCACCTACTCCGGATTTTTACGTAACATATAAGTTTGGGTTAAATGCTATTGTACATCAACTAAATGTCATGTTGAATTGGATAATCACGAAAAATCCTGTCCCTGAACTTTTCGACACCTATTACGAAGTATATTTCAAACGTATAGAGGACGTTAAGGCTTACATAAAAAAACATAATGTGGTTGATCGGGTGTTCTAGTGTGTCATTAAATGTACAGAGGTGTTTCAGATGGATTCCTTGATATTGGTTTCGTTTTTTCTTACAGTGTTTTTGAAATGTTTCTTGGAATTTAATCGATATGGTTTTTGTTTACGTATGTATCACTAGCGTTGTTAATAATGATCCAGTTTCTTTCGGAATGTTTTGTTAATTCTACAATTTAATGTTTTTCGGTTTTATATAACTTTTATGATTATTTTCATTAAATCAGGTGGTCTACACCTGCAATATTGACCTTCAGAGATAATGGAGACTATAGGATTTTGTAGCCATTTGGCACGGTCAAAAACGCTAAAAATTTGACAAAATGACACCAACGACAATAACTCCAAAACTAAAACAACTATTCCGGATTTAACTGCATAGTCTTGTTTGCGTTTATAAACTACCCTAAGTGGTGCAGTACGGTTTTTCTATTCGTATTAGTGTCAGAGATAATGGAGACTATAGGATTTTGTAGCCATTTGGCACTGTCAAAAACGCTAAAAATTTGGCAAAATGACACCATCGACAATAACTCCAAAACTAAAACAGCTATTCCGGATTTAACTGCATAGTCTTGTTCGCGTTTATAAAATACCATAAGTGGTGCAGTATGGTTTTTCTATTCGTATTAGTTTCAGAGATAATGCAGACTATAGGATTTTGTAGATATTTGGCAGGGTGAAAAACGCTAAAAATTTGCCAAAATGACACCAACGACAATAACTCCAAAACTAAAACAGCTATTCCGGATTTAACTGCATAGTCTTGTTTGCGTTTATAAACTACCCTAAGTGGTGCGGTACGGTTTTTCTATTCGTATTAGTTTCAGAGATAATGCAGACTATAGGATTTTGTAGCCATTTGGCACGGTCAAAAACGCTAAAAATTTGCCAAAATGACACCATCGACAATAACTCCAAAACTAAAACCACTATTCCGGATTTAACTGCATAGTCTTGTTTGCGTTTATAAACTAACCTAAGTGGTGCAGTATGGTCTAAGTGGTGCAGTATGGTTTTTTTATTCGTATTAGTTTCAGAGATAATGGAGACTATAGGATTTTGAAGCCATTTGGCACGGTCAAAAACGCTACAAATTTGCCAAAATGACACCATCGATAATTACTGGAAAACTAAAACAGCTGTTCCGGATTTAACTGCATAGTCTTGTTTGCGTTTATACACTACCCTAAGTGGTGCAGTATGGTTTTTCTATTCGTATTAGTTTCAGAGATAATGCAGACTATAGGATTTTGTAGCCATTTGGCACAGTGAAAAACGCTAAAAATTTGCCAAAATAACACCAACGACAATAACTCCAAAACTAAAACAGCTATTCCGGATTTAACTGCATAGTCTTGTTTGCGTTTATAAACTACCCTAAATTGTGCAGTATGGTTTTTTTTATTCGTATTAGTTTCAGAGGTAATGGAGACTATAGGATTTTATAGCCATTTCGCACAATCAGAAACGCTAAAAATTTGCCAAACCGACACCATCGACAATTACTCCAAAACTAACACAGCTATTCCGGATTTAACTGCATAGTCTTGTTTGCGTTTATAAACTACCCTAAGTGGTGCAGTACGGTTTTTCTATTCCTATTAGTTTCGTCGTGTGTCGTGTTTTCGAGCTCCTTAGTTTTGCGTACGTTTAGGTGGAAATATCGTGCGTAGACTGATTTGCAGTAGCGTGACGGATGTATGAATGTTCCTTGCTTCTTTTGGTGAAGTTTGAGAGTGCAAAGTTCTATAGTTTAGTAATACGAAGAGTTTTATTATTTTGTGCTTGCGCTTATCGTTGACGAATTCTGCAAATGGCGATTTCTATCGTCCATGTTGCACGTGCCCATGCAGAGGAAGCTGTTCACCGTGGAGCGAGATCTACTGATAAGACATCGCCGAGTGTTTCTCTTGTGACCTCCGAGAGGGTTGCCACGGAGACTGACCCGAGCTTCTCAAGAGATAAGAATCCAACAAGTCAAACCGGTCCTGGAAATCAACAGAGCGTGTCTTCGTGCGTCGCTACTGTAGGAGTTTCTTCTGCGATAAGAATGCAGAAGGGTGTTGCTATGGAGACAGGAAATAGCAGTTGGGCATCGGTGGTTGCCATGACGAATACTGACAACACGAGTGATCAGCGTTGTGCGTCTGAGAATTGAGTGTCCCGTAAATCGATTTCGTCTAACTTTCGAAAAGGATTCCAAGGTATGTCAAGATTTCCATGATCTTTCGGAGAAAACTATTATTTTTCATGCGTTCCCACAGACTTCGTTACCTGTATATTTGCAAGCTTTGGAAGAACGAGTGCCGAGAGAGGCAATTAAAGGAATTGGTCGTAGTAAACGTAATATATCAGTGTTGTTTAAAAAATGTACAGATTGTAAACTTGTGTTAAAGCAAGGGATTTCTATAAATAATCAAATTTTGTATCCTGCTTATGCAAGTGAACGACCGATCACTGTAACTTTGTCTCCGGTTCCACTTGAAGTACCGCATACTGCGTTGATAGTTCTTCTTTCTCAGTTAAGAAGGGTGGTGGGACCAGTTCATAGAGTAATCGAAGCACCGCAATCTTCAAATTATTGTCATTTTGGTGGGTTGAAGCGGACTCTTCGGGTTATCTTCCCGAATGAATCAGCTCTTCAAACTTGCCCGGGAGAAGTGGAAATTGTATTGGATTCTTATAGTTTCATGTTTAATATTTATACAGGAATTTTTTGCTACGTTTGCAATGAAAGAGGGCACATTCGTGCTAAATGCCCGTATGTACATAGGCCACCCTTGAGGAAGAGTCTCTCTGATTCCCATGAGGAAAGAATTGCTGTAGCTGAAGATCGATCAGACATAGAACATGGTGGTACACATGTCGTTGACCTGGTTTCTACCGTGACTGAAACTTGTGAAACCCGAGTGGTGGATCCTGTTGAGCCGATAGAGAAGACATTTATTGAAATGCCGACTTCTTTGGATCCATGGACTCTGACGTCAGCAAATCTTGGTACTTTGGGCATTGCTAACCTACGGGACTGTTCAGTAGCTTCACAGAATTTCACTGAGAACGCAAGTTCGGCTTCGATATCTAAACGACCCAGTACTGATCCAAGTGGTGATCAGTTTAAACGTAGCAGAGCTACAGACTGTACTACACCGGAATTTATACATGATATTAAGACTTTTGATCTTACGGAATCTGAGTGGGAGGAAGAAAGAAATAAGCCCCCACGGTATCGTCTTCTCCTGGAACTTATTGTATCTTGCCCTGTGGAAGACTTCCCTTTGGATCTTATGGAATTGAAAGAATTTTTTGTGCCCAATAAGAAGAAATGTCCACCTACTCCGGATTTTTACGTAACATATAAGTTTGGGTTAAATGCTATTGTACATCAACTAAATGTCATGTTGAATTGGATAATCACGAAAAATCCTGTCCCTGAACTTTTCGACACCTATTACGAAGTATATTTCAAACGTATAGAGGACGTTAAGGCTTACATAAAAAAACATAATGTGGTTGATCGGGTGTTCTAGTGTGTCATTAAATGTACAGAGGTGTTTCAGATGGATTCCTTGATATTGGTTTCGTTTTTTCTTACAGTGTTTTTGAAATGTTTCTTGGAATTTAATCGATATGGTTTTTGTTTACGTATGTATCACTAGCGTTGTTAATAATGATCCAGTTTCTTTCGGAATGTTTTGTTAATTCTACAATTTAATGTTTTTCGGTTTTATATAACTTTTATGATTATTTTCATTAAATCAGGTGGTCTACACCTGCAATATTGACCTTCAGAGATAATGGAGACTATAGGATTTTGTAGCCATTTGGCACGGTCAAAAACGCTAAAAATTTGACAAAATGACACCAACGACAATAACTCCAAAACTAAAACAACTATTCCGGATTTAAACTGCATAGTCTTGTTTGCGTTTATAAACTACCCTAAGTGGTGCAGTACGGTTTTTCTATTCGTATTAGTGTCAGAGATAATGGAGACTATAGGATTTTGTAGCCATTTGGCACTGTCAAAAACGCTAAAAATTTGGCAAAATGACACCATCGACAATAACTCCAAAACTAAAACAGCTATTCCGGATTTAACTGCATAGTCTTGTTCGCGTTTATAAAATACCATAAGTGGTGCAGTATGGTTTTTCTATTCGTATTAGTTTCAGAGATAATGCAGACTATAGGATTTTGTAGCCATTTGGCAGGGTGAAAAACGCTAAAAATTTGCCAAAATGACACCAACGACAATAACTCCAAAACTAAAACAGCTATTCCGGATTTAACTGCATAGTCTTGTTTGCGTTTATAAACTACCCTAAGTGGTGCGGTACGGTTTTTCTATTCGTATTAGTTTCAGAGATAATGCAGACTATAGGATTTTGTAGCCATTTGGCACGGTCAAAAACGCTAAAAATTTGCCAAAATGACACCATCGACAATAACTCCAAAACTAAAACCACTATTCCGGATTTAACTGCATAGTCTTGTTTGCGTTTATAAACTAACCTAAGTGGTGCAGTATGGTCTAAGTGGTGCAGTATGGTTTTTTTATTCGTATTAGTTTCAGAGATAATGGAGACTATAGGATTTTGAAGCCATTTGGCACGGTCAAAAACGCTACAAATTTGCCAAAATGACACCATCGATAATTACTGGAAAACTAAAACAGCTGTTCCGGATTTAACTGCATAGTCTTGTTTGCGTTTATACACTACCCTAAGTGGTGCAGTATGGTTTTTCTATTCGTATTAGTTTCAGAGATAATGCAGACTATAGGATTTTGTAGCCATTTGGCACAGTGAAAAACGCTAAAAATTTGCCAAAATAACACCAACGACAATAACTCCAAAACTAAAACAGCTATTCCGGATTTAACTGCATAGTCTTGTTTGCGTTTATAAACTACCCTAAATTGTGCAGTATGGTTTTTTTTATTCGTATTAGTTTCAGAGGTAATGGAGACTATAGGATTTTATAGCCATTTCGCACAATCAGAAACGCTAAAAATTTGCCAAACCGACACCATCGACAATTACTCCAAAACTAACACAACTATTCCGGATTTAACTGCATAGTCTTGTTTGCGTTTATAAACTACCCTAAGTGGTGCAGTACGGTTTTTCTATTCCTATTAGTTTCGTCGTGTGTCGTGTTTTCGAGCTCCTTAGTTTTGCGTACGTTTAGGTGGAAATATCGTGCGTAGACTGATTTGCAGTAGCGTGACGGATGTATGAATGTTCCTTGCTTCTTTTGGTGAAGTTTGAGAGTGCAAAGTTCTATAGTTTAGTAATACGAAGAGTTTTATTTTGTCCTTGCGCTTGTCGTTGACGAATTCTGCAAATGGCGATTTCTATCGTCCATGTTGCACGTGCCCATGCAGAGGAAGCTGTTCACCGTGGAGCGAGATCTACTGATAAGACATCGCCGAGTGTTTCTCTTGTGACCTCCGAGAGGGTTGCCATGGGGACTGACCCGAGCTTCTCAAGAGATAAGAATCCAACAA
Source organism: Macrothele yani (assembly GCA_039090855.1). Classification (NCBI taxonomy): domain Eukaryota; kingdom Metazoa; phylum Arthropoda; class Arachnida; order Araneae; family Macrothelidae; genus Macrothele; species Macrothele yani. Next base: position 39,699,993 of record CM077031.1, read on the forward strand.
GTCAAACCGGTCCTGGAAATCAACAGAGCGTGTCTTCGTGCGTCGCTACTGTAGGAGTTTCTTCTGCGATAAGAATGCAGAAGGGTGTTGCTATGGAGACAGGAAATAGCAGTTGGGCATCGGTGGTTGCCATGACGAATACTGACAACACGAGTGATCAGCGTTGTGCGTCAGAGATTGAGTGTCCCGTAAATCGATTTCGTCTAACTTTCGAAAAGGATTCCAAGGTATGTCAAGATTTTCATGATCTTTCTGAGAAAACTATTATTTTTCATGCGGTCCCACAGACTTCGTTACCTGTATATTTGCAAGCTTTGGAAGAACGAGTGCCGAGAGAGGCAATTAAAGGAATTGGTCGTAGTAAACGTAATATATCAGTGTTGTTTAAAAACTGTGCAGATTGTAAACTTGTGTTAAAGCAAGGGATTTCTATAAATAATCAAATTTTGTATCCTGCTTATGCAAGTGAACGACCGATCACTGTAACTTTGTCTCCGGCTCCACTTGAAGTACCGCATACTGCGTTGATAGTTCTTCTTTCTCAATTAAGAAGGGTGGTGGGACCAGTTCATAGAGTAATCGAAGCACCGCAATCTTCAAATTATTGTCATTTTGGTGGGTTGAAGCGGACTCTTCGGGTTATCTTCCCGAATGAATCAGCTCTTCAAACTTGTCCGGGAGAAGTGGAAATTGTATTGAATTCTTATAGTTTCATGTTTAATATTTATACAGGAATTTTTTGCTACGTTTGCAATGAAAGAGGGCACATTCGTGCTAAATGCCCGTATGTACATAGGCCACCCTTGAGGAAGAGTCTCTCTGATTCCCATGAGGAAAGAATTGCTGTAGCTGAAGATCGATCAGACATAGAACATGGTGGTACACATGTCGTTGACCTGGTTTCTACCGTGACTGAAACTTGTGAAACCTGAGTGGTGGATCCTGTTGAGCCGATAGAGAAGACATTTATTGAAATGCCGACTTCTTTGGATCCATGGACTCTGACGTCAGCAAATCTTGGTACTTTGGGCATTGCTAACCTACGGGACTGTTCAGTAGCTTCACAGAATTTCGCTGAGAACGCAAGTTCGGCTTCGATATCTAAACGACCCAGTACTGATCCAAGTGGTGATCAGTTTAAACGTAGCAGAGCTACAGACTGTACTACACCGGAATTTATACACGATATTAAGACTTTTGATCTTACGGAATCTGAGTGGGAGGAAGAAAGAAATAAGCCCCCACGGTATCGTCTTCTCCTGGAACTTATTGTATCTTGCCCTGTGGAAGACTTCCCTTTGGATCTTATGGAATTGAAAGAATTTTTTGTGCCCAATAAGAAGAAATGTCCACCTACTCCGGATTTTTACGTAACATATAAGTTTGGGTTAAATGCTATTGTACATCAACTAAATGTCATGTTGAATTGGATAATCACGAAAAATCCTGTCCCTGAACTTTTCGACACCTATTACGAAGTATATTTCAAACGTATAGAGGACGTTAAGGCTTACATAAAAAAACATAATGTGGTTGATCGGGTGTTCTAGTGTGTCATTAAATGTACAGAGGAGTTTCAGATGGATTCCTTGATATTGGTTTCGTTTTTTCTTACAGTGTTTTTGAAATGTTTCTTGGAATTTAATCGATATGGTTTTTGTTTACGTATGTATCACTAGCGTTGTTAATAATGATCCAGTTTCTTTCGGAATGTTTTGTTAATTCCACAATTTAATGTTTTTCGGTTTTACATAACCTTTATGATTATTTTCATTAAATCAGGTGGTCTACACCTGCAATATTGACCTTCAGAGATAATGGAGACTATAGGACTTTGTAGCCATTTGGCACGGTCAAAAACGCTAAAAATTTGACAAAATGACACCAACGACAATAACTCCAAAACTAAAACAACTATTCCGGATTTAACTGCATAGTCTTGTTTGCGTTTATAAACTACCCTACGTGGTGCAGTACGGTTTTTCTATTCGTATTAGTGTCAGAGATAATGGAGACTATAGGATTTTGTAGCCATTTGGCACGGTCAAAAACGCTAAAAATTTGACAAAATGACACCATCGACAATAACTCCAAAACTAAAACAACTACTCCGGATTTAACTGCATAGTCTTGTTCGCGTTTATAAAATACCATAAGTGGTGCAGTATGGTTTTTCTATTCGTATTAGTTTCAGAGATAATGCAGACTATAGGATTTTGTAGCCATTTGGCAGGGTGAAAAACGCTAAAAATTTGCCAAAATGACACCAACGACAATAACTCCAAAACTAAAACAGCTATTCCGGATTTAACTGCATAGTCTTGTTTGCGTTTATAAACTACCCTAAGTGGTGCGGTACGGTTTTTCTATTCGTATTAGTTTCAGAGATAATGCAGACTATAGGATTTGTAGCCATTTGGCACGGTCAAAAACGCTAAAAATTTGCCAAAATGACACCATCGACAATTCCTCCAAAACTAAAACAGCTATTCCGGATTTAACTACATAGTCTTGTTTGCGTTTATAAACTACCCTAAGTGGTGCAGTATGGTTTTTCTATTCGTATTAGTTTCGAAGATAACTGTGACGACATGTTTTTGAAGACCTTTTGCCGGTCAAAAACGTTTTAATATATGTCAAAAAGACGCCATTGACCATAACTCGAAAACTAAAACAGGTATACAGGATTTACCTACATAGTGTTGTTTGCGTTTATAAACTACACAACGTGGTGCAGTATGCTACTCCTATTGCTATTAGATGCGGAGTTGACTGAGACAGTATGATTTTGAAGTCTTTTCACCGTTCAAAAGCGCTGAAATTATGCCAAAAAAAGGCACCATCGACAATAACTCCAAAACTAAGACAGCTATTCCTAATTTAACTATATAGTCTTGTTTGCGTTTGCAAACTACCCTGAGCGGTGCAGTATGGTTTTTTGATTGCTGTAAATTTCGAATATAATTGAAACTATATGGTTTTGAAGTCATTTCGCTCTGTCAAAAACGCTGAAAATTTGCCAAAAAGACACCATCTGCAATAACTCCAAAACTAAAACAGCTATTCGTAATTTTACTACACAGACGTGTTTGCGTTTATACCTACACAAAGTTAGACAGTATATTTTTCCTACTGCTATTAGTTTCGGACATAATTGCGACAGTATAATTTTTAAGTCTTTTGCCCGGTCAAAAACGCTGAAATTTTGCTAAAATGACACCATCGAGAATAACTCCAAAACTAAATAAGCTATTTTGGATTTAACTACATAATCTTGTTTGCGTTCATAAACTACACAAAGTGGTACAGTACGGTTTTCCTACTGCTATTAGTTTCGGAGGTCATTGAGACGGTAGGTTTTTAAAGACTTTTCGCCGGTCAAAAACGCTGGAATTTTGCTAAAAAGACACCATCGACAATAACTCCAAAACTAAAACAAGTATTCCGAATTTAACTACACAGTCTTGTTTGCGTTAAAAAACTACACAAATTTATGCAGTATGTTTTCCTATTCCTATTAGTTCCTTAGATAATTGAGACGGTATGTTTTTGAAGTCCTTTCACCGGTCAAAAACACTGAATTTATGCCAAAAATACACAGTCGACCATAACTCCAAAACTACAACCGGTATTCCGGATTTAACTACGCAGTCCTGGTTGCCTTTATTAATTACACAAAGTGGTGCAGTACGGTACTCCTACTGCTAAAAGTTTCGGAGATAATTGAGACTATATGGTTAATTGAGACTATAAGATAATTGAGACTACATGGTCAAAAATGCTGAAATTTTTCAAAAAAGACACCATCGACAAAAACTCCGAAACTAAAACAGGTATACTGGATTTAACTGAGCAGACTTGTTTGCATTTACAAACTACACAAAGTGGTGCAGTATGGTTTTCCTATTGCTATTTGTTTCGGAGGTCATTGAGAAGGTATGTTTTTAAAGACTTTCGCCAGTCAAAAACGATGAAATTATGCGAATAATACGCAATCGACAATAACTCCAAAACTAAAACAGGTATTCCGGATTTGACTACATAGTCATTTGCCTTTATAAATTAGTCTAGTATGGTACTCTTATTGCTATTAGTTTCGGAGAAAATTGGGACGGTATGTTTTTGAAGCCTTTGCTCCGGTGGAAAATGATGAACTTATGCCAAAAAGACGCCATTGACCATAACTCCGAAACTAAAACAGGTATACAGGATTTTTGCGTTTATAAACTACACAAAGTGGTGCAGTATGGTTTTCCTATTGCTATTAGTTTCGTCGTGAGTCGTGTTTTCGAGCTCCCTAGTTTTGCGTATATTTATGTGGAAATATCGTACGAAGGATGGTTTGCAGTAGCGTGACGAATGTATGAATGTTTTATGCTTCTTTTGGTGAAGTTTGAGAGCGTAAAGTTCTTTAGTTTATTTATACGAAGAGTTTTATTTTGTGGTTGTGCTTGTCGTTGACGAGTTCTGCAAATGGCGATTTCTATCGTCCATGTTGAACGTGCCCATGCAGAGGAAGCTGTTCACCGTGGAGCAAGATCTACTGATAAGAAATCGCCGGGTGTTTCTCCTGTGACCTCCGAGAGGGTTGCCATGGAGACTGACCCGAGCTTCTCAAGAGACAAGAATCCAACAAGTCAAACCGGTCCTGGAAATCAACAGAGCGTGTCTTCGTGCGTCGCTACAGAAGGAGTTTCTTCTGCGATAAGAATGCAGAAGGGTGTTGCTATGGAGACAGCAAATAGCAGTTTGGCATCGGTGGTTGCCATGGCGAATCAGAGTTGTGCGTCAGAGATTAAGTGTTCCGAAATCGATTTCGTTTAATTTTCGAAAAGGATTCCAAGGTATGTCAAGATTTTCATGATCTTTCTGAGAAAACTATTATTTTTCATGCGTTACCACAGACTTCGTTACCTGTATATTTGCAAGCTTCGGAAGAACGTGTGCCGAGATAGGCAATTAAAGGAATCAGTCGTAGTAACCGTGGTATATCAGTGTTGTTTAAAAAATGTGCAGATTGTAAACTTGTGTTAAAGCATACACTAACTACACTAAGTGATGCAGTATGGTTTTTCTATTCGTATGAGTTTCAGAGATAATGCAGACTATAGGATTTTGTAGCCATTTGGCACGGTGAAAAACGCTAAAAATTTGCCAAAATGACACCAACGACAATAACTCCAAAACTAAAACAGCTATTCTGGATTTAACAGCATAGTCTTGTTTGCGTTTATAAACTACACTAAGTGATGCAGTACGGTTTTTATATTCGTATTAGTTTCAGAGATAATGCAGACTATAGGATTTTGTAGACATTTGGCACGGTGAAAAACGCTAAACATTTGCCAAAATGACTCCAACGACAATAACTCCAAAACTAAAACAGCTATTCCGGATTTAACAGCATAGTCTTGTTTGCGTTTATAAACTACCCTCAGTTGTGCAGTATGGTTTTTTTATTCGTATTAGTTTCAGAGGTAATGGAGACTATAGGATTTTGTAGCCATTTGGCACGGTCAAAAACGCTAAAAATTTGCCAAAAGGACACCATCGACAATTACTCCAAAACTAAAACAGCTATTCCGGATTTAACTGCATAGTCTTGTTTGCGTTTATAAACTACCCTAAGTGGTGCAGTATGGTCTAAGTGGTTCAGTATGGTTTTTTTATTCGTATTAGTTTCAGAGATAATGGAGACTATAGGATTTTGTAGCCATTTGGCACGGTGAAAAAAGCTAAAATTTTGCCAAAATGACACCATCGACAATTACTCCAAAACTAAAACAGCTATTCTGGATTTAACTGCATAGTCTTATTTGCGTTTATAAACTACCCTAAGTGATGCAGTATGGTTTTGCTATTCGTATTAGTTTCAGAGATAATGCAGACTATAAGATTTTGTAGCCATTTGGCACGGTGAAAAAAGCTAAAAATTTGCCAAAAAGATTCCATCGACAATAACTCCAAAACTAAAACAGCTATTCTGGGATAAACTGTCTTATTTGCGTTTATAAACTACCCTAAGTGATGCAGTATGGTTTTTCTATTCGTATTAGTTTCAGAGATAATGGAGACTATAGGATTTTGTAGCCATTTGGCACGGTGGAAAACGCTAAAAATTTGCCAAAATGACACCAACGACAATAACTCCAAAACTAAAAGAGCTATTCCTGATTTAACTGCATAGTCTTGTTTTCGTTTATAAACTACCCTAAGTGGTGCAGTATGGTTTTTCTATTCGTATTAGTTTCAGATATAATGGAGACTATAGGATTTTGAAGCCATTTGGCACGGTCAACAACGCTAAAAATTTGCCAAAATGACACCATCGACAATTCCTCCAAAACTAAAACAGCTATTCCGGATTTAACTGCATAGTCTTCTTTGTGTTTATAAACTACCCTAATTGGTGCAGTATGGTTTTTCTATTCGTATTAGTTTCAGAGATAATGGAGACTATAAGATTTTGTAGCCATTTGGCACGCTGAAAAACGCTGAAAATTTGCCGAAAAGACACCATCGACAATAACTCCAAAACTAAAACAGCTATTCCGGATTTAACTGCATAGTCTTATTTGCGTTTATAAACTACCCTAAGTGATGCAGTATGGTTTTTCTATTCGTATTAGTTTCTGAGATAATGCAGACTATAGGATTTTGTAGCCATTTGGCACGGTGAAAAAAGCTAAAAATTTGCCAAAAAGATTCCATCGACAATAACTCCAAAACTAAAACAGCTATTCTGGATTAAACTGCATAGTCTTATTTGCGTTTATAAACTACCCTAAGTGATGCAGTATGGTTTTTCTATTCGTATTAGTTTCAGAGATAATGCAGACTATAGGATTTTGTAGCCATTTGGCACGGTGAAAAACGCTAAAAATTTGCCAAAAAGACCCCATCGACAATAACTTCAAAACTAGAACAACTATTCAGTAATTAACTGCATAGTCTTATTTGCCTTTATAAACTACCCTAAGTAATGCAGTATGGTTTTTCAATTCGTATTAGTTTCAGAGATAATGCAGACTATCGGATTTTGTAGCCATTTGGCACGGTGAAAAACGGTAAAAATTTGCCAAAAAGACACCATCGACAACAATAACTCCAAAACTAAAACAGCTATTACGGATTTAACTGCATGGTATTATTTGCGTTTATAAACTACCCTAAGTGATGTAATATGGTTTTTCTATTCGTATTAGTTTCAGAGATAATGCAGACTATAGGATTTTGTAGCCATTTGGCACGGTGAAAAACGCTAAATATTTGCCAAAAAGACACCATCGACAATAACTCCAAAACTAAAACAGCTATTCCGGATTTAACTGCATAGTCTTATTTGCGTTTATAAACTACCCTAAGTGATGCAGTATGGTTTTTCTATTCGTATTAGTTTCAGAGACAATGAAGACTATAGGATTTTGTAGCCATTTGGCACGGTGAAAAACGGTAAAAATTTGCCAAAAAGACACCATCGACAACAATAACTCCAAAACTAAAACAGCTATTACGGATTTAACTGCATGGTATTATTTGCGTTTATAAACTACCCTAAGTGATGTAATATGGTTTTTCTATTCGTATTAGTTTCAGAGATAATGCAGACTATAGGATTTTGTAGCCATTTGGCACGGTGAAAAACGCTAAATATTTGCCAAAAAGACACCATCGACAATAACTCAAAAACTAAAACAGCTATTCCGGATTTAACTGCATAGTCTTATTTGCGTTTATAAACTACCCTAAGTGATGCAGTATGGTTTTTCTATTCGTATTAGTTTCAGAGATAATGCAGACTATAGGATTTTGTTGCCATTTCACACGGTGAAAAACGCTAAAAATTTGCCAAAAAGACTCCATCGACAATAACTCAAAAACTAAAACAGCTATTCCGGATTTAACTGCATAGTCTTATTTGCGTTTATAAACTACTCTAAGTGATGCAGTATGGTTTTTCTATTCGTATTAGTTTCAGATATAATGGAGACTATGGGATTTTGTAGCCATTTGGCACGGTCAAAAACGCTAAAAATTTGCCAAAATGACACCATTGACAATTCCTCCAAAACTAAAACAGCTATTCCGGATTTAACTGCATAGTCTTCTTTGTGTTTATAAACTACCCTAATTGGTGCAGTATGGTTTTTCTATTCGTATTAGTTTCAGAGATAATGGAGACTATAAGATTTTGTAGCCATTTGGCACGGTGAAAAACGCTAAAAATTTGCCAAAATGACACCAACGGCAATAACTCCAAAACTAAAACAGCTATTCCGGATTTAACTGCATAGTCTCGTTTGCGTTTATAAACTACCCTAAGTGGTGCAGTATGGTTTTTCTATTCGTATTAGTTTCAGAGATAATGCAGACTATAGGATTTTGTAGCCATTTGGCACGGTGAAAAACGCTAAAAATTTGCCAAAAAGACTCCATCGACAATAAATCCAAAACTAAAACAGCTATTCCGGATTTAACTGCATAGTCTTATTTGCGTTTATAAACTACCCTAAGTGATGCAGTATGGTTTTGCTATTCGTATTAGTTTCAGAGATAATGCAGACTATAGGATTTTGTAGCCATTTGGCACGGTGAAAAACGCTAAAAATTTGCCAAAAAGACTCCATCGACAATAAATCCAAAACTAAAACAGCTATTCCGGATTTAACTGCATAGTCTTATTTGCGTTTATAAACTACCCTAAGTGATGCAGTATGGTTTTGCTATTCGTATTAGTTTCAGAGATAATGCAGACTATAGGATTTTGTTGCCATTTGGCACGGTGAAAAAAGCTAAAAATTTGCCAAAAAGATTCCATCGACAATAACTCCAAAACTAAAAGAGCTATTCCTGATTTAACTGCATAGTCTTGTTTTCGTTTATAAACTACCCTAAGTGGTGCAGTATGGTTTTTCTATTCGTATTAGTTTCAGATATAATGGAGACTATAGGATTTTGTAGCCATTTGGCACGGTCAACAACGCTAAAAATTTGCCAAAATGACACCATCGACAATTCCTCCAAAACTAAAACAGCTATTCCGGATTTAACTGCATAGTCTTCTTTGTGTTTATAAACTACCCTAATTGGTGCAGTATGGTTTTTCTATTCGTATTAGTTTCAGAGATAATGGAGACTATAAGATTTTGTAGCCATTTGGCACGCTGAAAAACGCTGAAAATTTGCCGAAAAGACACCATCGACAATAACTCCAAAACTAAAACAGCTATTCCGGATTTAACTGCATAGTCTTATTTGCGTTTATAAACTACCCTAAGTGATGCAGTATGGTTTTTCTATTCGTATTAGTTTCTGAGATAATGCAGACTATCGGATTTTGTAGCCATTTGGCACGGTGAAAAACGGTAAAAATTTGCCAAAAAGACACCATCGACAACAATAACTCCAAAACTAAAACAGCTATTACGGATTTAACTGCATGGTATTATTTGCGTTTATAAACTACCCTAAGTGATGTAATATGGTTTTTCTATTCGTATTAGTTTCAGAGATAATGCAGACTATAGGATTTTGTAGCCATTTGGCACGGTGAAAAACGCTAAATATTTGCCAAAAAGACACCATCGACAATAACTCCAAAACTAAAACAGCTATTCCGGATTTAACTGCATAGTCTTATTTGCGTTTATAAACTACCCTAAGTGATGCAGTATGGTTTTTCTATTCGTATTAGTTTCAGAGATAATGAAGACTATAGGATTTTGTAGCCATTTGGCACGGTGAAAAACGGTAAAAATTTGCCAAAAAGACACCATCGACAACAATAACTCCAAAACTAAAACAGCTATTACGGATTTAACTGCATGGTATTATTTGCGTTTATAAACTACCCTAAGTGATGTAATATGGTTTTTCTATTCGTATTAGTTTCAGAGATAATGCAGACTATAGGATTTTGTAGCCATTTGGCACGGTGAAAAACGCTAAATATTTGCCAAAAAGACACCATCGACAATAACTCCAAAACTAAAACAGCTATTCCGGATTTAACTGCATAGTCTTATTTGCGTTTATAAACTACCCTAAGTGATGCAGTATGGTTTTTCTATTCGTATTAGTTTCAGAGATAATGAAGACTATAAGATTTTGTAGCCATTTGGCACGGTGAAAAACGCTAAAAATTTGCCAAAAGGACACCAACGGCAAAAACTCCAAAACTAAAACAGCTATTCCGGATTTAACTGCATAGTCTCGTTTGCGTTTATAAACTACCCTAAGTGGTGCAGTATGGTTTTTCTATTCGTATTAGTTTCAGAGATAATGCAGACTATAGGATTTTGTAGCCATTTGGCACGGTGAAAAACGCTAAATATTTGCCAAAAAGACACCATCGACAATAACTCAAAAACTAAAACAGCTATTCCGGATTTAACTGCATAGTCTTATTTGCGTTTATAAACTACTCTAAGTGATGCAGTATGGTTTTTCTATTCGTATTAGTTTCAGAGATAATGCAGACTATAGGATGTTGTAGCCATTTCACACGGTGAAAAACGCTAAAAATTTGCCAAAAAGACTCCATCGACAATAAATCCAAAACTAAAACAGCTATTCCGGATTTAACTGCATAGTCTTATTTGCGTTTATAAACTACTCTAAGTGATGCAGTATGGTTTTTCTATTCGTATTAGTTTCAGAGATAATGCAGACTATAGGATTTTGTTGCCATTTGGCACGGTGAAAAAAGCTAAAAATTTGCCAAAAGATTCCATCGACAATAACTCCAAAACTAAAACAGCTATTCCGGATTTAACTGCATAGTCTTCTTTGTGTTTATAAACTACCCTAATTGGTGCAGTATGGTTTTTCTATTCGTATTAGTTTCAGAGATAATGGAGACTATAAGATTTTGTAGCCATTTGGCACGGTGAAAAACGCTAAAAATTTGCCAAAATGACACCAACGGCAATAACTCCAAAACTAAAACAGCTATTCCGGATTTAACTGCATAGTCTCGTTTGCGTTTATAAACTACCCTAAGTGGTGCAGTATGGTTTTTCTATTCGTATTAGTTTCAGAGATAATGCAGACTATAGGATTTTGTAGCCATTTGGCACGGTGAAAAACGCTAAAAATTTGCCAAAAAGACTCCATCGACAATAAATCCAAAACTAAAACAGCTATTCCGGATTTAACTGCATAGTCTTATTTGCGTTTATAAACTACCCTAAGTGATGCAGTATGGTTTTGCTATTCGTATTAGTTTCAGAGATAATGCAGACTATAGGATTTTGTAGCCATTTGGCACGGTGAAAAACGCTAAAAATTTGCCAAAAAGACTCCATCGACAATAAATCCAAAACTAAAACAGCTATTCCGGATTTAACTGCATAGTCTTATTTGCGTTTATAAACTACCCTAAGTGATGCAGTATGGTTTTGCTATTCGTATTAGTTTCAGAGATAATGCAGACTATAGGATTTTGTTGCCATTTGGCACGGTGAAAAAAGCTAAAAATTTGCCAAAAAGATTCCATCGACAATAACTCCAAAACTAAAACAGCTATTCCGGATTTAACTGCATAGTCTTCTTTGTGTTTATAAACTACCCTAATTGGTGCAGTATGGTTTTTCTATTCGTATTAGTTTCAGAGATAATGGAGACTATAAGATTTTGTAGCCATTTGGCACGGTGAAAAACGCTAAAAATTTGCCAAAATGACACCATCGACAATAACTCCAAAACTAAAACAGCTATTCCGGATTTAACTGCATAGTCTCGTTTGCGTTTATAAACTACCCTAAGTGGTGCAGTATGGTTTTTCTATTCGTATTAGTTTCAGAGATAATGGAGACTATAGGATTTTGTAGCCATTTGGCACGGTGAAAAACGCTAAAAATTTGCCAAAATGACACCATCGACAATAACTCCAAAACTAAAACAGCTATTCCGGATTTAACTGCATAGTCTTATTTGCGTTTATAAACTACCCTAAGTGATGCAGTATGGTTTTTCTATTCGTATTAGTTTCAGAGATAATGCAGACTATAGGATTTTGTAGCCATTTGGCACGGTGAAAAACGCTAAAAATTTGCCAAAAAGACACCATCGACAATAACTCCAAAACTAAAACAGCTATTCCGGATTTAACTGCATAGTCTTATTTGCGTTTATAAACTACCCTAAGTGATGCAGTATGGTTTTTCTATTCGTATTAGTTTCAGAGATAATGCAGACTATAGGATTTTGTAGCCATTTGGCACGGTGAAAAACGCTAAAAATTTGCCAAAAAGATTCCATCGACAATAACTCCAAAACTAAAACAGCTATTCCGGATTTAACTGCATAGTCTTATTTGCGTTTATAAACTACCCTAAGTGATGCAGTATGGTTTTTCTATTCGTATTAGTTTCAGAGATAATGCAGACTATAGGATTTTGTAGCCATTTGGCACGGTGAAAAACGCTAAAAATTTGCCAAAAAGACTCCATCGACAATAACTCCAAAACTAAAACAGCTATTCCGGATTTAACTGCATAGTCTTATTTGCGTTTATAAACTACCCTAAGTGATGCAGTATGGTTTTTCTATTCGTATTAGTTTCAGAGATAATGCAGACTATAGGATTTTGTAGCCATTTGGCACGGTGAAAAACGCTAAAAATTTGCCAAAAAGACACCATCGACAATAACTCCAAAACTAAAACAGCTATTCCGGATTTAACTGCATAGTCTTATTTGCGTTTATAAACTACCCTAAGTGATGCAGTATGGTTTTTCTATTCGTATTAGTTTCAGAGATAATGGAGACTATAAGATTTTGTAGCCATTTGGCACGGTGAAAAACGCTAAAAATTTGCCAAAAAGACACCATCGACAATAACTCCAAAACTAAAACAGCTATTCCGGATTTAACTGCATAGTCTTATTTGCGTTTATAAACTACCCTAAGTGATGCAGTATGGTTTTTCTATTCGTATTAGTTTCAGAGATAATGCAGACTATAGGATTTTGTAGCCATTTGGCACGGTGAAAAACGCTAAAAATTTGCCAAAAAGACTCCATCGACAATAAATCCAAAACTAAAACAGCTATTCCGGATTTAACTGCATAGTCTTATTTGCGTTTATAAACTACCCTAAGTGATGCAGTATGGTTTTGCTATTCGTATTAGTTTCAGAGATAATGCAGACTATAGGATTTTGTAGCCATTTGGCACGGTGAAAAACGCTAAAAATTTGCCAAAAAGACTCCATCGACAATAAATCCAAAACTAAAACAGCTATTCCGGATTTAACTGCATAGTCTTATTTGCGTTTATAAACTACCCTAAGTGATGCAGTATGGTTTTGCTATTCGTATTAGTTTCAGAGATAATGCAGACTATAGGATTTTGTTGCCATTTGGCACGGTGAAAAAAGCTAAAAATTTGCCAAAAAGATTCCATCGACAATAACTCCAAAACTAAAACAGCTATTCCGGATTTAACTGCATAGTCTTCTTTGTGTTTATAAACTACCCTAATTGGTGCAGTATGGTTTTTCTATTCGTATTAGTTTCAGAGATAATGGAGACTATAAGATTTTGTAGCCATTTGGCACGCTGAAAAACGCTGAAAATTTGCCGAAAAGACACCATCGACAATAACTCCAAAACTAAAAGAGCTATTCCTGATTTAACTGCATAGTCTTGTTTTCGTTTATAAACTACCCTAAGTGGTGCAGTATGGTTTTTCTATTCGTATTAGTTTCAGATATAATGGAGACTATAGGATTTTGTAGCCATTTGGCACGGTCAACAACGCTAAAAATTTGCCAAAATGACACCATCGACAATTCCTCCAAAACTAAAACAGCTATTCCGGATTTAACTGCATAGTCTTCTTTGTGTTTATAAACTACCCTAATTGGTGCAGTATGGTTTTTCTATTCGTATTAGTTTCAGAGATAATGGAGACTATAAGATTTTGTAGCCATTTGGCACGCTGAAAAACGCTGAAAATTTGCCGAAAAGACACCATCGACAATAACTCCAAAACTAAAACAGCTATTCCGGATTTAACTGCATAGTCTTATTTGCGTTTATAAACTACCCTAAGTGATGCAGTATGGTTTTTCTATTCGTATTAGTTTCTGAGATAATGCAGACTATAGGATTTTGTAGCCATTTGGCACGGTGAAAAACGCTAAAAATTTGCCAAAAAGATTCCATCGACAATAACTCCAAAACTAAAACAGCTATTCCGGATTTAACTGCATAGTCTTATTTGCGTTTATAAACTACCCTAAGTAATGCAGTATGGTTTTTCTATTCGTATTAGTTTCAGAGATAATGCAGACTATCGGATTTTGTAGCCATTTGGCACGGTGAAAAACGGTAAAAATTTGCCAAAAAGACACCATCGACAACAATAACTCCAAAACTAAAACAGCTATTACGGATTTAACTGCATAGTCTTATTTGCGTTTATAAACTACCCTAAGTGATGCAGTATGGTTTTTCTATTCGTATTAGTTTCAGAGATAATGCAGACTATAGGATTTTGTAGCCATTTGGCACGGTGAACAAACGCTAAAAATTTGCCAAAAAGACACCATCGACAATAAATCCAAAACTAAAACAGCTATTCCGGATTTAACTGCATAGTCTTATTTGCGTTTATAAACTACCCTAAGTGATGCAGTATGGTTTTTCTATTCGTATTAGTTTCAGAGATAATGCAGACTATAGGATTTTGTAGCCATTTGGCACGGTGAAAAACGCTAAAAATTTGCCGAAAAGACTCCATCGACAATAACTCCAAAACTAAAACAGCTATTCCGGATTTAACTGCATAGTCTTATTTGCGTTTATAAACTACCCTAAGTGATGCAGTATGGTTTTTCTATTCGTATTAGTTTCAGAGATAATGCAGACTATAGGATTTTGTAGCCATTTGGCACGGTGAAAAACGCTAAAAATTTGCCAAAAAGACTCCATCGACAATAACTCCAAAACTAAAACAGCTATTCCGGATTTAACTGCATAGTCTTATTTGCGTTTATAAACTACCCTAAGTGATGCAGTATGGTTTTTCTATTCGTATTAGTTTCAGAGATAATGCAGACTATAGGATTTTGTAGCCATTTGGCACGGTGAAAAACGCTAAAAATTTGCCAAAAAGACACCATCGACAACAATAACTCCAAAACTAAAACAGCTATTCCGGATTTAACTGCATAGTCTTCTTTGCGTTTATAAACTACCCTAAGTGATGCAGTATGGTTTTTCTATTCGTATTAGTTTCAGAGATAATGCAGACTATAGGATTTTGTAGCCATTTGGCACGGTGAAAAACGCTAAAAATTTGCCAAAAAGACACCATCGACAATAACTCCAAAACTAAAACAGCTATTCCGGATTTAACTGCATAGTCTTATTTGCGTTTATAAACTACCCTAAGTGATGCAGTATGGTTTTTCTATTCGTATTAGTTTCAGAGATAATGCAGACTATAGGATTTTGTAGCCATTTGGCACGGTGAAAAACGCTAAAAATTTGCCAAAAAGACTCCATCGACAATAAATCCAAAACTAAAACAGCTATTCCGGATTTAACTGCATAGTCTTATTTGCGTTTATAAACTACCCTAAGTGATGCAGTATGGTTTTTCTATTCGTATTAGTTTCAGAGATAATGCAGACTATAGGATTTTGTAGCCATTTGGCACGGTGAAAAACGCTAAAAATTTGCCAAAAAGACTCCATCGACAATAACTCCAAAACTAAAACAGCTATTCCGGATTTAACTGCATAGTCTTATTTGCGTTTATAAACTACCCTAAGTGATGCAGTATGGTTTTTCTATTCGTATTAGTTTCAGAGATAATGCAGACTATAGGATTTTGTAGCCATTTGGCACGGTGAAAAACGCTAAAAATTTGCCAAAAAGATTCCATCGACAATAACTCCAAAACTAAAACAGCTATTCCGGATTTAACTGCATAGTCTTATTTGCGTTTATAAACTACCCTAAGTGGTGCAGTATGGTTTTTCTATTCGTATTAGTTTCAGAGATAATGGAGACTATAAGATTTTGTAGCCATTTGGCACGCTGAAAAACGCTAAAAATTTGCCAAAAAGACACCATCGACAATAACTCCAAAACTAAAACAGCTATTCCGGATTTAACTGCATAGTCTTGTTTTCGTTTATAAACTACCCTAAGTGGTGCAGTATGGTTTTTCTATTCGTATTAGTTTCAGAGATAATGGAGACTATAGGATTTTGTAGCCATTTGGCACGGTGAAAAACGCTAAAAATTTGCCAAAATGACACCATCGACAATAACTCCAAAACTAAAACAGCTATTCCGGATTTAACTGCATAGTCTTATTTGCGTTTATAAACTACCCTAAGTGATGCAGTATGGTTTTTCTATTCGTATTAGTTTCAGAGATAATGCAGACTATAGGATTTTGTAGCCATTTGGCACGGTGAAAAACGCTAAAAATTTGCCAAAAGACACCATCGACAATAACTCCAAAACTAAAACAGCTATTCCGGATTTAACTGCATAGTCTTATTTGCGTTTATAAACTACCCTAAGTGATGCAGTATGGTTTTTCTATTCGTATTAGTTTCAGAGATAATGCAGACTATAGGATTTTGTAGCCATTTGGCACGGTGAAAAACGCTAAAAATTTGCCAAAAAGACTCCATCGACAATAAATCCAAAACTAGAACAACTATTCAGTATTTAACTGCATAGTCTTATTTGCGTTTATAAACTACCCTAAGTAATGCAGTATGGTTTTTCTATTCGTATTAGTTTCAGAGATAATGCAGACTATCGGATTTTGTAGCCATTTGGCACGGTGAAAAACGGTAAAAATTTGCCAAAAAGACACCATCGACAACAATAACTCCAAAACTAAAACAGCTATTACGGATTTAACTGCATGGTATTATTTGCGTTTATAAACTACCCTAAGTGATGCAATATGGTTTTTCTATTCGTATTAGTTTCAGAGATAATGCAGACTATAGGATTTTGTAGCCATTTGGCACGGTGAAAAACGCTAAAAATTTGCCAAAAAGACTCCATCGACAATAAATCCAAAACTAAAACAGCTATTCCGGATTTAACTGCATAGTCTTATTTGCGTTTATAAACTACCCTAAGTGATGCAGTATGGTTTTGCTATTCGTATTAGTTTCAGAGATAATGCAGACTATAGGATTTTGTAGCCATTTGGCACGGTGAAAAACGCTAAAAATTTGCCAAAAAGACTCCATCGACAATAAATCCAAAACTAAAACAGCTATTCCGGATTTAACTGCATAGTCTTATTTGCGTTTATAAACTACCCTAAGTGATGCAGTATGGTTTTGCTATTCGTATTAGTTTCAGAGATAATGCAGACTATAGGATTTTGTAGCCATTTGGCACGGTGAAAAACGCTAAAAATTTGCCAAAAAGACTCCATCGACAATAACTCCAAAACTAAAACAGCTATTCCGGATTTAACTGCATAGTCTTATTTGCGTTTATAAACTACCCTAAGTGGTGCAGTATGGTTTTTCTATTCGTATTAGTTTCAGAGATAATGCAGACTATAAGATTTTGTAGCCATTTGGCACGGTGAAAAACGCTAAAAATTTGCCAAAAAGACACCATCGACAATAACTCCAAAACTAAAACAGCTATTCCGGATTTAACTGCATAGTCTTGTTTTCGTTTATAAACTACCCTAAGTGGTGCAGTATGGTTTTTCTATTCGTATTAGTTTCAGAGATAATGGAGACTATAGGATTTTGTAGCCATTTGGCACGGTCAAAAACGCTAAAAATTTGCCAAAAAGACACCATCGACAATAACTCCAAAACTAAAACAGCTATTCCGGATTTAACTGCATAGTCTTGTTTTCGTTTATAAACTACCCTAAGTGGTGCAGTATGGTTTTTCTATTCGTATTAGTTTCAGAGATAATGGAGACTATAGGATTTTGTAGCCATTTGGCACGCTCAAAAACGCTAAAAATTTGCCGAAAATGACACCATCGACAATAACTCCAAAACTAAAACAGCTATTCCGGATTTAACTGCATAGTCTTATTTGCGTTTATAAACTACCCTAAGTGATGCAGTATGGTTTTTCTATTCGTATTAGTTTCAGAGATAATGCAGACTATAGGATTTTGTAGCCATTTGGCACGGTGAAAAACGCTAAAAATTTGCCAAAAAGACTCCATCGACAATAACTCCAAAACTAAAACAGCTATTCCGGATTTAACTGCATAGTCTTATTTGCGTTTATAAACTACCCTAAGTGATGCAGTATGGTTTTTCTATTCGTATTAGTTTCAGAGATAATGCAGACTATAGGATTTTGTAGCCATTTGGCACGGTGAAAAACGCTAAAAATTTGCCAAAAAGACACCATCGACAACAATAACTCCAAAACTAGAACAGCTATTCAGGATTTAACTGCATAGTCTTATTTGCGTTTATAAACTACCCTAAGTAATGCAGTATGGTTTTTCTATTCGTATTAGTTTCAGAGATAATGCAGACTATAGGATTTTGTAGCCATTTGGCACGGTGAAAAACGCTAAAAATTTGCCAAAAAGACACCATCGACAACAATAACTCCAAAACTAAAACAGCTATTCCGGATTTAACTGCATAGTCTTATTTGCGTTTATAAACTACCCTAAGTGATGCAATATGGTTTTTCTATTCGTATTAGTTTCAGAGATAATGCAGACTATAGGATTTTGTAGCCATTTGGCACGGTGAAAAACGCTAAAAATTTGCCAAAAAGACTCCATCGACAATAAATCCAAAACTAAAACAGCTATTCCGGATTTAACTGCATAGTCTTATTTGCGTTTATAAACTACCCTAAGTGATGCAGTATGGTTTTGCTATTCGTATTAGTTTCAGAGATAATGCAGACTATAGGATTTTGTAGCCATTTGGCACGGTGAAAAACGCTAAAAATTTGCCAAAAAGACTCCATCGACAATAAATCCAAAACTAAAACAGCTATTCCGGATTTAACTGCATAGTCTTATTTGCGTTTATAAACTACCCTAAGTGATGCAGTATGGTTTTGCTATTCGTATTAGTTTCAGAGATAATGCAGACTATAGGATTTTGTTGCCATTTGGCACGGTGAAAAAAGCTAAAAATTTGCCAAAAAGATTCCATCGACAATAACTCCAAAACTAAAACAGCTATTCCGGATTTAACTGCATAGTCTGCTTTGTGTTTATAAACTACCCTAATTGGTGCAGTATGGTTTTTCTATTCGTATTAGTTTCAGAGATAATGGAGACTATAAGATTTTGTAGCCATTTGGCACGCTGAAAAACGCTGAAAATTTGCCGAAAAGACACCATCGACAATAACTCCAAAACTAAAAGAGCTATTCCTGATTTAACTGCATAGTCTTGTTTTCGTTTATAAACTACCCTAAGTGGTGCAGTATGGTTTTTCTATTCGTATTAGTTTCAGATATAATGGAGACTATAGGATTTTGTAGCCATTTGGCACGGTCAACAACGCTAAAAATTTGCCAAAATGACACCATCGACAATTCCTCCAAAACTAAAACAGCTATTCCGGATTTAACTGCATAGTCTTCTTTGTGTTTATAAACTACCCTAATTGGTGCAGTATGGTTTTTCTATTCGTATTAGTTTCAGAGATAATGGAGACTATAAGATTTTGTAGCCATTTGGCACGCTGAAAAACGCTGAAAATTTGCCGAAAAGACACCATCGACAATAACTCCAAAACTAAAACAGCTATTCCGGATTTAACTGCATAGTCTTATTTGCGTTTATAAACTACCCTAAGTGATGCAGTATGGTTTTTCTATTCGTATTAGTTTCTGAGATAATGCAGACTATAGGATTTTGTAGCCATTTGGCACGGTGAAAAACGCTAAAAATTTGCCAAAAAGACTCCATCGACAATAAATCCAAAACTAGAACAACTATTCAGTAATTAACTGCATAGTCTTATTTGCGTTTATAAACTACCCTAAGTAATGCAGTATGGTTTTTCTATTCGTATTAGTTTCAGAGATAATGCAGACTATCGGATTTTGTAGCCATTTGGCACGGTGAAAAACGGTAAAAATTTGCCAAAAAGACACCATCGACAACAATAACTCCAAAACTAAAACAGCTATTACGGATTTAACTGCATGGTATTATTTGCGTTTATAAACTACCCTAAGTGATGTAATATGGTTTTTCTATTCGTATTAGTTTCAGAGATAATGCAGACTATAGGATTTTGTAGCCATTTGGCACGGTGAAAAACGCTAAAAATTTGCCAAAAAGACTCCATCGACAATAAATCCAAAACTAAAACAGCTATTCCGGATTTAACTGCATAGTCTTATTTGCGTTTATAAACTACCCTAAGTGATGCAGTATGGTTTTGCTATTCGTATTAGTTTCAGAGATAATGCAGACTATAGGATTTTGTAGCCATTTGGCACGGTGAAAAACGCTAAAAATTTGCCAAAAAGACACCATCGACAATAACTCCAAAACTAAAACAGCTATTCCGGATTTAACTGCATAGTCTTATTTGCGTTTATAAACTACCCTAAGTGATGCAGTATGGTTTTTCTATTCGTATTAGTTTCAGAGATAATGCAGACTATAGGATTTTGTAGCCATTTGGCACGGTGAAAAACGCTAAAAATTTGCCAAAAAGACTCCATCGACAATAAATCCAAAACTAAAACAGCTATTCCGGATTTAACTGCATAGTCTTATTTGCGTTTATAAACTACCCTAAGTAATGCAGTATGGTTTTTCTATTCGTATTAGTTTCAGAGATAATGCAGACTATCGGATTTTGTAGCCATTTGGCACGGTGAAAAACGCTAAAAATTTGCCAAAAAGACACCATCGACAACAATAACTCCAAAACTAAAACAGCTATTACGGATTTAACTGCATGGTATTATTTGCGTTTATAAACTACCCTAAGTGATGCAATATGGTTTTTCTATTCGTATTAGTTTCAGAGATAATGCAGACTATAGGATTTTGTAGCCATTTGGCACGGTGAAAAACGCTAAAAATTTGCCAAAAAGACTCCATCGACAATAAATCCAAAACTAAAACAGCTATTCCGGATTTAACTGCATAGTCTTATTTGCGTTTATAAACTACCCTAAGTGATGCAGTATGGTTTTTCTATTCGTATTAGTTTCAGAGATAATGCAGACTATAGGATTTTGTAGCCATTTGGCACGGTGAAAAACGCTAAAAATTTGCCAAAAAGACTCCATCGACAATAAATCCAAAACTAAAACAGCTATTCCGGATTTAACTGCATAGTCTTATTTGCGTTTATAAACTACCCTAAGTGATGCAGTATGGTTTTTCTATTCGTATTAGTTTCAGAGATAATGCAGACTATAGGATTTTGTAGCCATTTGGCACGGTGAAAAACGCTAAAAATTTGCCAAAAAGATTCCATCGACAATAACTCCAAAACTAAAACAGCTATTCCGGATTTAACTGCATAGTCTTCTTTGTGTTTATAAACTACCCTAATTGGTGCAGTATGGTTTTTCTATTCGTATTAGTTTCAGAGATAATGGAGACTATAAGATTTTGTAGCCATTTGGCACGCTGAAAAACGCTGAAAATTTGCCGAAAAGACACCATCGACAATAACTCCAAAACTAAAAGAGCTATTCCTGATTTAACTGCATAGTCTTGTTTTCGTTTATAAACTACCCTAAGTGGTGCAGTATGGTTTTTCTATTCGTATTAGTTTCAGATATAATGGAGACTATAGGATTTTGTAGCCATTTGGCACGGTCAACAACGCTAAAAATTTGCCAAAATGACACCATCGACAATTCCTCCAAAACTAAAACAGCTATTCCGGATTTAACTGCATAGTCTTCTTTGTGTTTATAAACTACCCTAATTGGTGCAGTATGGTTTTTCTATTCGTATTAGTTTCAGAGATAATGGAGACTATAAGATTTTGTAGCCATTTGGCACGCTGAAAAACGCTGAAAATTTGCCGAAAAGACACCATCGACAATAACTCCAAAACTAAAACAGCTATTCCGGATTTAACTGCATAGTCTTATTTGCGTTTATAAACTACCCTAAGTGATGCAGTATGGTTTTTCTATTCGTATTAGTTTCTGAGATAATGCAGACTATAGGATTTTGTAGCCATTTGGCACGGTGAAAAACG
The DNA here is from genome assembly GCA_039090855.1 of Macrothele yani. NCBI lineage: Eukaryota > Metazoa > Arthropoda > Arachnida > Araneae > Macrothelidae > Macrothele > Macrothele yani. Next base: position 39,722,182 of record CM077031.1, read on the forward strand.
CTAAAAATTTGCCAAAAAGACTCCATCGACAATAAATCCAAAACTAGAACAACTATTCAGTAATTAACTGCATAGTCTTATTTGCGTTTATAAACTACCCTAAGTAATGCAGTATGGTTTTTCTATTCGTATTAGTTTCAGAGATAATGCAGACTATCGGATTTTGTAGCCATTTGGCACGGTGAAAAACGGTAAAAATTTGCCAAAAAGACACCATCGACAACAATAACTCCAAAACTAAAACAGCTATTACGGATTTAACTGCATAGTCTTATTTGCGTTTATAAACTACCCTAAGTGATGTAATATGGTTTTTCTATTCGTATTAGTTTCAGAGATAATGCAGACTATAGGATTTTGTAGCCATTTGGCACGGTGAAAAACGCTAAAAATTTGCCAAAAAGACTCCATCGACAATAAATCCAAAACTAAAACAGCTATTCCGGATTTAACTGCATAGTCTTATTTGCGTTTATAAACTACCCTAAGTGATGCAGTATGGTTTTGCTATTCGTATTAGTTTCAGAGATAATGCAGACTATAGGATTTTGTAGCCATTTGGCACGGTGAAAAACGCTAAAAATTTGCCAAAAAGACTCCATCGACAATAAATCCAAAACTAAAACAGCTATTCCGGATTTAACTGCATAGTCTTATTTGCGTTTATAAACTACCCTAAGTGATGCAGTATGGTTTTGCTATTCGTATTAGTTTCAGAGATAATGCAGACTATAGGATTTTGTAGCCATTTGGCACGGTGAAAAACGCTAAAAATTTGCCAAAAAGACTCCATCGACAATAAATCCAAAACTAAAACAGCTATTCCGGATTTAACTGCATAGTCTTATTTGCGTTTATAAACTACCCTAAGTGATGCAGTATGGTTTTGCTATTCGTATTAGTTTCAGAGATAATGCAGACTATAGGATTTTGTTGCCATTTGGCACGGTGAAAAACGCTAAAAATTTGCCAAAAAGATTCCATCGACAATAACTCCAAAACTAAAACAGCTATTCCGGATTTAACTGCATAGTCTTCTTTGTGTTTATAAACTACCCTAATTGGTGCAGTATGGTTTTTCTATTCGTATTAGTTTCAGAGATAATGGAGACTATAAGATTTTGTAGCCATTTGGCACGCTGAAAAACGCTGAAAATTTGCCGAAAAGACACCATCGACAATAACTCCAAAACTAAAACAGCTATTCCGGATTTAACTGCATAGTCTTGTTTTCGTTTATAAACTACCCTAAGTGGTGCAGTATGGTTTTTCTATTCGTATTAGTTTCAGATATAATGGAGACTATAGGATTTTGTAGCCATTTGGCACGGTCAACAACGCTAAAAATTTGCCAAAATGACACCATCGACAATTCCTCCAAAACTAAAACAGCTATTCCGGATTTAACTGCATAGTCTTCTTTGTGTTTATAAACTACCCTAATTGGTGCAGTATGGTTTTTCTATTCGTATTAGTTTCAGAGATAATGGAGACTATAAGATTTTGTAGCCATTTGGCACGCTGAAAAACGCTGAAAATTTGCCGAAAAGACACCATCGACAATAACTCCAAAACTAAAACAGCTATTCCGGATTTAACTGCATAGTCTTATTTGCGTTTATAAACTACCCTAAGTGATGCAGTATGGTTTTTCTATTCGTATTAGTTTCTGAGATAATGCAGACTATAGGATTTTGTAGCCATTTGGCACGGTGAAAAAAGCTAAAAATTTGCCAAAAAGATTCCATCGACAACAATAACTCCAAAACTAAAACAGCTATTCCGGATTTAACTGCATAGTCTTATTTGCGTTTATAAACTACCCTAAGTGATGCAGTATGGTTTTTCTATTCGTATTAGTTTCAGAGATAATGCAGACTATAGGATTTTGTAGCCATTTGGCACGGTGAAAAACGCTAAAAATTTGCCAAAAAGACTCCATCGACAATAACTCCAAAACTAAAACAACTATTCCGGATTTAACTGCATAGTCTTATTTGCGTTTATAAACTACCCTAAGTGATGCAGTATGGTTTTTCTATTCGTATTAGTTTCAGAGATAATGCAGACTATCGGATTTTGTAGCCATTTGGCACGGTGAAAAACGGTAAAAATTTGCCAAAAAGACACCATCGACAACAATAACTCCAAAACTAAAACAGCTATTACGGATTTAACTGCATAGTCTTATTTGCGTTTATAAACTACCCTAAGTGATGCAGTATGGTTTTTCTATTCGTATTAGTTTCAGAGATAATGCAGACTATAGGATTTTGTAGCCATTTGGCACGGTGAAAAACGCTAAAAATTTGCCAAAAAGACTCCATCGACAATAAATCCAACACTAAAACAGCTATTCCGGATTTAACTGCATAGTCTTATTTGCGTTTATAAACTACCCTAAGTGATGCAGTATGGTTTTGCTATTCGTATTAGTTTCAGAGATAATGCAGACTATAGGATTTTGTAGCCATTTGGCACGGTGAAAAACGCTAAAAATTTGCCAAAAAGACTCCATCGACAATAAATCCAAAACTAAAACAGCTATTCCGGATTTAACTGCATAGTCTTATTTGCGTTTATAAACTACCCTAAGTGATGCAGTATGGTTTTGCTATTCGTATTAGTTTCAGAGATAATGCAGACTATAGGATTTTGTAGCCATTTGGCACGGTGAAAAACGCTAAAAATTTGCCAAAAAGACTCCATCGACAATAAATCCAAAACTAAAACAGCTATTCCGGATTTAACTGCATAGTCTTATTTGCGTTTATAAACTACCCTAAGTGATGCAGTATGGTTTTGCTATTCGTATTAGTTTCAGAGATAATGCAGACTATAGGATTTTGTTGCCATTTGGCACGGTGAAAAACGCTAAAAATTTGCCAAAAAGATTCCATCGACAATAACTCCAAAACTAAAACAGCTATTCCGGATTTAACTGCATAGTCTTCTTTGTGTTTATAAACTACCCTAATTGGTGCAGTATGGTTTTTCTATTCGTATTAGTTTCAGAGATAATGGAGACTATAAGATTTTGTAGCCATTTGGCACGCTGAAAAACGCTGAAAATTTGCCGAAAAGACACCATCGACAATAACTCCAAAACTAAAAGAGCTATTCCTGATTTAACTGCATAGTCTTGTTTTCGTTTATAAACTACCCTAAGTGGTGCAGTATGGTTTTTCTATTCGTATTAGTTTCAGATATAATGGAGACTATAGGATTTTGTAGCCATTTGGCACGGTCAACAACGCTAAAAATTTGCCAAAAAGACACCATCGACAATTCCTCCAAAACTAAAACAGCTATTCCGGATTTAACTGCATAGTCTTCTTTGTGTTTATAAACTACCCTAATTGGTGCAGTATGGTTTTTCTATTCGTATTAGTTTCAGAGATAATGGAGACTATAAGATTTTGTAGCCATTTGGCACGCTGAAAAACGCTGAAAATTTGCCAAAAGACACCATCGACAATAACTCCAAAACTAAAACAGCTATTCCGGATTTAACTGCATAGTCTTATTTGCGTTTATAAACTACCCTAAGTGATGCAGTATGGTTTTTCTATTCGTATTAGTTTCAGAGATAATGCAGACTATAGGATTTTGTAGCCATTTGGCACGGTGAAAAAAGCTAAAAATTTGCCAAAAAGATTCCATCGACAATAACTCCAAAACTAAAACAGCTATTCTGGATTAAACTGCATAGTCTTATTTGCGTTTATAAACTACCCTAAGTGATGCAGTATGGTTTTTCTATTCGTATTAGTTTCAGAGATAATGCAGACTATAGGATTTTGTAGCCATTTGGCACGGTGAAAAACGCTAAAAATTTGCCAAAAAGACTCCATCGACAATAACTTCAAAACTAAAACAACTATTCAGTAATTAACTGCATAGTCTTATTTGCGTTTATAAACTACCCTAAGTAATGCAGTATGGTTTTTCTATTCGTATTAGTTTCAGAGATAATGCAGACTATAGGATTTTGTAGCCATTTGGCACGGTGAAAAACGGTAAAAATTTGCCAAAAAGACACCATCGACAACAATAACTCCAAAACTAAAACAGCTATTACGGATTTAACTGCATGGTATTATTTGCGTTTATAAACTACCCTAAGTGATGTAATATGGTTTTTCTATTCGTATTAGTTTCAGAGATAATGCAGACTATAGGATTTTGTAGCCATTTGGCACGGTGAAAAACGCTAAATATTTGCCAAAAAGACACCATCGACAATAACTCCAAAACTAAAACAGCTATTCCGGATTTAACTGCATAGTCTTATTTGCGTTTATAAACTACCCTAAGTGATGCAGTATGGTTTTTCTATTCGTATTAGTTTCAGAGATAATGAAGACTATAGGATTTTGTAGCCATTTGGCACGGTGAAAAACGCTAAATATTTGCCAAAAAGACACCATCGACAATAACTCCAAAACTAAAACAGCTATTCCGGATTTAACTGCATAGTCTTATTTGCGTTTATAAACTACTCTAAGTGATGCAGTATGGTTTTTCTATTCGTATTAGTTTCAGAGATAATGCAGACTATAGGATTTTGTAGCCATTTGGCACGGTGAAAAACGCTAAAAATTTGCCAAAAAGACTCCATCGACAATAAATCAAAAACTAAAACAGCTATTCCGGATTTAACTGCATAGTCTTATTTGCGTTTATAAACTACTCTAAGTGATGCAGTATGGTTTTTCTATTCGTATTAGTTTCAGATATAATGGAGACTATAGGATTTTGTAGCCATTTGGCTCGGTCAAAAACGCTAAAAATTTGCCAAAATGACACCATTGACAATTCCTCCAAAACTAAAACAGCTATTCCGGATTTAACTGCATAGTCTTCTTTGTGTTTATAAACTACCCTAATTGGTGCAGTATGGTTTTTCTATTCGTATTAGTTTCAGAGATAATGGAGACTATAAGATTTTGTAGCCATTTGGCACGGTGAAAAACGCTAAAAATTTGCCAAAAGGACACCAACGGCAATAACTCCAAAACTAAAACAGCTATTCCGGATTTAACTGCATAGTCTCGTTTGCGTTTATAAACTACCCTAAGTGATGCAGTATGGTTTTGCTATTCGTATTAGTTTCAGAGATAATGCAGACTATAGGATTTTGTAGCCATTTGGCACGGTGAAAAACGCTAAAAATTTGCCAAAAAGACTCCATCGACAATAAATCCAAAACTAAAACAGCTATTCCGGATTTAACTGCATAGTCTTATTTGCGTTTATAAACTACCCTAAGTGATGCAGTATGGTTTTGCTATTCGTATTAGTTTCAGAGATAATGCAGACTATAGGATTTTGTAGCCATTTGGCACGGTGAAAAACGCTAAAAATTTGCCAAAAAGATTCCATCGACAATAACTCCAAAACTAAAACAGCTATTCCGGATTTAACTGCATAGTCTTCTTTGTGTTTATAAACTACCCTAATTGGTGCAGTATGGTTTTTCTATTCGTATTAGTTTCAGAGATAATGGAGACTATAAGATTTTGTAGCCATTTGGCACGGTGAAAAACGCTAAAAATTTGCCAAAATGACACCAACGACAATAACTCCAAAACTAAAACAGCTATTCCGGATTTAACTGCATAGTCTCGTTTGCGTTTATAAACTACCCTAAGTGGTGCAGTATGGTTTTTCTATTCGTATTAGTTTCAGAGATAATGCAGACTATAGGATTTTGTAGCCATTTGGCACGGTGAAAAACGCTAAAAATTTGCCAAAAAGACTCCATCGACAATAAATCCAAAACTAAAACAGCTATTCCGGATTTAACTGCATAGTCTTATTTGCGTTTATAAACTACCCTAAGTGATGCAGTATGGTTTTGCTATTCGTATTAGTTTCAGAGATAATGCAGACTATAGGATTTTGTAGCCATTTGGCACGGTGAAAAACGCTAAAAATTTGCCAAAAAGACTCCATCGACAATAAATCCAAAACTAAAACAGCTATTCCGGATTTAACTGCATAGTCTTATTTGCGTTTATAAACTACCCTAAGTGATGCAGTATGGTTTTGCTATTCGTATTAGTTTCAGAGATAATGCAGACTATAGGATTTTGTTGCCATTTGGCACGGTGAAAAAGCTAAAAATTTGCCAAAAAGATTCCATCGACAATAACTCCAAAACTAAAACAGCTATTCCGGATTTAACTGCATAGTCTTCTTTGTGTTTATAAACTACCCTAATTGGTGCAGTATGGTTTTTCTATTCGTATTAGTTTCAGAGATAATGGAGACTATAAGATTTTGTAGCCATTTGGCACGCTGAAAAACGCTGAAAATTTGCCGAAAAGACACCATCGACAATAACTCCAAAACTAAAAGAGCTATTCCTGATTTAACTGCATAGTCTTGTTTTCGTTTATAAACTACCCTAAGTGGTGCAGTATGGTTTTTCTATTCGTATTAGTTTCAGATATAATGGAGACTATAGGATTTTGTAGCCATTTGGCACGGTCAACAACGCTAAAAATTTGCCAAAATGACACCATCGACAATTCCTCCAAAACTAAAACAGCTATTCAGGATTTAACTGCATAGTCTTCTTTGTGTTTATAAACTACCCTAATTGGTGCAGTATGGTTTTTCTATTCGTATTAGTTTCAGAGATAATGGAGACTATAAGATTTTGTAGCCATTTGGCACGCTGAAAAACGCTGAAAATTTGCCGAAAAGACACCATCGACAATAACTCCAAAACTAAAACAGCTATTCCGGATTTAACTGCATAGTCTTATTTGCGTTTATAAACTACCCTAAGTGATGCAGTATGGTTTTTCTATTCGTATTAGTTTCTGAGATAATGCAGACTATAGGATTTTGTAGCCATTTGGCACGGTGAAAAAAGCTAAAAATTTGCCATAAAGATTCCATCGACAATAACTCCAAAACTAAAACAGCTATTCTGGATTAAACTGCATAGTCTTATTTGCGTTTATAAACTACCCTAAGTGATGCAGTATGGTTTTTCTATTCGTATTAGTTTCAGAGATAATGCAGACTATAGGATTTTGTAGCCATTTGGCACGGTGAAAAACGCTAAAAATTTGCCAAAAAGACTCCATCGACAATAACTTCAAAACTAGAACAACTATTCAGTAATTAACTGCATAGTCTTATTTGCGTTTATAAACTACCCTAAGTAATGCAGTATGGTTTTTCTATTCGTATTAGTTTCAGAGATAATGCAGACTATCGGATTTTGTAGCCATTTGGCACGGTGAAAAACGGTAAAAATTTGCCAAAAAGACACCATCGACAACAATAACTCCAAAACTAAAACAGCTATTACGGATTTAACTGCATGGTATTATTTGCGTTTATAAACTACCCTAAGTGATGTAATATGGTTTTTCTATTCGTATTAGTTTCAGAGATAATGCAGACTATAGGATTTTGTAGCCATTTGGCACGGTGAAAAACGCTAAATATTTGCCAAAAAGACACCATCGACAATAACTCCAAAACTAAAACAGCTATTCCGGATTTAACTGCATAGTCTTATTTGCGTTTATAAACTACCCTAAGTGATGCAGTATGGTTTTTCTATTCGTATTAGTTTCAGAGATAATGAAGACTATAGAATTTTGTAGCCATTTGGCACGGTGAAAAACGCTAAATATTTGCCAAAAAGACACCATCGACAATAACTCAAAAACTAAAACAGCTATTCCGGATTTAACTGCATAGTCTTATTTGCGTTTATAAACTACTCTAAGTGATGCAGTATGGTTTTTCTATTCGTATTAGTTTCAGAGATAATGCAGACTATAGGATGTTGTAGCCATTTCACACGGTGAAAAACGCTAAAAATTTGCCAAAAAGACTCCATCGACAATAAATCAAAAACTAAAACAGCTATTCCGGATTTAACTGCATAGTCTTATTTGCGTTTATAAACTACTCTAAGTGATGCAGTATGGTTTTTCTATTCGTATTAGTTTCAGATATAATGGAGACTATAGGATTTTGTAGCCATTTGGCTCGGTCAAAAACGCTAAAAATTTGCCAAAATGACACCATTGACAATTCCTCCAAAACTAAAACAGCTATTCCGGATTTAACTGCATAGTCTTCTTTGTGTTTATAAACTACCCTAATTGGTGCAGTATGGTTTTTCTATTCGTATTAGTTTCAGAGATAATGCAGACTATAGGATTTTGTAGCCATTTGGCACGGTGAAAAACGCTAAAAATTTGCCAAAAAGACTCAATCGACAATAAATCCAAAACTAAAACAGCTATTCCGGATTTAACTGCATAGTCTTATTTGCGTTTATAAACTACCCTAAGTGATGCAGTATGGTTTTGCTATTCGTATTAGTTTCAGAGATAATGCAGACTATAGGATTTTGTAGCCATTTGGCACGGTGAAAAACGCTAAAAATTTGCCAAAAAGACTCCATCGACAATAAATCCAAAACTAAAACAGCTATTCCGGATTTAACTGCATAGTCTTATTTGCGTTTATAAACTACCCTAAGTGATGCAGTATGGTTTTGCTATTCGTATTAGTTTCAGAGATAATGCAGACTATAGGATTTTGTTGCCATTTGGCACGGTGAAAAAAGCTAAAAATTTGCCAAAAAGATTCCATCGACAATAACTCCAAAACTAAAACAGCTATTCCGGATTTAACTGCATAGTCTTCTTTGTGTTTATAAACTACCCTAATTGGTGCAGTATGGTTTTTCTATTCGTATTAGTTTCAGAGATAATGGAGACTATAAGATTTTGTAGCCATTTGGCACGCTGAAAAACGCTGAAAATTTGCCGAAAAGACACCATCGACAATAACTCCAAAACTAAAAGAGCTATTCCTGATTTAACTGCATAGTCTTGTTTTCGTTTATAAACTACCCTAAGTGGTGCAGTATGGTTTTTCTATTCGTATTAGTTTCAGATATAATGGAGACTATAGGATTTTGTAGCCATTTGGCACGGTCAACAACGCTAAAAATTTGCCAAAATGACACCATCGACAATTCCTCCAAAACTAAAACAGCTATTCCGGATTTAACTGCATAGTCTTCTTTGTGTTTATAAACTACCCTAATTGGTGCAGTATGGTTTTTCTATTCGTATTAGTTTCAGAGATAATGGAGACTATAAGATTTTGTAGCCATTTGGCACGCTGAAAAACGCTGAAAATTTGCCGAAAAGACACCATCGACAATAACTCCAAAACTAAAACAGCTATTCCGGATTTAACTGCATAGTCTTATTTGCGTTTATAAACTACCCTAAGTGATGCAGTATGGTTTTGCTATTCGTATTAGTTTCAGAGATAATGCAGACTATAAGATTTTGTAGCCATTTGGCACGGTGAAAAACGCTAAAAATTTGCCAAAAAGACTCCATCGACAATAAATCCAAAACTAAAACAGCTATTCCGGATTTAACTGCATAGTCTTATTTGCGTTTATAAACTACCCTAAGTGATGCAGTATGGTTTTTCTATTCGTATTAGTTTCAGAGATAATGCAGACTATAGGATTTTGTAGCCATTTGGCACGGTGAAAAACGGTAAAAATTTGCCAAAAAGACACCATCGACAACAATAACTCAAAAACTAAAACAGCTATTACGGATTTAACTGCATGGTATTATTTGCGTTTATAAACTACCCTAAGTGATGTAATATGGTTTTTCTATTCGTATTAGTTTCAGAGATAATGCAGACTATAGGATTTTGTAGCCATTTGGCACGGTGAAAAACGCTAAATATTTGCCAAAAAGACACCATCGACAATAACTCCAAAACTAAAACAGCTATTCCGGATTTAACTGCATAGTCTTATTTGCGTTTATAAACTACCCTAAGTGATGCAGTATGGTTTTTCTATTCGTATTAGTTTCAGAGATAATGAAGACTATAGGATTTTGTAGCCATTTGGCACGGTGAAAAACGGTAAAAATTTGCCAAAAAGACACCATCGACAACAATAACTCCAAAACTAAAACAGCTATTCCGGATTTAACTGCATAGTCTTATTTGCGTTTATAAACTACTCTAAGTGATGCAGTATGGTTTTTCTATTCGTATTAGTTTCAGAGATAATGCAGACTATAGGATGTTGTAGCCATTTGGCACGCTGAAAAACGCTGAAAATTAGCCGAAAAGACACCATCGACAATAACTCGAAAACTAAAAGAGCTATTCCGGATTTAACTGCATAGTCTTATTTGCGTTTATAAACTACCCTAATTGGTGCAGTATGGTTTTTCTATTCGTATTAGTTTCAGAGATAATGGAGACTATAGGATTTTGTAGCCATTTGGCACGGTCAACAACGCTAAAAATTTGCCAAAATGACACCATCGACAATTCCTCCAAAACTAAAACAGCTATTCCGGATTTAACTGCATAGTCTTCTTTGTGTTTATAAACTACCCTAATTGGTGCAGTATGGATTTTCTATTCGTATTAGTTTCAGAGATAATGGAGACTATAAGATTTTGTAGCCATTTGGCACGCTGAAAAACGCTGAAAATTTGCCGAAAAGACACCATCGACAATAACTCCAAAACTAAAACAGCTATTCCGGATTTAACTGCATAGTCTTATTTGCGTTTATAAACTACCCTAAGTGATGCAGTATGGTTTTTCTATTCGTATTAGTTTCAGAGATAATGCAGACTATAGGATTTTGTAGCCATTTGGCACGGTGAAAAACGCTAAAAATTTGCCAAAAAGACACCATCGACAACAATAACTCCAAAACTAAAACAGCTATTACGGATTTAACTGCATGGTATTATTTGCGTTTATAAACTACCCTAAGTGATGTAATATGGTTTTTCTATTCGTATTAGTTTCAGAGATAATGCAGACTATAGGATTTTGTAGCCATTTGGCACGGTGAAAAACGCTAAATATTTGCCAAAAAAACACCATCGACAATAACTCCAAAACTAAAACAGCTATTCCGGATTTAACTGCATAGTCTTATTTGCGTTTATAAACTACCCTAAGTGATGCAGTATGGTTTTTCTATTCGTATTAGTTTCAGAGATAATGAAGACTATAGGATTTTGTAGCCATTTGGCACGGTGAAAAACGGTAAAAATTTGCCAAAAAGACACCATCGACAACAATAACTCCAAAACTAAAACAGCTATTACGGATTTAACTGCATGGTATTATTTGCGTTTATAAACTACCCTAAGTGATGTAATATGGTTTTTCTATTCGTATTAGTTTCAGAGATAATGCAGACTATAGGATTTTGTAGCCATTTGGCACGGTGAAAAACGCTAAATATTTGCCAAAAAGACACCATCGACAATAACTCAAAAACTAAAACAGCTATTCCGGATTTAACTGCATAGTCTTATTTGCGTTTATAAACTACTCTAAATGATGCAGTATGGTTTTTCTATTCGTATTAGTTTCAGAGATAATGCAGACTATAGGATGTTGTAGCCATTTCACACGGTGAAAAACGCTAAAAATTTGCCAAAAAGACTCCATCGACAATAAATCAAAAACTAAAACAGCCATTCCGGAATTAACTGCACAGTCTTATTTTCGTTTATAAACTACCCTAAGTGATGCAGTATGGTTTTGCTATTCGTATTAGTTTGAGAGATAATGCAGACTATAGGATTTTGTAGCCAATTGGCACGGTGAAAAACGCTGAAAATTTGCCAAAAAGATTCCATCGACAATAATTCCAAAACTAAAACAGCTATTCCGGATTTAACTGCATAGTCTTATTTGCGTTTATAAACTACCGTAAGTGATAAAGTATGGTTTTTCTATTCGTATTAGTTTCAGATATAATGGAGACTATAGGATTTTGTAGCCATTTGGCACGGTCAAAAACGCTAAAAATTTGCCAAAATGACACCATTGACAATTCCTCCAAAACTAAAACAGCTATTCCGGATTTAACTCCATAGTCTTCTTTGTGTTTATAAACTACCCTAATTGGTGCAGTATGGTTTTTCTATTCGTGTTAGTTTCAGAGATAATGGAGACTATAAGATTTTGTAGCCATTTGGCACGGTGAAAAACGCTAAAAATTTGCCAAAATGACACCAACGGCAATAACTCCAAAACTAAAACAGCTATTCCGGATTTAACTGCATAGTCTCGTTTGCGTTTATAAACTACCCTAAGTGGTGCAGTATGGTTTTTCTATTCGTATTAGTTTCAGAGATAATGCAGACTATAGGATTTTGTAGCCATTTGGCACGGTGAAAAACGCTAAAAATTTGCCAAAAAGACTCCATCGACAATAAATACAAAACTAAAACAGCTATTCCGGATTTAACTGCATAGTCTTATTTGCGTTTATAAACTACCCTAAGTGATGCAGTATGGTTTTGCTATTCGTATTAGTTTCAGAGATAATGCAGACTATAGGATTTTGTTGCCATTTGGCACGGTGAAAAAAGCTAAAAATTTGCCAAAAAGATTCCATCGACAATAACTCAAAAACTAAAACAGCTATTCCGGATTTAACTGCATAGTCTTATTTGCGTTTATAAACTACTCTGAGTGATGCAGTATGGTTTTTCTATTCGTATTAGTTTCAGAGATAATGCAGACTATAGGATGTTGTAGCCATTTCACACGGTGAAAAACGCTAAAAATTTGCCAAAAAGACTCCATCGACAATAAATCAAAAACTAAAACAGCTATTCCGGATTTAACTGCATAGTCTTATTTGCGTTTATAAACTACTCTAAGTGATGCAGTATGGTTTTTCTATTCGTATTAGTTTCAGATATAATGGAGACTATAGGATTTTGTAGCCATTTGGCACGGTCAACAACGCTAAAAATTTGCCAAAATGACACCATCGACAATTCCTCCAAAACTAAAACAGCTATTCCGGATTTAACTGCATAGTCTTCTTTGTGTTTATAAACTACCCTAATTGGTGCAGTATGGTTTTTCTATTCGTATTAGTTTCAGAGATAATGGAGACTATAAGATTTTGTAGTCATTTGGCACGCTGAAAAACGCTGAAAATTTGCCGAAAAGACACCATCGACAATAACTCCAAAACTAAAACAGCTATTCCGGATTTAACTGCATAGTCTTATTTGCGTTTATAAACTACCCTAAGTGATGCAGTATGGTTTTTCTTATCGTATTAGTTTCAGAGATAATGCAGACTATAGGATTTTGTAGCCATTTGGCACGGTGAAAAACGGTAAAAATTTGCCAAAAAGACACCATCGACAACAATAACTCCAAAACTAAAACAGCTATTACGGATTTAACTGCATGGTATTATTTGCGTTTATAAACTACCCTAAGTGATGCAGTATGGTTTTTCTATTCGTATTAGTTTCAGAGATAATGCAGACTATAGGATGTTGTAGCCATTTCACACGGTGAAAAACGCTAAAAATTTGCCAAAAAGACTCCATCGACAATAAATCAAAAACTAAAACAGCTATTCCGGATTTAACTGCATAGTCTTATTTGCGTTTATAAACTACTCTAAGTGATGCAGTATGGTTTTTCTATTCGTATTAGTTTCAGATATAATGGAGACTATAGGATTTTGTAGCCATTTGGCACGGTCAAAAACGCTAAAAATTTGCCAAAATGACACCATTGACAATTCCTCCAAAACTAAAACAGCTATTCCGGATTTAACTGCATAGTCTTCTTTGTGTTTATAAACTACCCTAATTGGTGCAGTATGGTTTTTCTATTCGTATTAGTTTCAGAGATAATGGAGACTATAAGATTTTGTAGCCATTTGGCACGGTGAAAAACGCTAAAAATTTGCCAAAATGACACCAACGGCAATAACTCCAAAACTAAAACAGCTATTCCGGATTTAACTGCATAGTCTTATTTGCGTTTATAAACTACCCTAAGTGATGCAGTATGGTTTTTCTATTCGTATTAGTTTCAGAGATAATGCAGACTATAGGATTTTGTAGCCATTTGGCACGGTGAAAAACGCTAAAAATTTGCCAAAAAGACACCATCGACAACAATAACTCCAAAACTAAAACAGCTATTACGGATTTAACTGCATGGTATTATTTGCGTTTATAAACTACCCTAAGTGATGTAATATGGTTTTTCTATTCGTATTAGTTTCAGAGATAATGCAGACTATAGGATTTTGTAGCCATTTGGCACGGTGAAAAACGCTAAATATTTGCCAAAAAGACACCATCGACAATAACTCCAAAACTAAAACAGCTATTCCGGATTTAACTGCATAGTCTTATTTGCGTTTATAAACTACCCTAAGTGATGCAGTATGGTTTTTCTATTCGTATTAGTTTCAGAGATAATTAAGACTATAGGATTTTGTAGCCATTTGGCACGGTGAAAAACGGTAAAAATTTGCCAAAAAGACACCATCGACAACAATAACTCCAAAACTAAAACAGCTATTACGGATTTAACTGCATGGTATTATTTGCGTTTATAAACTACCCTAAGTGATGTAATATGGTTTTTCTATTCGTATTAGTTTCAGAGATAATGCAGACTATAGGATTTTGTAGCCATTTGGCACGGTGAAAAACGCTAAATATTTGCCAAAAAGACACCATCGACAATAACTCAAAAACTAAAACAGCTATTCCGGATTTAACTGCATAGTCTTATTTGCGTTTATAAACTACTCTAAATGATGCAGTATGGTTTTTCTATTCGTATTAGTTTCAGAGATAATGCAGACTATAGGATGTTGTAGCCATTTCACACGGTGAAAAACGCTAAAAATTTGCCAAAAAGACTCCATCGACAATAAATCAAAAACTAAAACAGCCATTCCGGAATTAACTGCACAGTCTTATTTTCGTTTATAAACTACCCTAAGTGATGCAGTATGGTTTTGCTATTCGTATTAGTTTGAGAGATAATGCAGACTATAGGATTTTGTAGCCATTTGGCACGGTGAAAAACGCTGAAAATTTGCCAAAAAGATTCCATCGACAATAATTCCAAAACTAAAACAGCTATTCCGGATTTAACTGCATAGTCTTATTTGCGTTTATAAACTACCGTAAGTGATAAAGTATGGTTTTTCTATTCGTATTAGTTTCAGATATAATGGAGACTATAGGATTTTGTAGCCATTTGGCACGGTCAAAAACGCTAAAAATTTGCCAAAATGACACCATTGACAATTCCTCCAAAACTAAAACAGCTATTCCGGATTTAACTCCATAGTCTTCTTTGTGTTTATAAACTACCCTAATTGGTGCAGTATGGTTTTTCTATTCGTGTTAGTTTCAGAGATAATGGAGACTATAAGATTTTGTAGCCATTTGGCACGGTGAAAAACGCTAAAAATTTGCCAAAATGACACCAACGGCAATAACTCCAAAACTAAAACAGCTATTCCGGATTTAACTGCATAGTCTCGTTTGCGTTTATAAACTACCCTAAGTGGTGCAGTATGGTTTTTCTATTCGTATTAGTTTCAGAGATAATGCAGACTATAGGATTTTGTAGCCATTTGGCACGGTGAAAAACGCTAAAAATTTGCCAAAAAGACTCCATCGACAATAAATACAAAACTAAAACAGCTATTCCGGATTTAACTGCATAGTCTTATTTGCGTTTATAAACTACCCTAAGTGATGCAGTATGGTTTTGCTATTCGTATTAGTTTCAGAGATAATGCAGACTATAGGATTTTGTAGCCATTTGGCACGGTAAAAAACGGTAAAAATTTGCCAAAAAGACTCCATCGACAATAAATCCAAAACTAAAACAGCTATTCCGGATTTAACTGCATAGTCTTATTTGCGTTTATAAACTACCCTAAGTGATGCAGTATGGTTTTGCTATTCGTATTAGTTTCAGAGATAATGCAGACTATAGGATTTTGTTGCCATTTGGCACGGTGAAAAAAGCTAAAAATTTGCCAAAAAGATTCCATCGACAATAACTCAAAAACTAAAACAGCTATTCCGGATTTAACTGCATAGTCTTATTTGCGTTTATAAACTACTCTAAGTGATGCAGTATGGTTTTTCTATTCGTATTAGTTTCAGAGATAATGCAGACTATAGGATGTTGTAGCCATTTCACACGGTGAAAAACGCTAAAAATTTGCCAAAAAGACTCCATCGACAATAAATCAAAAACTAAAACAGCTATTCCGGATTTAACTGCATAGTCTTATTTGCGTTTATAAACTACTCTAAGTGATGCAGTATGGTTTTTCTATTGGTATTAGTTTTAGATATAATATAGACTATAGGATTTTGTAGCCATTTGGCACGGTCAACAACGCTAAAAATTTGCCAAAATGACACCATCGACAATTCCTCCAAAACTAAAACAGCTATTCCGGATTTAACTGCATAGTCTTCTTTGTGTTTATAAACTACCCTAATTGGTGCAGTATGGTTTTTCTATTCGTATTAGTTTCAGAGATAATGGAGACTATAAGATTTTGTAGCCATTTGGCACGGTGAAAAACGCTAAAAATTTGCCAAAATGACACCAACGGCAATAACTCCAAAACTAAAACAGCTATTCCGGATTTAACTGCATAGTCTTATTTGCGTTTATAAACTACCCTAAGTGATGCAGTATGGTTTTTCTATTCGTATTAGTTTCAGAGATAATGCAGACTATAGGATTTTGTAGCCATTTGGCACGGTGAAAAACGCTAAAAATTTGCCAAAAAGACACCATCGACAACAATAACTCCAAAACTAAAACAGCTATTACGGATTTAACTGCATGGTATTATTTGCGTTTATAAACTACCCTAAGTGATGTAATATGGTTTTTCTATTCGTATTAGTTTCAGAGATAATGCAGACTATAGGATTTTGTAGCCATTTGGCACGGTGAAAAACGCTAAATATTTGCCAAAAAGACACCATCGACAATAACTCCAAAACTAAAACAGCTATTCCGGATTTAACTGCATAGTCTTATTTGCGTTTATAAACTACCCTAAGTGATGCAGTATGGTTTTTCTATTCGTATTAGTTTCAGAGATAATTAAGACTATAGGATTTTGTAGCCATTTGGCACGGTGAAAAACGGTAAAAATTTGCCAAAAAGACACCATCGACAACAATAACTCCAAAACTAAAACAGCTATTACGGATTTAACTGCATGGTATTATTTGCGTTTATAAACTACCCTAAGTGATGTAATATGGTTTTTCTATTCGTATTAGTTTCAGAGATAATGCAGACTATAGGATTTTGTAGCCATTTGGCACGGTGAAAAACGCTAAATATTTGCCAAAAAGACACCATCGACAATAACTCAAAAACTAAAACAGCTATTCCGGATTTAACTGCATAGTCTTATTTGCGTTTATAAACTACTCTAAATGATGCAGTATGGTTTTTCTATTCGTATTAGTTTCAGAGATAATGCAGACTATAGGATGTTGTAGCCATTTCACACGGTGAAAAACGCTAAAAATTTGCCAAAAAGACTCCATCGACAATAAATCAAAAACTAAAACAGCCATTCCGGAATTAACTGCACAGTCTTATTTTCGTTTATAAACTACCCTAAGTGATGCAGTATGGTTTTGCTATTCGTATTAGTTTGAGAGATAATGCAGACTATAGGATTTTGTAGCCATTTGGCACGGTGAAAAACGCTGAAAATTTGCCAAAAAGATTCCATCGACAATAATTCCAAAACTAAAACAGCTATTCCGGATTTAACTGCATAGTCTTATTTGCGTTTATCATCATCATCATCATCATTGTCAACCATTATCAATCCACTGCTGGACGAAGGTCTCCCCAAGTTTCCTCCACAACGGTCTGTCTTGTGCCAGTCTCCTCCATGTCACCCCTGCATACTTTCGAATTTCATCCACCCATCTCCCATGTGGTCTTCTTCTGGGTCTTTTCTTGTCCCTTGGAATCCAATCTAAAATTTCGGCTGTCCATCGATGATCTGTCCTTCTGACAGTATGTCCAGCCCATTGCCATTTCAGGGATTTAACTCTGATCATGATGTCTTCCACTCTTGTCATTTTTCGGATCCACGAGTTCCTCTTCTTATCTCTCCTGGTTACCCCAAGCATGCACCTCTCCATGCTTCTTTGAGTTGTCTGGAGCCTTTGTATGTCTCTTTTAGTTAAGGTCCACGTCTCTGCACCATACGTAAGCACTGGAAGGATGCATTGATCAAACACTTTTCTTTTAAGACATAATGGCATATTGCTCTTGAAAATTATGCTGTTTCTTCCAAAAGCTCTCCAGGCAAGTTTTGTACGCCGATTAATTTCTTCATCAATGTGACCCTCACTTGATATCTGCTGTCCAAGATAAACGAACGTGTCTGTTATCTCCAGCTTTTTTCCATCAATCGATAAATCTTCATTTCTTGTAAAAGCATTGAACATCACTTTTGTCTTCTGAAAGTTCATTTTTAATCCCACTTCTTTACTCTTGTCCGCAAGTTCCTGGATCATACTCTGCAGCTCTGATGGGGTAGTTGCAAAAATGACTACGTCATCAGCAAAACGAAGGTGGGTTAGATAATCTCCATTAATCTTTATCCCCTTGTTTTCCCAGCTCAGCGACTGAAAAACACCCTCCAATGTGGCATTGAAGAGCTTCGGAGATATGGTGTCACCTTGTCTCACTCCCTTTCCAATTTTTACGTGTGTTGTATTTTCAAACAGCCTAATCTTTGCACTTGCATTTTCATAGATGTTATTAATAATATTAATGTATGCATCTTCAATACCGCAGGTTTTCAGAGCCATTGTAACTGCTGATGGTTTCACCGAATCAAAGGCTTTTTCATAATCGATAAAAGCCATGCACAATGGAAGTTCATATTCCCTCGCTCTTTCAATTAGTTCTCTCAGCACGTGGATATGATCTATTGTGCTGTAGCCACTCCTGAATCCAGCTTGTTCTCTCGGTTGAGCCATGTCCAGTGTTACCTTCAAGCGGTGTGAAAGAACTTTAGTGAAGATTTTATAAACTACTGATAGGAGGCTGATAGGTCTGTAGTTTCCGAGATCCTCAATGTCACCTTTCTTATGTAGCAGGATCATTGTAGCGGTGTTCCAATCCTCAGGAATCTTTCCTTCATTAAGGCATCGAGTGAAAATTTGGGCGAGTACTGTTTCGATTTCTCCACTTGCTTCTTGTATGATGTCTACAGTAATTCCATCTTCTCCTGGAGCTTTTCCTCTCTTCATGTTCTTGATTGCATGTGCAACTTCTGCTGGAAGGACTGGAGGAACTCTGGTACTGGTATCTTTCATGATGTCTGGAGTGCATATATCATCCCTTTCATATAATTTGGAGTAGAAATCTTTCACTCTTGTCAAAATTTCTCCTCTATTTCTTGTTACAGAACCATCTTCTTTTCTCAGTGCCATAATCTGTTTTCTTCCCTTACTGAGATGTCCCTTTGCTATCTTTAGGCTTTGGTTGTTTTCAATTGCTTTCCTCACTAGTTCACAGTTGAATTTCCTTACGTCTTCAGTGATACTTTTTCTTACTGTCTTGCATAGCTCTATATATTCCACTTTGGAAGTCACATCTTTAGTTGTCCTCATCTCTCTTTTTTTTTTTGCATCAACATTTTGGTTTTTCCTGATAATTTGTTCACATGCAACTTGTTCTTAGACCCAGCTAATTTTGTTGCTGTTTCCATAAGAGCTTTGGTTACTTTTCTGTTAACTTCAGAGATGTCCACTTCTTCCGATGTTAGGCCTTCTAAAGCAGAGAACCTGTTCTTCAGTTCTAACTTGAAGGTATTATGGTGTTTTTTAAGGTTGGTTATGTCAATAGATTTTGTTTGTCTTATGAGCTTGCCACGTTCAAGTTTAGTGTTGAGGTGCATCTTACATCTCACCAATCTATGGTCACTACCTGTGTTGAACTTGTTTAGCACACTGCAGTCTTCTATGACGAATTTTTTGTTACACATAATAAAATCAATTTCACTTGTCGTCCCATTTGGATGTCTCCATGTCCATTTCCTGTGTGGCTTTTTCTTGAAGAAGGAGTTCAAGATGAAAAACCCTTCTGCCTCTGCAAACTCAACGAGAGTATTTTCACGCTGGTTTCTGTTGCCATGACCGAATTTACCTACTGAAGTTTCATTCTGTTGCTGTTGCCCTATTTTTGCATTGAAATCTCCCATAATTATTTTCAAGTGCTGCTTACCTTTATTATTTAGATGACAAATTTCCTCATAAAATTCTTCAATTTCTTCTTCAGGATGACTTGTGGTGGGTGCATAAGTTTGAATAATCTGAGCCTGGTATCTTTTCGAGAGTTGGATAACAAGTCGTGCAGCTCTGTCAGAGGAACTTTCAACTTCTACAACTTTATCCTTCAGTTTCTTGTTTATAAACTACCGTAAGTGATAAAGTATGGTTTTTCTATTCGTATTAGTTTCAGATATAATGGAGACTATAGGATTTTGTAGCCATTTGGCACGGTCAAAAACGCTAAAAATTTGCCAAAATGACACCATTGAAAATTCCTCCAAAACTAAAACAGCTATTCCGGATTTAACTCCATAGTCTTCTTTGTGTTTATAAACTACCCTAATTGGTGCAGTATGGTTTTTCTATTCATGTTAGTTTCAGAGATAATGGAGACTATAAGATTTTGTAGCCATTTGGCACGGTGAAAAACGCTAAAAATTTGCCAAAATGACACCAACGGCAATAACTCCAAAACTAAAACAGCTATTCCGGATTTAACTGCATAGTCTCGTTTGCGTTTATAAACTACCCTAAGTGGTGCAGTATGGTTTTTCTATTCGTATTAGTTTCAGAGATAATGCAGACTATAGGATTTTGTAGCCATTTGGCACGGTGAAAAACGCTAAAAATTTGCCAAAAAGACTCCATCGACAATAAATACAAAACTAAAACAGCTATTCCGGATTTAACTGCATAGTCTTATTTGCGTTTATAAACTACCCTAAGTGATGCAGTATGGTTTTGCTATTCGTATTAGTTTCAGAGATAATGCAGACTATAGGATTTTGTTGCCATTTGGCACGGTGAAAAAAGCTAAAAATTTGCCAAAAAGATTCCATCGACAATAACTCAAAAACTAAAACAGCTATTCCGGATTTAACTGCATAGTCTTATTTGCGTTTATAAACTACTCTGAGTGATGCAGTATGGTTTTTCTATTCGTATTAGTTTCAGAGATAATGCAGACTATAGGATGTTGTAGCCATTTCACACGGTGAAAAACGCTAAAAATTTGCCAAAAAGACTCCATCGACAATAAATCAAAAACTAAAACAGCTATTCCGGATTTAACTGCATAGTCTTATTTGCGTTTATAAACTACTCTAAGTGATGCAGTATGGTTTTTCTATTCGTATTAGTTTCAGATATAATGGAGACTATAGGATTTTGTAGCCATTTGGCACGGTCAACAACGCTAAAAATTTGCCAAAATGACACCATCGACAATTCCTCCAAAACTAAAACAGCTATTCCGGATTTAACTGCATAGTCTTCTTTGTGTTTATAAACTACCCTAATTGGTGCAGTATGGTTTTTCTATTCGTATTAGTTTCAGAGATAATGGAGACTATAAGATTTTGTAGTCATTTGGCACGCTGAAAAACGCTGAAAATTTGCCGAAAAGACACCATCGACAATAACTCCAAAACTAAAACAGCTATTCCGGATTTAACTGCATAGTCTTATTTGCGTTTATAAACTACCCTAAGTGATGCAGTATGGTTTTTCTTATCGTATTAGTTTCAGAGATAATGCAGACTATAGGATTTTGTAGCCATTTGGCACGGTGAAAAACGGTAAAAATTTGCCAAAAAGACACCATCGACAACAATAACTCCAAAACTAAAACAGCTATTACGGATTTAACTGCATGGTATTATTTGCGTTTATAAACTACCCTAAGTGATGTAATATGGTTTTTCTATTCGTATTAGTTTCAGAGATAATGCAGACTATAGGATTTTGTAGCCATTTGGCACGGTGAAAAACGCTAAATATTTGCCAAAAAGACACCATCGACAATAACTCAAAAACTAAAACAGCTATTCCGGATTTAACTGCATAGTCTTATTTGCGTTTATAAACTACTCTAAATGATGCAGTATGGTTTTTCTATTCGTATTAGTTTCAGAGATAATGCAGACTATAGGATGTTGTAGCCATTTCACACGGTGAAAAACGCTAAAAATTTGCCAAAAAGACTCCATCGACAATAAATCAAAAACTAAAACAGCTATTCCGGAATTAACTGCACAGTCTTATTTTCGTTTATAAACTACCCTAAGTGATGCAGTATGGTTTTGCTATTCGTATTAGTTTGAGAGATAATGCAGACTATAGGATTTTGTAGCCATTTGGCACGGTGAAAAACGCTGAAAATTTGCCAAAAAGATTCCATCGACAATAATTCCAAAACTAAAACAGCTATTCCGGATTTAACTGCATAGTCTTATTTGCGTTTATCATCATCATCATCATCATTGTCAACCATTATCAATCCACTGCTGGACGAAGGTCTCCCCAAGTTTCCTCCACAACGGTCTGTCTTGTGCCAGTCTCCTCCATGTCACCCCTGCATACTTTCGAATTTCATCCACCCATCTCCCATGTGGTCTTCTTCTGGGTCTTTTCTTGTCCCTTGGAATCCAATCTAAAATTTCGGCTGTCCATCGATGATCTGTCCTTCTGACAGTATGTCCAGCCCATTGCCATTTCAGGGATTTAACTCTGATCATGATGTCTTCCACTCTTGTCATTTTTCGGATCCACGAGTTCCTCTTCTTATCTCTCCTGGTTACCCCAAGCATGCACCTCTCCATGCTTCTTTGAGTTGTCTGGAGCCTTTGTATGTCTCTTTTAGTTAAGGTCCACGTCTCTGCACCATACGTAAGCACTGGAAGGATGCATTGATCAAACACTTTTCTTTTAAGACATAATGGCATATTGCTCTTGAAAATTATGCTGTTTCTTCCAAAAGCTCTCCAGGCAAGTTTTGTACGCCGATTAATTTCTTCATCAATGTGACCCTCACTTGATATCTGCTGTCCAAGATAAACGAACGTGTCTGTTATCTCCAGCTTTTTTCCATCAATCGATAAATCTTCATTTCTTGTAAAAGCATTGAACATCACTTTTGTCTTCTGAAAGTTCATTTTTAATCCCACTTCTTTACTCTTGTCCGCAAGTTCCTGGATCATACTCTGCAGCTCTGATGGGGTAGTTGCAAAAATGACTACGTCATCAGCAAAACGAAGGTGGGTTAGATAATCTCCATTAATCTTTATCCCCTTGTTTTCCCAGCTCAGCGACTGAAAAACACCCTCCAATGTGGCATTAAAGAGCTTCGGAGATATGGTGTCACCTTGTCTCACTCCCTTTCCAATTTTTACGTGTGTTGTATTTTCAAACAGCCTAATCTTTGCACTTGCATTTTCATAGATGTTATTAATAATATTAATGTATGCATCTTCAATACCGCAGGTTTTCAGAGCCATTGTAACTGCTGATGGTTTCACCGAATCAAAGGCTTTTTCATAATCGATAAAAGCCATGCACAATGGAAGTTCATATTCCCTCGCTCTTTCAATTAGTTCTCTCAGCACGTGGATATGATCTATTGTGCTGTAGCCACTCCTGAATCCAGCTTGTTCTCTCGGTTGAGCCATGTCCAGTGTTACCTTCAAGCGGTGTGAAAGAACTTTAGTGAAGATTTTATAAACTACTGATAGGAGGCTGATAGGTCTGTAGTTTCCGAGATCCTCAATGTCACCTTTCTTATGTAGCAGGATCATTGTAGCGGTGTTCCAATCCTCAGGAATCTTTCCTTCATTAAGGCATCGAGTGAAAATTTGGGCGAGTACTGTTTCGATTTCTCCACTTGCTTCTTGTATGATGTCTACAGTAATTCCATCTTCTCCTGGAGCTTTTCCTCTCTTCATGTTCTTGATTGCATGTGCAACTTCTGCTGGAAGGACTGGAGGAACTCTGGTACTGGTATCTTTCATGATGTCTGGAGTGCATATATCATCCCTTTCATATAATTTGGAGTAGAAATCTTTCACTCTTGTCAAAATTTCTCCTCTATTTCTTGTTACAGAACCATCTTCTTTTCTCAGTGCCATAATCTGTTTTCTTCCCTTACTGAGATGTCCCTTTGCTATCTTTAGGCTTTGGTTGTTTTCAATTGCTTTCCTCACTAGTTCACAGTTGAATTTCCTTACGTCTTCAGTGATACTTTTTCTTACTGTCTTGCATAGCTCTATATATTCCACTTTGGAAGTCACATCTTTAGTTGTCCTCATCTCTCTTTTTTTTTGCATCAACATTTTGGTTTTTCCTGATAATTTGTTCACATGCAACTTGTTCTTAGACCCAGCTAATTTTGTTGCTGTTTCCATAAGAGCTTTGGTTACTTTTCTGTTAACTTCAGAGATGTCCACTTCTTCCGATGTTAGGCCTTCTAAAGCAGAGAACCTGTTCTTCAGTTCTAACTTGAAGGTATTATGGTGTTTTTTAAGGTTGGTTATGTCAATAGATTTTGTTTGTCTTATGAGCTTGCCACGTTCAAGTTTAGTGTTGAGGTGCATCTTACATCTCACCAATCTATGGTCACTACCTGTGTTGAACTTGTTTAGCACACTGCAGTCTTCTATGACGAATTTTTTGTTACACATAATAAAATCAATTTCACTTGTCGTCCCATTTGGATGTCTCCATGTCCATTTCTTGTGTGGCTTTTTCTTGAAGAAGGAGTTCAAGATGAAAAACCCTTCTGCCTCTGCAAACTCAACGAGAGTATTTTCACGCTGGTTTCTGTTGCCATGACCGAATTTACCTACTGAAGTTTCATTCTGTTGCTGTTGCCCTATTTTTGCATTGAAATCTCCCATAATTATTTTCAAGTGCTGCTTACCTTTATTATTTAGATGACAAATTTCCTCATAAAATTCTTCAATTTCTTCTTCAGGATGACTTGTGGTGGGTGCATAAGTTTGAATAATCTGAGCCTGGTATCTTTTCGAGAGTTGGATAACAAGTCGTGCAGCTCTGTCAGAGGAACTTTCAAATTCTACAACTTTATCCTTCAGTTTCTTGTTTATAAACTACCGTAAGTGATGCAGTATGGTTTTTCTATTCGTATTAGTTTCAGATATAATGGAGACTATAGGATTTTGTAGCCATTTGGCACGGTCAAAAACGCTAAAAATTTGCCAAAATGACACCATTGACAATAACTCCAAAACTAAAACAGCTATTCCGGATTTAACTGCCATAGTCTTATTTGTGTTTATAAACTACCCTAATTGGTGCAGTATGGTTTTTCTATTCATGTATTAGTTTCAGAGATAATGGAGACTATAAGATTTTGTAGCCATTTGGCACGGTGAAAAACGCTAAAAATTTGCCAAAATGACACCAACGGCAATAACTCCAAAACTAAAACAGCTATTCCGGATTTAACTGCATAGTCTCGTTTGCGTTTATAAACTACCCTAAGTGGTGCAGTATGGTTTTTCTATTCGTATTAGTTTCAGAGATAATGCAGACTATAGGATTTTGTAGCCATTTGGCACGGTGAAAAACGCTAAAAATTTGCCAAAAAGACTCCATCGACAATAAATACAAAACTAAAACAGCTATTCCGGATTTAACTGCATAGTCTTATTTGCGTTTATAAACTACCCTAAGTGATGCAGTATGGTTTTGCTATTCGTATTAGTTTCAGAGATAATGCAGACTATAGGATTTTGTTGCCATTTGGCACGGTGAAAAAAGCTAAAAATTTGCCAAAAAGATTCCATCGACAATAACTCAAAAACTAAAACAGCTATTCCGGATTTAACTGCATAGTCTTATTTGCGTTTATAAACTACTCTGAGTGATGCAGTATGGTTTTTCTATTCGTATTAGTTTCAGAGATAATGCAGACTATAGGATGTTGTAGCCATTTCACACGGTGAAAAACGCTAAAAATTTGCCAAAAAGACTCCATCGACAATAACTCCAAAACTAAAACAGCTATTCCGGATTTAACTGCATAGTCTTATTTGCGTTTATAAACTACTCTAAGTGATGCAGTATGGTTTTTCTATTCGTATTAGTTTCAGATATAATGGAGACTATAGGATTTTGTAGCCATTTGGCACGGTCAACAACGCTAAAAATTTGCCAAAATGACACCATCGACAATTCCTCCAAAACTAAAACAGCTATTCCGGATTTAACTGCATAGTCTTATTTGCGTTTATAAACTACCCTAATTGGTGCAGTATGGTTTTTCTATTCGTATTAGTTTCAGAGATAATGGAGACTATAAGATTTTGTAGTCCATTTGGCACGCTGAAAAACGCTGAAAATTTGCCGAAAAGACACCATCGACAATAACTCCAAAACTAAAACAGCTATTCCGGATTTAACTGCATAGTCTTATTTGCGTTTATAAACTACCCTAAGTGATGCAGTATGGTTTTTCTTATTCGTATTAGTTTCAGAGATAATGCAGACTATAGGATTTTGTAGCCATTTGGCACGGTGAAAAACGCTAAAAATTTGCCAAAAAGACACCATCGACAACAATAACTCCAAAACTAAAACAGCTATTACGGATTTAACTGCATAGTCTTATTTGCGTTTATAAACTACCCTAAGTGATGCAGTATGGTTTTTCTATTCGTATTAGTTTCAGAGATAATGCAGACTATAGGATGTTGTAGCCATTTCACACGGTGAAAAACGCTAAAAATTTGCCAAAAAGACACCATCGACAATAAATCCAAAAACTAAAACAGCTATTCCGGATTTAACTGCATAGTCTTATTTGCGTTTATAAACTACTCTAAATGATGCAGTATGGTTTTTCTATTCGTATTAGTTTCAGAGATAATGCAGACTATAGGATGTTGTAGCCATTTCACACGGTGAAAAACGCTAAAAATTTGCCAAAAAGACTCCATCGACAATAAATCCAAAAACTAAAACAGCTATTCCGGAATTTAACTGCACAGTCTTATTTGCGTTTATAAACTACCCTAAGTGATGCAGTATGGTTTTGCTATTCGTATTAGTTTGAGAGATAATGCAGACTATAGGATTTTGTAGCCATTTGGCACGGTGAAAAACGCTGAAAATTTGCCAAAAAGATTCCATCGACAATAACTCCAAAACTAAAACAGCTATTCCGGATTTAACTGCATAGTCTTATTTGCGTTTATCATCATCATCATCATCATTGTCAACCATTATCAATCCACTGCTGGACGAAGGTCTCCCCAAGTTTCCTCCACAACGGTCTGTCTTGTGCCAGTCTCCTCCATGTCACCCCTGCATACTTTCGAATTTCATCCACCCATCTCCCATGTGGTCTTCTTCTGGGTCTTTCTTGTCCCTTGGAATCCAATCTAAAATTTCGGCTGTCCATCGATGATCTGTCCTTCTGACAGTATGTCCAGCCCATTGCCATTTCAGGGATTTAACTCTCTGATCATGATGTCTTCCACTCTTGTCATTTTTCGGATCCACGAGTTCCTCTTCTTATCTCTCCTGGTTACCCCAAGCATGCACCTCTCCATGCTTCTTTGAGTTGTCTGGAGCCTTTGTATGTCTCTTTTAGTTAAGGTCCACGTCTCTGCACCATACGTAAGCACTGGAAGGATGCATTGATCAAACACTTTTCTTTTAAGACATAATGGCATATTGCTCTTGAAAATTATGCTGTTTCTTCCAAAAGCTCTCCAGGCAAGTTTTGTACGCCGATTAATTTCTTCATCAATGTGACCCTCACTTGATATCTGCTGTCCAAGATAAACGAACGTGTCTGTTATCTCCAGCTTTTTTCCATCAATCGATAAATCTTCATTTCTTGTAAAAGCATTGAACATCACTTTTGTCTTCTGAAAGTTCATTTTTAATCCCACTTCTTTACTCTTGTCCGCAAGTTCCTGGATCATACTCTGCAGCTCTGATGGGGTAGTTGCAAAAATGACTACGTCATCAGCAAAACGAAGGTGGGTTAGATAATCTCCATTAATCTTTATCCCCTTGTTTTCCCAGCTCAGCGACTGAAAAACACCCTCCAATGTGGCATTAAAGAGCTTCGGAGATATGGTGTCACCTTGTCTCACTCCCTTTCCAATTTTTACGTGTGTTGTATTTTCAAACAGCCTAATCTTTGCACTTGCATTTTCATAGATGTTATTAATAATATTAATGTATGCATCTTCAATACCGCAGGTTTTCAGAGCCATTGTAACTGCTGATGGTTTCACCGAATCAAAGGCTTTTTCATAATCGATAAAAGCCATGCACAATGGAAGTTCATATTCCCTCGCTCTTTCAATTAGTTCTCTCAGCACGTGGATATGATCTATTGTGCTGTAGCCACTCCTGAATCCAGCTTGTTCTCTCGGTTGAGCCATGTCCAGTGTTACCTTCAAGCGGTGTGAAAGAACTTTAGTGAAGATTTTATAAACTACTGATAGGAGGCTGATAGGTCTGTAGTTTCCGAGATCCTCAATGTCACCTTTCTTATGTAGCAGGATCATTGTAGCGGTGTTCCAATCCTCAGGAATCTTTCCTTCATTAAGGCATCGAGTGAAAATTTGGGCGAGTACTGTTTCGATTTCTCCACTTGCTTCTTGTATGATGTCTACAGTAATTCCATCTTCTCCTGGAGCTTTTCCTCTCTTCATGTTCTTGATTGCATGTGCAACTTCTGCTGGAAGGACTGGAGGAACTCTGGTACTGGTATCTTTCATGATGTCTGGAGTGCATATATCATCCCTTTTCATATAATTTGGAGTAGAAATCTTTCACTCTTGTCAAAATTTCTCCTCTATTTCTTGTTACAGAACCATCTTCTTTTCTCAGTGCCATAATCTGTTTTCTTCCCCTTACTGAGATGTCCCTTTGCTATCTTTAGGCTTTGGTTGTTTTCAATTGCTTTCCTCACTAGTTCACAGTTGAATTTCCTTACGTCTTCAGTGATACTTTTTCTTACTGTCTTGCATAGCTCTATATATTCCACTTTGGAAGTCACATCTTTAGTTGTCCTCATCTCTCTTTTTTTTTGCATCAACATTTTGGTTTTTCCTGATAATTTGTTCACATGCAACTTGTTCTTAGACCCAGCTAATTTTGTTGCTGTTTCCATAAGAGCTTTGGTTACTTTTCTGTTAACTTCAGAGATGTCCACTTCTTCCGATGTTAGGCCTTCTAAAGCAGAGAACCTGTTCTTCAGTTCTAACTTGAAGGTATTATGGTGTTTTTTAAGGTTGGTTATGTCAATAGATTTTGTTTGTCTTATGAGCTTGCCACGTTCAAGTTTAGTGTTGAGGTGCATCTTACATCTCACCAATCTATGGTCACTACCTGTGTTGAACTTGTTTAGCACACTGCAGTCTTCTATGACGAATTTTTTGTTACACATAATAAAATCAATTTCACTTGTCGTCCCATTTGGATGTCTCCATGTCCATTTCCTGTGTGGCTTTTTCTTGAAGAAGGAGTTCAAGATGAAAAACCCTTCTGCCTCTGCAAACTCAACGAGAGTATTTTCACGCTGGTTTCTGTTGCCATGACCGAATTTACCTACTGAAGTTTCATTCTGTTGCTGTTGCCCTATTTTTGCATTGAAATCTCCCATAATTATTTTCAAGTGCTGCTTACCTTTATTATTTAGATGACAAATTTCCTCATAAAATTCTTCAATTTCTTCTTCAGGATGACTTGTGGTGGGTGCATAAGTTTGAATAATCTGAGCCTGGTATCTTTTCGAGAGTTGGATAACAAGTCGTGCAGCTCTGTCAGAGGAACTTTCAACTTCTACAACTTTATCCTTCAGTTTCTTGTTTATAAACTACCGTAAGTGATGCAGTATGGTTTTTCTATTCGTATTAGTTTCAGAGATAATGCAGACTATAGGATTTTGTAGCCATTTGGCACGGTGAAAAACGCTAAAAATTTGCCAAAAAGACACCATCGACAATAACTCCAAAACTAAAACAGCTATTCCGGATTTAACTGCATAGTCTTATTTGCGTTTATAAACTACCCTAAGTGATGCAGTATGGTTTTTCTATTCGTATTAGTTTCAGAGATAATGCAGACTATAGGATTTTGTAGCCATTTGGCACGGTGAAAAACGCTAAAAATTTGCCAAAAAGACACCATCGACAATAACTCCAAAACTAAAACAGCTATTCCGGATTTAACTGCATAGTCTTATTTGCGTTTATAAACTACCCTAAGTGATGCAGTATGGTTTTTCTATTCGTATTAGTTTCAGAGATAATGCAGACTATAGGATTTTGTAGCCATTTGGCACGGTGAAAAACGCTAAAAATTTGCCAAAAAGACACCATCGACAATAACTCCAAAACTAAAACAGCTATTCCGGATTTAACTGCATAGTCTTATTTGCGTTTATAAACTACCCTAAGTGATGCAGTATGGTTTTTCTATTCGTATTAGTTTCAGAGATAATGCAGACTATAGGATTTTGTAGCCATTTGGCACGGTGAAAAACGCTAAAAATTTGCCAAAAAGACACCATCGACAATAACTCCAAAACTAAAACAGCTATTCCGGATTTAACTGCATAGTCTTATTTGCGTTTATAAACTACCCTAAGTGATGCAGTATGGTTTTTCTATTCGTATTAGTTTCAGAGATAATGCAGACTATAGGATTTTGTAGCCATTTGGCACGGTGAAAAACGCTAAAAATTTGCCAAAAAGACACCATCGACAATAACTCCAAAACTAAAACAGCTATTCCGGATTTAACTGCATAGTCTTATTTGCGTTTATAAACTACCCTAAGTGATGCAGTATGGTTTTTCTATTCGTATTAGTTTCAGAGATAATGCAGACTATAGGATTTTGTAGCCATTTGGCACGGTGAAAAACGCTAAAAATTTGCCAAAAAGACACCATCGACAATAACTCCAAAACTAAAACAGCTATTCCGGATTTAACTGCATAGTCTTATTTGCGTTTATAAACTACCCTAAGTGATGCAGTATGGTTTTTCTATTCGTATTAGTTTCAGAGATAATGCAGACTATAGGATTTTGTAGCCATTTGGCACGGTGAAAAACGCTAAAAATTTGCCAAAAAGACACCATCGACAATAACTCCAAAACTAAAACAGCTATTCCGGATTTAACTGCATAGTCTTATTTGCGTTTATAAACTACCCTAAGTGATGCAGTATGGTTTTTCTATTCGTATTAGTTTCAGAGATAATGCAGACTATAGGATTTTGTAGCCATTTGGCACGGTGAAAAACGCTAAAAATTTGCCAAAAAGACACCATCGACAATAACTCCAAAACTAAAACAGCTATTCCGGATTTAACTGCATAGTCTTATTTGCGTTTATAAACTACCCTAAGTGATGCAGTATGGTTTTTCTATTCGTATTAGTTTCAGAGATAATGCAGACTATAGGATTTTGTAGCCATTTGGCACGGTGAAAAACGCTAAAAATTTGCCAAAAAGACACCATCGACAATAACTCCAAAACTAAAACAGCTATTCCGGATTTAACTGCATAGTCTTATTTGCGTTTATAAACTACCCTAAGTGATGCAGTATGGTTTTTCTATTCGTATTAGTTTCAGAGATAATGCAGACTATAGGATTTTGTAGCCATTTGGCACGGTGAAAAACGCTAAAAATTTGCCAAAAAGACACCATCGACAATAACTCCAAAACTAAAACAGCTATTCCGGATTTAACTGCATAGTCTTATTTGCGTTTATAAACTACCCTAAGTGATGCAGTATGGTTTTTCTATTCGTATTAGTTTCAGAGATAATGCAGACTATAGGATTTTGTAGCCATTTGGCACGGTGAAAAACGCTAAAAATTTGCCAAAAAGACACCATCGACAATAACTCCAAAACTAAAACAGCTATTCCGGATTTAACTGCATAGTCTTATTTGCGTTTATAAACTACCCTAAGTGATGCAGTATGGTTTTTCTATTCGTATTAGTTTCAGAGATAATGCAGACTATAGGATTTTGTAGCCATTTGGCACGGTGAAAAACGCTAAAAATTTGCCAAAAAGACACCATCGACAATAACTCCAAAACTAAAACAGCTATTCCGGATTTAACTGCATAGTCTTATTTGCGTTTATAAACTACCCTAAGTGATGCAGTATGGTTTTTCTATTCGTATTAGTTTCAGAGATAATGCAGACTATAGGATTTTGTAGCCATTTGGCACGGTGAAAAACGCTAAAAATTTGCCAAAAAGACACCATCGACAATAACTCCAAAACTAAAACAGCTATTCCGGATTTAACTGCATAGTCTTATTTGCGTTTATAAACTACCCTAAGTGATGCAGTATGGTTTTTCTATTCGTATTAGTTTCAGAGATAATGCAGACTATAGGATTTTGTAGCCATTTGGCACGGTGAAAAACGCTAAAAATTTGCCAAAAAGACACCATCGACAATAACTCCAAAACTAAAACAGCTATTCCGGATTTAACTGCATAGTCTTATTTGCGTTTATAAACTACCCTAAGTGATGCAGTATGGTTTTTCTATTCGTATTAGTTTCAGAGATAATGCAGACTATAGGATTTTGTAGCCATTTGGCACGGTGAAAAACGCTAAAAATTTGCCAAAAAGACACCATCGACAATAACTCCAAAACTAAAACAGCTATTCCGGATTTAACTGCATAGTCTTATTTGCGTTTATAAACTACCCTAAGTGATGCAGTATGGTTTTTCTATTCGTATTAGTTTCAGAGATAATGCAGACTATAGGATTTTGTAGCCATTTGGCACGGTGAAAAACGCTAAAAATTTGCCAAAAAGACACCATCGACAATAACTCCAAAACTAAAACAGCTATTCCGGATTTAACTGCATAGTCTTATTTGCGTTTATAAACTACCCTAAGTGATGCAGTATGGTTTTTCTATTCGTATTAGTTTCAGAGATAATGCAGACTATAGGATTTTGTAGCCATTTGGCACGGTGAAAAACGCTAAAAATTTGCCAAAAAGACACCATCGACAATAACTCCAAAACTAAAACAGCTATTCCGGATTTAACTGCATAGTCTTATTTGCGTTTATAAACTACCCTAAGTGATGCAGTATGGTTTTTCTATTCGTATTAGTTTCAGAGATAATGCAGACTATAGGATTTTGTAGCCATTTGGCACGGTGAAAAACGCTAAAAATTTGCCAAAAAGACACCATCGACAATAACTCCAAAACTAAAACAGCTATTCCGGATTTAACTGCATAGTCTTATTTGCGTTTATAAACTACCCTAAGTGATGCAGTATGGTTTTTCTATTCGTATTAGTTTCAGAGATAATGCAGACTATAGGATTTTGTAGCCATTTGGCACGGTGAAAAACGCTAAAAATTTGCCAAAAAGACACCATCGACAATAACTCCAAAACTAAAACAGCTATTCCGGATTTAACTGCATAGTCTTATTTGCGTTTATAAACTACCCTAAGTGATGCAGTATGGTTTTTCTATTCGTATTAGTTTCAGAGATAATGCAGACTATAGGATTTTGTAGCCATTTGGCACGGTGAAAAACGCTAAAAATTTGCCAAAAAGACACCATCGACAATAACTCCAAAACTAAAACAGCTATTCCGGATTTAACTGCATAGTCTTATTTGCGTTTATAAACTACCCTAAGTGATGCAGTATGGTTTTTCTATTCGTATTAGTTTCAGAGATAATGCAGACTATAGGATTTTGTAGCCATTTGGCACGGTGAAAAACGCTAAAAATTTGCCAAAAAGACACCATCGACAATAACTCCAAAACTAAAACAGCTATTCCGGATTTAACTGCATAGTCTTATTTGCGTTTATAAACTACCCTAAGTGATGCAGTATGGTTTTTCTATTCGTATTAGTTTCAGAGATAATGCAGACTATAGGATTTTGTAGCCATTTGGCACGGTGAAAAACGCTAAAAATTTGCCAAAAAGACACCATCGACAATAACTCCAAAACTAAAACAGCTATTCCGGATTTAACTGCATAGTCTTATTTGCGTTTATAAACTACCCTAAGTGATGCAGTATGGTTTTTCTATTCGTATTAGTTTCAGAGATAATGCAGACTATAGGATTTTGTAGCCATTTGGCACGGTGAAAAACGCTAAAAATTTGCCAAAAAGACACCATCGACAATAACTCCAAAACTAAAACAGCTATTCCGGATTTAACTGCATAGTCTTATTTGCGTTTATAAACTACCCTAAGTGATGCAGTATGGTTTTTCTATTCGTATTAGTTTCAGAGATAATGCAGACTATAGGATTTTGTAGCCATTTGGCACGGTGAAAAACGCTAAAAATTTGCCAAAAAGACACCATCGACAATAACTCCAAAACTAAAACAGCTATTCCGGATTTAACTGCATAGTCTTATTTGCGTTTATAAACTACCCTAAGTGATGCAGTATGGTTTTTCTATTCGTATTAGTTTCAGAGATAATGCAGACTATAGGATTTTGTAGCCATTTGGCACGGTGAAAAACGCTAAAAATTTGCCAAAAAGACACCATCGACAATAACTCCAAAACTAAAACAGCTATTCCGGATTTAACTGCATAGTCTTATTTGCGTTTATAAACTACCCTAAGTGATGCAGTATGGTTTTTCTATTCGTATTAGTTTCAGAGATAATGCAGACTATAGGATTTTGTAGCCATTTGGCACGGTGAAAAACGCTAAAAATTTGCCAAAAAGACACCATCGACAATAACTCCAAAACTAAAACAGCTATTCCGGATTTAACTGCATAGTCTTATTTGCGTTTATAAACTACCCTAAGTGATGCAGTATGGTTTTTCTATTCGTATTAGTTTCAGAGATAATGCAGACTATAGGATTTTGTAGCCATTTGGCACGGTGAAAAACGCTAAAAATTTGCCAAAAAGACACCATCGACAATAACTCCAAAACTAAAACAGCTATTCCGGATTTAACTGCATAGTCTTATTTGCGTTTATAAACTACCCTAAGTGATGCAGTATGGTTTTTCTATTCGTATTAGTTTCAGAGATAATGCAGACTATAGGATTTTGTAGCCATTTGGCACGGTGAAAAACGCTAAAAATTTGCCAAAAAGACACCATCGACAATAACTCCAAAACTAAAACAGCTATTCCGGATTTAACTGCATAGTCTTATTTGCGTTTATAAACTACCCTAAGTGATGCAGTATGGTTTTTCTATTCGTATTAGTTTCAGAGATAATGCAGACTATAGGATTTTGTAGCCATTTGGCACGGTGAAAAACGCTAAAAATTTGCCAAAAAGACACCATCGACAATAACTCCAAAACTAAAACAGCTATTCCGGATTTAACTGCATAGTCTTATTTGCGTTTATAAACTACCCTAAGTGATGCAGTATGGTTTTTCTATTCGTATTAGTTTCAGAGATAATGCAGACTATAGGATTTTGTAGCCATTTGGCACGGTGAAAAACGCTAAAAATTTGCCAAAAAGACACCATCGACAATAACTCCAAAACTAAAACAGCTATTCCGGATTTAACTGCATAGTCTTATTTGCGTTTATAAACTACCCTAAGTGATGCAGTATGGTTTTTCTATTCGTATTAGTTTCAGAGATAATGCAGACTATAGGATTTTGTAGCCATTTGGCACGGTGAAAAACGCTAAAAATTTGCCAAAAAGACACCATCGACAATAACTCCAAAACTAAAACAGCTATTCCGGATTTAACTGCATAGTCTTATTTGCGTTTATAAACTACCCTAAGTGATGCAGTATGGTTTTTCTATTCGTATTAGTTTCAGAGATAATGCAGACTATAGGATTTTGTAGCCATTTGGCACGGTGAAAAACGCTAAAAATTTGCCAAAAAGACACCATCGACAATAACTCCAAAACTAAAACAGCTATTCCGGATTTAACTGCATAGTCTTATTTGCGTTTATAAACTACCCTAAGTGATGCAGTATGGTTTTTCTATTCGTATTAGTTTCAGAGATAATGCAGACTATAGGATTTTGTAGCCATTTGGCACGGTGAAAAACGCTAAAAATTTGCCAAAAAGACACCATCGACAATAACTCCAAAACTAAAACAGCTATTCCGGATTTAACTGCATAGTCTTATTTGCGTTTATAAACTACCCTAAGTGATGCAGTATGGTTTTTCTATTCGTATTAGTTTCAGAGATAATGCAGACTATAGGATTTTGTAGCCATTTGGCACGGTGAAAAACGCTAAAAATTTGCCAAAAAGACACCATCGACAATAACTCCAAAACTAAAACAGCTATTCCGGATTTAACTGCATAGTCTTATTTGCGTTTATAAACTACCCTAAGTGATGCAGTATGGTTTTTCTATTCGTATTAGTTTCAGAGATAATGCAGACTATAGGATTTTGTAGCCATTTGGCACGGTGAAAAACGCTAAAAATTTGCCAAAAAGACACCATCGACAATAACTCCAAAACTAAAACAGCTATTCCGGATTTAACTGCATAGTCTTATTTGCGTTTATAAACTACCCTAAGTGATGCAGTATGGTTTTTCTATTCGTATTAGTTTCAGAGATAATGCAGACTATAGGATTTTGTAGCCATTTGGCACGGTGAAAAACGCTAAAAATTTGCCAAAAAGACACCATCGACAATAACTCCAAAACTAAAACAGCTATTCCGGATTTAACTGCATAGTCTTATTTGCGTTTATAAACTACCCTAAGTGATGCAGTATGGTTTTTCTATTCGTATTAGTTTCAGAGATAATGCAGACTATAGGATTTTGTAGCCATTTGGCACGGTGAAAAACGCTAAAAATTTGCCAAAAAGACACCATCGACAATAACTCCAAAACTAAAACAGCTATTCCGGATTTAACTGCATAGTCTTATTTGCGTTTATAAACTACCCTAAGTGATGCAGTATGGTTTTTCTATTCGTATTAGTTTCAGAGATAATGCAGACTATAGGATTTTGTAGCCATTTGGCACGGTGAAAAACGCTAAAAATTTGCCAAAAAGACACCATCGACAATAACTCCAAAACTAAAACAGCTATTCCGGATTTAACTGCATAGTCTTATTTGCGTTTATAAACTACCCTAAGTGATGCAGTATGGTTTTTCTATTCGTATTAGTTTCAGAGATAATGCAGACTATAGGATTTTGTAGCCATTTGGCACGGTGAAAAACGCTAAAAATTTGCCAAAAAGACACCATCGACAATAACTCCAAAACTAAAACAGCTATTCCGGATTTAACTGCATAGTCTTATTTGCGTTTATAAACTACCCTAAGTGATGCAGTATGGTTTTTCTATTCGTATTAGTTTCAGAGATAATGCAGACTATAGGATTTTGTAGCCATTTGGCACGGTGAAAAACGCTAAAAATTTGCCAAAAAGACACCATCGACAATAACTCCAAAACTAAAACAGCTATTCCGGATTTAACTGCATAGTCTTATTTGCGTTTATAAACTACCCTAAGTGATGCAGTATGGTTTTTCTATTCGTATTAGTTTCAGAGATAATGCAGACTATAGGATTTTGTAGCCATTTGGCACGGTGAAAAACGCTAAAAATTTGCCAAAAAGACACCATCGACAATAACTCCAAAACTAAAACAGCTATTCCGGATTTAACTGCATAGTCTTATTTGCGTTTATAAACTACCCTAAGTGATGCAGTATGGTTTT
Organism: Macrothele yani; assembly: GCA_039090855.1. Lineage (NCBI taxonomy): Eukaryota > Metazoa > Arthropoda > Arachnida > Araneae > Macrothelidae > Macrothele > Macrothele yani. Next base: position 39,759,875 of record CM077031.1, read on the forward strand.
TCTATTCGTATTAGTTTCAGAGATAATGCAGACTATAGGATTTTGTAGCCATTTGGCACGGTGAAAAACGCTAAAAATTTGCCAAAAAGACACCATCGACAATAACTCCAAAACTAAAACAGCTATTCCGGATTTAACTGCATAGTCTTATTTGCGTTTATAAACTACCCTAAGTGATGCAGTATGGTTTTTCTATTCGTATTAGTTTCAGAGATAATGCAGACTATAGGATTTTGTAGCCATTTGGCACGGTGAAAAACGCTAAAAATTTGCCAAAAAGACACCATCGACAATAACTCCAAAACTAAAACAGCTATTCCGGATTTAACTGCATAGTCTTATTTGCGTTTATAAACTACCCTAAGTGATGCAGTATGGTTTTTCTATTCGTATTAGTTTCAGAGATAATGCAGACTATAGGATTTTGTAGCCATTTGGCACGGTGAAAAACGCTAAAAATTTGCCAAAAAGACACCATCGACAATAACTCCAAAACTAAAACAGCTATTCCGGATTTAACTGCATAGTCTTATTTGCGTTTATAAACTACCCTAAGTGATGCAGTATGGTTTTTCTATTCGTATTAGTTTCAGAGATAATGCAGACTATAGGATTTTGTAGCCATTTGGCACGGTGAAAAACGCTAAAAATTTGCCAAAAAGACACCATCGACAATAACTCCAAAACTAAAACAGCTATTCCGGATTTAACTGCATAGTCTTATTTGCGTTTATAAACTACCCTAAGTGATGCAGTATGGTTTTTCTATTCGTATTAGTTTCAGAGATAATGCAGACTATAGGATTTTGTAGCCATTTGGCACGGTGAAAAACGCTAAAAATTTGCCAAAAAGACACCATCGACAATAACTCCAAAACTAAAACAGCTATTCCGGATTTAACTGCATAGTCTTATTTGCGTTTATAAACTACCCTAAGTGATGCAGTATGGTTTTTCTATTCGTATTAGTTTCAGAGATAATGCAGACTATAGGATTTTGTAGCCATTTGGCACGGTGAAAAACGCTAAAAATTTGCCAAAAAGACACCATCGACAATAACTCCAAAACTAAAACAGCTATTCCGGATTTAACTGCATAGTCTTATTTGCGTTTATAAACTACCCTAAGTGATGCAGTATGGTTTTTCTATTCGTATTAGTTTCAGAGATAATGCAGACTATAGGATTTTGTAGCCATTTGGCACGGTGAAAAACGCTAAAAATTTGCCAAAAAGACACCATCGACAATAACTCCAAAACTAAAACAGCTATTCCGGATTTAACTGCATAGTCTTATTTGCGTTTATAAACTACCCTAAGTGATGCAGTATGGTTTTTCTATTCGTATTAGTTTCAGAGATAATGCAGACTATAGGATTTTGTAGCCATTTGGCACGGTGAAAAACGCTAAAAATTTGCCAAAAAGACACCATCGACAATAACTCCAAAACTAAAACAGCTATTCCGGATTTAACTGCATAGTCTTATTTGCGTTTATAAACTACCCTAAGTGATGCAGTATGGTTTTTCTATTCGTATTAGTTTCAGAGATAATGCAGACTATAGGATTTTGTAGCCATTTGGCACGGTGAAAAACGCTAAAAATTTGCCAAAAAGACACCATCGACAATAACTCCAAAACTAAAACAGCTATTCCGGATTTAACTGCATAGTCTTATTTGCGTTTATAAACTACCCTAAGTGATGCAGTATGGTTTTTCTATTCGTATTAGTTTCAGAGATAATGCAGACTATAGGATTTTGTAGCCATTTGGCACGGTGAAAAACGCTAAAAATTTGCCAAAAAGACACCATCGACAATAACTCCAAAACTAAAACAGCTATTCCGGATTTAACTGCATAGTCTTATTTGCGTTTATAAACTACCCTAAGTGATGCAGTATGGTTTTTCTATTCGTATTAGTTTCAGAGATAATGCAGACTATAGGATTTTGTAGCCATTTGGCACGGTGAAAAACGCTAAAAATTTGCCAAAAAGACACCATCGACAATAACTCCAAAACTAAAACAGCTATTCCGGATTTAACTGCATAGTCTTATTTGCGTTTATAAACTACCCTAAGTGATGCAGTATGGTTTTTCTATTCGTATTAGTTTCAGAGATAATGCAGACTATAGGATTTTGTAGCCATTTGGCACGGTGAAAAACGCTAAAAATTTGCCAAAAAGACACCATCGACAATAACTCCAAAACTAAAACAGCTATTCCGGATTTAACTGCATAGTCTTATTTGCGTTTATAAACTACCCTAAGTGATGCAGTATGGTTTTTCTATTCGTATTAGTTTCAGAGATAATGCAGACTATAGGATTTTGTAGCCATTTGGCACGGTGAAAAACGCTAAAAATTTGCCAAAAAGACACCATCGACAATAACTCCAAAACTAAAACAGCTATTCCGGATTTAACTGCATAGTCTTATTTGCGTTTATAAACTACCCTAAGTGATGCAGTATGGTTTTTCTATTCGTATTAGTTTCAGAGATAATGCAGACTATAGGATTTTGTAGCCATTTGGCACGGTGAAAAACGCTAAAAATTTGCCAAAAAGACACCATCGACAATAACTCCAAAACTAAAACAGCTATTCCGGATTTAACTGCATAGTCTTATTTGCGTTTATAAACTACCCTAAGTGATGCAGTATGGTTTTTCTATTCGTATTAGTTTCAGAGATAATGCAGACTATAGGATTTTGTAGCCATTTGGCACGGTGAAAAACGCTAAAAATTTGCCAAAAAGACACCATCGACAATAACTCCAAAACTAAAACAGCTATTCCGGATTTAACTGCATAGTCTTATTTGCGTTTATAAACTACCCTAAGTGATGCAGTATGGTTTTTCTATTCGTATTAGTTTCAGAGATAATGCAGACTATAGGATTTTGTAGCCATTTGGCACGGTGAAAAACGCTAAAAATTTGCCAAAAAGACACCATCGACAATAACTCCAAAACTAAAACAGCTATTCCGGATTTAACTGCATAGTCTTATTTGCGTTTATAAACTACCCTAAGTGATGCAGTATGGTTTTTCTATTCGTATTAGTTTCAGAGATAATGCAGACTATAGGATTTTGTAGCCATTTGGCACGGTGAAAAACGCTAAAAATTTGCCAAAAAGACACCATCGACAATAACTCCAAAACTAAAACAGCTATTCCGGATTTAACTGCATAGTCTTATTTGCGTTTATAAACTACCCTAAGTGATGCAGTATGGTTTTTCTATTCGTATTAGTTTCAGAGATAATGCAGACTATAGGATTTTGTAGCCATTTGGCACGGTGAAAAACGCTAAAAATTTGCCAAAAAGACACCATCGACAATAACTCCAAAACTAAAACAGCTATTCCGGATTTAACTGCATAGTCTTATTTGCGTTTATAAACTACCCTAAGTGATGCAGTATGGTTTTTCTATTCGTATTAGTTTCAGAGATAATGCAGACTATAGGATTTTGTAGCCATTTGGCACGGTGAAAAACGCTAAAAATTTGCCAAAAAGACACCATCGACAATAACTCCAAAACTAAAACAGCTATTCCGGATTTAACTGCATAGTCTTATTTGCGTTTATAAACTACCCTAAGTGATGCAGTATGGTTTTTCTATTCGTATTAGTTTCAGAGATAATGCAGACTATAGGATTTTGTAGCCATTTGGCACGGTGAAAAACGCTAAAAATTTGCCAAAAAGACACCATCGACAATAACTCCAAAACTAAAACAGCTATTCCGGATTTAACTGCATAGTCTTATTTGCGTTTATAAACTACCCTAAGTGATGCAGTATGGTTTTTCTATTCGTATTAGTTTCAGAGATAATGCAGACTATAGGATTTTGTAGCCATTTGGCACGGTGAAAAACGCTAAAAATTTGCCAAAAAGACACCATCGACAATAACTCCAAAACTAAAACAGCTATTCCGGATTTAACTGCATAGTCTTATTTGCGTTTATAAACTACCCTAAGTGATGCAGTATGGTTTTTCTATTCGTATTAGTTTCAGAGATAATGCAGACTATAGGATTTTGTAGCCATTTGGCACGGTGAAAAACGCTAAAAATTTGCCAAAAAGACACCATCGACAATAACTCCAAAACTAAAACAGCTATTCCGGATTTAACTGCATAGTCTTATTTGCGTTTATAAACTACCCTAAGTGATGCAGTATGGTTTTTCTATTCGTATTAGTTTCAGAGATAATGCAGACTATAGGATTTTGTAGCCATTTGGCACGGTGAAAAACGCTAAAAATTTGCCAAAAAGACACCATCGACAATAACTCCAAAACTAAAACAGCTATTCCGGATTTAACTGCATAGTCTTATTTGCGTTTATAAACTACCCTAAGTGATGCAGTATGGTTTTTCTATTCGTATTAGTTTCAGAGATAATGCAGACTATAGGATTTTGTAGCCATTTGGCACGGTGAAAAACGCTAAAAATTTGCCAAAAAGACACCATCGACAATAACTCCAAAACTAAAACAGCTATTCCGGATTTAACTGCATAGTCTTATTTGCGTTTATAAACTACCCTAAGTGATGCAGTATGGTTTTTCTATTCGTATTAGTTTCAGAGATAATGCAGACTATAGGATTTTGTAGCCATTTGGCACGGTGAAAAACGCTAAAAATTTGCCAAAAAGACACCATCGACAATAACTCCAAAACTAAAACAGCTATTCCGGATTTAACTGCATAGTCTTATTTGCGTTTATAAACTACCCTAAGTGATGCAGTATGGTTTTTCTATTCGTATTAGTTTCAGAGATAATGCAGACTATAGGATTTTGTAGCCATTTGGCACGGTGAAAAACGCTAAAAATTTGCCAAAAAGACACCATCGACAATAACTCCAAAACTAAAACAGCTATTCCGGATTTAACTGCATAGTCTTATTTGCGTTTATAAACTACCCTAAGTGATGCAGTATGGTTTTTCTATTCGTATTAGTTTCAGAGATAATGCAGACTATAGGATTTTGTAGCCATTTGGCACGGTGAAAAACGCTAAAAATTTGCCAAAAAGACACCATCGACAATAACTCCAAAACTAAAACAGCTATTCCGGATTTAACTGCATAGTCTTATTTGCGTTTATAAACTACCCTAAGTGATGCAGTATGGTTTTTCTATTCGTATTAGTTTCAGAGATAATGCAGACTATAGGATTTTGTAGCCATTTGGCACGGTGAAAAACGCTAAAAATTTGCCAAAAAGACACCATCGACAATAACTCCAAAACTAAAACAGCTATTCCGGATTTAACTGCATAGTCTTATTTGCGTTTATAAACTACCCTAAGTGATGCAGTATGGTTTTTCTATTCGTATTAGTTTCAGAGATAATGCAGACTATAGGATTTTGTAGCCATTTGGCACGGTGAAAAACGCTAAAAATTTGCCAAAAAGACACCATCGACAATAACTCCAAAACTAAAACAGCTATTCCGGATTTAACTGCATAGTCTTATTTGCGTTTATAAACTACCCTAAGTGATGCAGTATGGTTTTTCTATTCGTATTAGTTTCAGAGATAATGCAGACTATAGGATTTTGTAGCCATTTGGCACGGTGAAAAACGCTAAAAATTTGCCAAAAAGACACCATCGACAATAACTCCAAAACTAAAACAGCTATTCCGGATTTAACTGCATAGTCTTATTTGCGTTTATAAACTACCCTAAGTGATGCAGTATGGTTTTTCTATTCGTATTAGTTTCAGAGATAATGCAGACTATAGGATTTTGTAGCCATTTGGCACGGTGAAAAACGCTAAAAATTTGCCAAAAAGACACCATCGACAATAACTCCAAAACTAAAACAGCTATTCCGGATTTAACTGCATAGTCTTATTTGCGTTTATAAACTACCCTAAGTGATGCAGTATGGTTTTTCTATTCGTATTAGTTTCAGAGATAATGCAGACTATAGGATTTTGTAGCCATTTGGCACGGTGAAAAACGCTAAAAATTTGCCAAAAAGACACCATCGACAATAACTCCAAAACTAAAACAGCTATTCCGGATTTAACTGCATAGTCTTATTTGCGTTTATAAACTACCCTAAGTGATGCAGTATGGTTTTTCTATTCGTATTAGTTTCAGAGATAATGCAGACTATAGGATTTTGTAGCCATTTGGCACGGTGAAAAACGCTAAAAATTTGCCAAAAAGACACCATCGACAATAACTCCAAAACTAAAACAGCTATTCCGGATTTAACTGCATAGTCTTATTTGCGTTTATAAACTACCCTAAGTGATGCAGTATGGTTTTTCTATTCGTATTAGTTTCAGAGATAATGCAGACTATAGGATTTTGTAGCCATTTGGCACGGTGAAAAACGCTAAAAATTTGCCAAAAAGACACCATCGACAATAACTCCAAAACTAAAACAGCTATTCCGGATTTAACTGCATAGTCTTATTTGCGTTTATAAACTACCCTAAGTGATGCAGTATGGTTTTTCTATTCGTATTAGTTTCAGAGATAATGCAGACTATAGGATTTTGTAGCCATTTGGCACGGTGAAAAACGCTAAAAATTTGCCAAAAAGACACCATCGACAATAACTCCAAAACTAAAACAGCTATTCCGGATTTAACTGCATAGTCTTATTTGCGTTTATAAACTACCCTAAGTGATGCAGTATGGTTTTTCTATTCGTATTAGTTTCAGAGATAATGCAGACTATAGGATTTTGTAGCCATTTGGCACGGTGAAAAACGCTAAAAATTTGCCAAAAAGACACCATCGACAATAACTCCAAAACTAAAACAGCTATTCCGGATTTAACTGCATAGTCTTATTTGCGTTTATAAACTACCCTAAGTGATGCAGTATGGTTTTTCTATTCGTATTAGTTTCAGAGATAATGCAGACTATAGGATTTTGTAGCCATTTGGCACGGTGAAAAACGCTAAAAATTTGCCAAAAAGACACCATCGACAATAACTCCAAAACTAAAACAGCTATTCCGGATTTAACTGCATAGTCTTATTTGCGTTTATAAACTACCCTAAGTGATGCAGTATGGTTTTTCTATTCGTATTAGTTTCAGAGATAATGCAGACTATAGGATTTTGTAGCCATTTGGCACGGTGAAAAACGCTAAAAATTTGCCAAAAAGACACCATCGACAATAACTCCAAAACTAAAACAGCTATTCCGGATTTAACTGCATAGTCTTATTTGCGTTTATAAACTACCCTAAGTGATGCAGTATGGTTTTTCTATTCGTATTAGTTTCAGAGATAATGCAGACTATAGGATTTTGTAGCCATTTGGCACGGTGAAAAACGCTAAAAATTTGCCAAAAAGACACCATCGACAATAACTCCAAAACTAAAACAGCTATTCCGGATTTAACTGCATAGTCTTATTTGCGTTTATAAACTACCCTAAGTGATGCAGTATGGTTTTTCTATTCGTATTAGTTTCAGAGATAATGCAGACTATAGGATTTTGTAGCCATTTGGCACGGTGAAAAACGCTAAAAATTTGCCAAAAAGACACCATCGACAATAACTCCAAAACTAAAACAGCTATTCCGGATTTAACTGCATAGTCTTATTTGCGTTTATAAACTACCCTAAGTGATGCAGTATGGTTTTTCTATTCGTATTAGTTTCAGAGATAATGCAGACTATAGGATTTTGTAGCCATTTGGCACGGTGAAAAACGCTAAAAATTTGCCAAAAAGACACCATCGACAATAACTCCAAAACTAAAACAGCTATTCCGGATTTAACTGCATAGTCTTATTTGCGTTTATAAACTACCCTAAGTGATGCAGTATGGTTTTTCTATTCGTATTAGTTTCAGAGATAATGCAGACTATAGGATTTTGTAGCCATTTGGCACGGTGAAAAACGCTAAAAATTTGCCAAAAAGACACCATCGACAATAACTCCAAAACTAAAACAGCTATTCCGGATTTAACTGCATAGTCTTATTTGCGTTTATAAACTACCCTAAGTGATGCAGTATGGTTTTTCTATTCGTATTAGTTTCAGAGATAATGCAGACTATAGGATTTTGTAGCCATTTGGCACGGTGAAAAACGCTAAAAATTTGCCAAAAAGACACCATCGACAATAACTCCAAAACTAAAACAGCTATTCCGGATTTAACTGCATAGTCTTATTTGCGTTTATAAACTACCCTAAGTGATGCAGTATGGTTTTTCTATTCGTATTAGTTTCAGAGATAATGCAGACTATAGGATTTTGTAGCCATTTGGCACGGTGAAAAACGCTAAAAATTTGCCAAAAAGACACCATCGACAATAACTCCAAAACTAAAACAGCTATTCCGGATTTAACTGCATAGTCTTATTTGCGTTTATAAACTACCCTAAGTGATGCAGTATGGTTTTTCTATTCGTATTAGTTTCAGAGATAATGCAGACTATAGGATTTTGTAGCCATTTGGCACGGTGAAAAACGCTAAAAATTTGCCAAAAAGACACCATCGACAATAACTCCAAAACTAAAACAGCTATTCCGGATTTAACTGCATAGTCTTATTTGCGTTTATAAACTACCCTAAGTGATGCAGTATGGTTTTTCTATTCGTATTAGTTTCAGAGATAATGCAGACTATAGGATTTTGTAGCCATTTGGCACGGTGAAAAACGCTAAAAATTTGCCAAAAAGACACCATCGACAATAACTCCAAAACTAAAACAGCTATTCCGGATTTAACTGCATAGTCTTATTTGCGTTTATAAACTACCCTAAGTGATGCAGTATGGTTTTTCTATTCGTATTAGTTTCAGAGATAATGCAGACTATAGGATTTTGTAGCCATTTGGCACGGTGAAAAACGCTAAAAATTTGCCAAAAAGACACCATCGACAATAACTCCAAAACTAAAACAGCTATTCCGGATTTAACTGCATAGTCTTATTTGCGTTTATAAACTACCCTAAGTGATGCAGTATGGTTTTTCTATTCGTATTAGTTTCAGAGATAATGCAGACTATAGGATTTTGTAGCCATTTGGCACGGTGAAAAACGCTAAAAATTTGCCAAAAAGACACCATCGACAATAACTCCAAAACTAAAACAGCTATTCCGGATTTAACTGCATAGTCTTATTTGCGTTTATAAACTACCCTAAGTGATGCAGTATGGTTTTTCTATTCGTATTAGTTTCAGAGATAATGCAGACTATAGGATTTTGTAGCCATTTGGCACGGTGAAAAACGCTAAAAATTTGCCAAAAAGACACCATCGACAATAACTCCAAAACTAAAACAGCTATTCCGGATTTAACTGCATAGTCTTATTTGCGTTTATAAACTACCCTAAGTGATGCAGTATGGTTTTTCTATTCGTATTAGTTTCAGAGATAATGCAGACTATAGGATTTTGTAGCCATTTGGCACGGTGAAAAACGCTAAAAATTTGCCAAAAAGACACCATCGACAATAACTCCAAAACTAAAACAGCTATTCCGGATTTAACTGCATAGTCTTATTTGCGTTTATAAACTACCCTAAGTGATGCAGTATGGTTTTTCTATTCGTATTAGTTTCAGAGATAATGCAGACTATAGGATTTTGTAGCCATTTGGCACGGTGAAAAACGCTAAAAATTTGCCAAAAAGACACCATCGACAATAACTCCAAAACTAAAACAGCTATTCCGGATTTAACTGCATAGTCTTATTTGCGTTTATAAACTACCCTAAGTGATGCAGTATGGTTTTTCTATTCGTATTAGTTTCAGAGATAATGCAGACTATAGGATTTTGTAGCCATTTGGCACGGTGAAAAACGCTAAAAATTTGCCAAAAAGACACCATCGACAATAACTCCAAAACTAAAACAGCTATTCCGGATTTAACTGCATAGTCTTATTTGCGTTTATAAACTACCCTAAGTGATGCAGTATGGTTTTTCTATTCGTATTAGTTTCAGAGATAATGCAGACTATAGGATTTTGTAGCCATTTGGCACGGTGAAAAACGCTAAAAATTTGCCAAAAAGACACCATCGACAATAACTCCAAAACTAAAACAGCTATTCCGGATTTAACTGCATAGTCTTATTTGCGTTTATAAACTACCCTAAGTGATGCAGTATGGTTTTTCTATTCGTATTAGTTTCAGAGATAATGCAGACTATAGGATTTTGTAGCCATTTGGCACGGTGAAAAACGCTAAAAATTTGCCAAAAAGACACCATCGACAATAACTCCAAAACTAAAACAGCTATTCCGGATTTAACTGCATAGTCTTATTTGCGTTTATAAACTACCCTAAGTGATGCAGTATGGTTTTTCTATTCGTATTAGTTTCAGAGATAATGCAGACTATAGGATTTTGTAGCCATTTGGCACGGTGAAAAACGCTAAAAATTTGCCAAAAAGACACCATCGACAATAACTCCAAAACTAAAACAGCTATTCCGGATTTAACTGCATAGTCTTATTTGCGTTTATAAACTACCCTAAGTGATGCAGTATGGTTTTTCTATTCGTATTAGTTTCAGAGATAATGCAGACTATAGGATTTTGTAGCCATTTCGCACGGTGAAAAACGCTAAAAATTTGCCAAAAAGACACCATCGACAATAACTCCAAAACTAAAACAGCTATTCCGGATTTAACTGCATAGTCTTATTTGCGTTTATAAACTACCCTAAGTGATGCAGTATGGTTTTTCTATTCGTATTAGTTTCAGAGATAATGCAGACTATAGGATTTTGTAGCCATTTGGCACGGTGAAAAACGCTAAAAATTTGCCAAAAAGACACCATCGACAATAACTCCAAAACTAAAACAGCTATTCCGGATTTAACTGCATAGTCTTATTTGCGTTTATAAACTACCCTAAGTGATGCAGTATGGTTTTTCTATTCGTATTAGTTTCAGAGATAATGCAGACTATAGGATTTTGTAGCCATTTGGCACGGTGAAAAACGCTAAAAATTTGCCAAAAAGACACCATCGACAATAACTCCAAAACTAAAACAGCTATTCCGGATTTAACTGCATAGTCTTATTTGCGTTTATAAACTACCCTAAGTGATGCAGTATGGTTTTTCTATTCGTATTAGTTTCAGAGATAATGCAGACTATAGGATTTTGTAGCCATTTCGCACGGTGAAAAACGCTAAAAATTTGCCAAAAAGACACCATCGACAATAACTCCAAAACTAAAACAGCTATTCCGGATTTAACTGCATAGTCTTATTTGCGTTTATAAACTACCCTAAGTGATGCAGTATGGTTTTTCTATTCGTATTAGTTTCAGAGATAATGCAGACTATAGGATTTTGTAGCCATTTGGCACGGTGAAAAACGCTAAAAATTTGCCAAAAAGACACCATCGACAATAACTCCAAAACTAAAACAGCTATTCCGGATTTAACTGCATAGTCTTATTTGCGTTTATAAACTACCCTAAGTGATGCAGTATGGTTTTTCTATTCGTATTAGTTTCAGAGATAATGCAGACTATAGGATTTTGTAGCCATTTGGCACGGTGAAAAACGCTAAAAATTTGCCAAAAAGACACCATCGACAATAACTCCAAAACTAAAACAGCTATTCCGGATTTAACTGCATAGTCTTATTTGCGTTTATAAACTACCCTAAGTGATGCAGTATGGTTTTTCTATTCGTATTAGTTTCAGAGATAATGCAGACTATAGGATTTTGTAGCCATTTGGCACGGTGAAAAACGCTAAAAATTTGCCAAAAAGACACCATCGACAATAACTCCAAAACTAAAACAGCTATTCCGGATTTAACTGCATAGTCTTATTTGCGTTTATAAACTACCCTAAGTGATGCAGTATGGTTTTTCTATTCGTATTAGTTTCAGAGATAATGCAGACTATAGGATTTTGTAGCCATTTGGCACGGTGAAAAACGCTAAAAATTTGCCAAAAAGACACCATCGACAATAACTCCAAAACTAAAACAGCTATTCCGGATTTAACTGCATAGTCTTATTTGCGTTTATAAACTACCCTAAGTGATGCAGTATGGTTTTTCTATTCGTATTAGTTTCAGAGATAATGCAGACTATAGGATTTTGTAGCCATTTGGCACGGTGAAAAACGCTAAAAATTTGCCAAAAAGACACCATCGACAATAACTCCAAAACTAAAACAGCTATTCCGGATTTAACTGCATAGTCTTATTTGCGTTTATAAACTACCCTAAGTGATGCAGTATGGTTTTTCTATTCGTATTAGTTTCAGAGATAATGCAGACTATAGGATTTTGTAGCCATTTGGCACGGTGAAAAACGCTAAAAATTTGCCAAAAAGACACCATCGACAATAACTCCAAAACTAAAACAGCTATTCCGGATTTAACTGCATAGTCTTATTTGCGTTTATAAACTACCCTAAGTGATGCAGTATGGTTTTTCTATTCGTATTAGTTTCAGAGATAATGCAGACTATAGGATTTTGTAGCCATTTGGCACGGTGAAAAACGCTAAAAATTTGCCAAAAAGACACCATCGACAATAACTCCAAAACTAAAACAGCTATTCCGGATTTAACTGCATAGTCTTATTTGCGTTTATAAACTACCCTAAGTGATGCAGTATGGTTTTTCTATTCGTATTAGTTTCAGAGATAATGCAGACTATAGGATTTTGTAGCCATTTCGCACGGTGAAAAACGCTAAAAATTTGCCAAAAAGACACCATCGACAATAACTCCAAAACTAAAACAGCTATTCCGGATTTAACTGCATAGTCTTATTTGCGTTTATAAACTACCCTAAGTGATGCAGTATGGTTTTTCTATTCGTATTAGTTTCAGAGATAATGCAGACTATAGGATTTTGTAGCCATTTGGCACGGTGAAAAACGCTAAAAATTTGCCAAAAAGACACCATCGACAATAACTCCAAAACTAAAACAGCTATTCCGGATTTAACTGCATAGTCTTATTTGCGTTTATAAACTACCCTAAGTGATGCAGTATGGTTTTTCTATTCGTATTAGTTTCAGAGATAATGCAGACTATAGGATTTTGTAGCCATTTGGCACGGTGAAAAACGCTAAAAATTTGCCAAAAAGACACCATCGACAATAACTCCAAAACTAAAACAGCTATTCCGGATTTAACTGCATAGTCTTATTTGCGTTTATAAACTACCCTAAGTGATGCAGTATGGTTTTTCTATTCGTATTAGTTTCAGAGATAATGCAGACTATAGGATTTTGTAGCCATTTGGCACGGTGAAAAACGCTAAAAATTTGCCAAAAAGACACCATCGACAATAACTCCAAAACTAAAACAGCTATTCCGGATTTAACTGCATAGTCTTATTTGCGTTTATAAACTACCCTAAGTGATGCAGTATGGTTTTTCTATTCGTATTAGTTTCAGAGATAATGCAGACTATAGGATTTTGTAGCCATTTGGCACGGTGAAAAACGCTAAAAATTTGCCAAAAAGACACCATCGACAATAACTCCAAAACTAAAACAGCTATTCCGGATTTAACTGCATAGTCTTATTTGCGTTTATAAACTACCCTAAGTGATGCAGTATGGTTTTTCTATTCGTATTAGTTTCAGAGATAATGCAGACTATAGGATTTTGTAGCCATTTGGCACGGTGAAAAACGCTAAAAATTTGCCAAAAAGACACCATCGACAATAACTCCAAAACTAAAACAGCTATTCCGGATTTAACTGCATAGTCTTATTTGCGTTTATAAACTACCCTAAGTGATGCAGTATGGTTTTTCTATTCGTATTAGTTTCAGAGATAATGCAGACTATAGGATTTTGTAGCCATTTGGCACGGTAAAACGCTAAAAATTTGCCAAAAAGACACCATCGACAATAACTCCAAAACTAAAACAGCTATTCCGGATTTAACTGCATAGTCTTATTTGCGTTTATAAACTACCCTAAGTGATGCAGTATGGTTTTTCTATTCGTATTAGTTTCAGAGATAATGCAGACTATAGGATTTTGTAGCCATTTGGCACGGTGAAAAACGCTAAAAATTTGCCAAAAAGACACCATCGACAATAACTCCAAAACTAAAACAGCTATTCCGGATTTAACTGCATAGTCTTATTTGCGTTTATAAACTACCCTAAGTGATGCAGTATGGTTTTTCTATTCGTATTAGTTTCAGAGATAATGCAGACTATAGGATTTTGTAGCCATTTGGCACGGTGAAAAACGCTAAAAATTTGCCAAAAAGACACCATCGACAATAACTCCAAAACTAAAACAGCTATTCCGGATTTAACTGCATAGTCTTATTTGCGTTTATAAACTACCCTAAGTGATGCAGTATGGTTTTTCTATTCGTATTAGTTTCAGAGATAATGCAGACTATAGGATTTTGTAGCCATTTCGCACGGTGAAAAACGCTAAAAATTTGCCAAAAAGACACCATCGACAATAACTCCAAAACTAAAACAGCTATTCCGGATTTAACTGCATAGTCTTATTTGCGTTTATAAACTACCCTAAGTGATGCAGTATGGTTTTTCTATTCGTATTAGTTTCAGAGATAATGCAGACTATAGGATTTTGTAGCCATTTGGCACGGTGAAAAACGCTAAAAATTTGCCAAAAAGACACCATCGACAATAACTCCAAAACTAAAACAGCTATTCCGGATTTAACTGCATAGTCTTATTTGCGTTTATAAACTACCCTAAGTGATGCAGTATGGTTTTTCTATTCGTATTAGTTTCAGAGATAATGCAGACTATAGGATTTTGTAGCCATTTGGCACGGTGAAAAACGCTAAAAATTTGCCAAAAAGACACCATCGACAATAACTCCAAAACTAAAACAGCTATTCCGGATTTAACTGCATAGTCTTATTTGCGTTTATAAACTACCCTAAGTGATGCAGTATGGTTTTTCTATTCGTATTAGTTTCAGAGATAATGCAGACTATAGGATTTTGTAGCCATTTGGCACGGTGAAAAACGCTAAAAATTTGCCAAAAAGACACCATCGACAATAACTCCAAAACTAAAACAGCTATTCCGGATTTAACTGCATAGTCTTATTTGCGTTTATAAACTACCCTAAGTGATGCAGTATGGTTTTTCTATTCGTATTAGTTTCAGAGATAATGCAGACTATAGGATTTTGTAGCCATTTGGCACGGTGAAAAACGCTAAAAATTTGCCAAAAAGACACCATCGACAATAACTCCAAAACTAAAACAGCTATTCCGGATTTAACTGCATAGTCTTATTTGCGTTTATAAACTACCCTAAGTGATGCAGTATGGTTTTTCTATTCGTATTAGTTTCAGAGATAATGCAGACTATAGGATTTTGTAGCCATTTGGCACGGTGAAAAACGCTAAAAATTTGCCAAAAAGACACCATCGACAATAACTCCAAAACTAAAACAGCTATTCCGGATTTAACTGCATAGTCTTATTTGCGTTTATAAACTACCCTAAGTGATGCAGTATGGTTTTTCTATTCGTATTAGTTTCAGAGATAATGCAGACTATAGGATTTTGTAGCCATTTGGCACGGTGAAAAACGCTAAAAATTTGCCAAAAAGACACCATCGACAATAACTCCAAAACTAAAACAGCTATTCCGGATTTAACTGCATAGTCTTATTTGCGTTTATAAACTACCCTAAGTGATGCAGTATGGTTTTTCTATTCGTATTAGTTTCAGAGATAATGCAGACTATAGGATTTTGTAGCCATTTGGCACGGTGAAAAACGCTAAAAATTTGCCAAAAAGACACCATCGACAATAACTCCAAAACTAAAACAGCTATTCCGGATTTAACTGCATAGTCTTATTTGCGTTTATAAACTACCCTAAGTGATGCAGTATGGTTTTTCTATTCGTATTAGTTTCAGAGATAATGCAGACTATAGGATTTTGTAGCCATTTGGCACGGTGAAAAACGCTAAAAATTTGCCAAAAAGACACCATCGACAATAACTCCAAAACTAAAACAGCTATTCCGGATTTAACTGCATAGTCTTATTTGCGTTTATAAACTACCCTAAGTGATGCAGTATGGTTTTTCTATTCGTATTAGTTTCAGAGATAATGCAGACTATAGGATTTTGTAGCCATTTCGCACGGTGAAAAACGCTAAAAATTTGCCAAAAAGACACCATCGACAATAACTCCAAAACTAAAACAGCTATTCCGGATTTAACTGCATAGTCTTATTTGCGTTTATAAACTACCCTAAGTGATGCAGTATGGTTTTTCTATTCGTATTAGTTTCAGAGATAATGCAGACTATAGGATTTTGTAGCCATTTGGCACGGTGAAAAACGCTAAAAATTTGCCAAAAAGACACCATCGACAATAACTCCAAAACTAAAACAGCTATTCCGGATTTAACTGCATAGTCTTATTTGCGTTTATAAACTACCCTAAGTGATGCAGTATGGTTTTTCTATTCGTATTAGTTTCAGAGATAATGCAGACTATAGGATTTTGTAGCCATTTGGCACGGTGAAAAACGCTAAAAATTTGCCAAAAAGACACCATCGACAATAACTCCAAAACTAAAACAGCTATTCCGGATTTAACTGCATAGTCTTATTTGCGTTTATAAACTACCCTAAGTGATGCAGTATGGTTTTTCTATTCGTATTAGTTTCAGAGATAATGCAGACTATAGGATTTTGTAGCCATTTCGCACGGTGAAAAACGCTAAAAATTTGCCAAAAAGACACCATCGACAATAACTCCAAAACTAAAACAGCTATTCCGGATTTAACTGCATAGTCTTATTTGCGTTTATAAACTACCCTAAGTGATGCAGTATGGTTTTTCTATTCGTATTAGTTTCAGAGATAATGCAGACTATAGGATTTTGTAGCCATTTGGCACGGTGAAAAACGCTAAAAATTTGCCAAAAAGACACCATCGACAATAACTCCAAAACTAAAACAGCTATTCCGGATTTAACTGCATAGTCTTATTTGCGTTTATAAACTACCCTAAGTGATGCAGTATGGTTTTTCTATTCGTATTAGTTTCAGAGATAATGCAGACTATAGGATTTTGTAGCCATTTGGCACGGTGAAAAACGCTAAAAATTTGCCAAAAAGACACCATCGACAATAACTCCAAAACTAAAACAGCTATTCCGGATTTAACTGCATAGTCTTATTTGCGTTTATAAACTACCCTAAGTGATGCAGTATGGTTTTTCTATTCGTATTAGTTTCAGAGATAATGCAGACTATAGGATTTTGTAGCCATTTGGCACGGTGAAAAACGCTAAAAATTTGCCAAAAAGACACCATCGACAATAACTCCAAAACTAAAACAGCTATTCCGGATTTAACTGCATAGTCTTATTTGCGTTTATAAACTACCCTAAGTGATGCAGTATGGTTTTTCTATTCGTATTAGTTTCAGAGATAATGCAGACTATAGGATTTTGTAGCCATTTGGCACGGTGAAAAACGCTAAAAATTTGCCAAAAAGACACCATCGACAATAACTCCAAAACTAAAACAGCTATTCCGGATTTAACTGCATAGTCTTATTTGCGTTTATAAACTACCCTAAGTGATGCAGTATGGTTTTTCTATTCGTATTAGTTTCAGAGATAATGCAGACTATAGGATTTTGTAGCCATTTCGCACGGTGAAAAACGCTAAAAATTTGCCAAAAAGACACCATCGACAATAACTCCAAAACTAAAACAGCTATTCCGGATTTAACTGCATAGTCTTATTTGCGTTTATAAACTACCCTAAGTGATGCAGTATGGTTTTTCTATTCGTATTAGTTTCAGAGATAATGCAGACTATAGGATTTTGTAGCCATTTGGCACGGTGAAAAACGCTAAAAATTTGCCAAAAAGACACCATCGACAATAACTCCAAAACTAAAACAGCTATTCCGGATTTAACTGCATAGTCTTATTTGCGTTTATAAACTACCCTAAGTGATGCAGTATGGTTTTTCTATTCGTATTAGTTTCAGAGATAATGCAGACTATAGGATTTTGTAGCCATTTGGCACGGTGAAAAACGCTAAAAATTTGCCAAAAAGACACCATCGACAATAACTCCAAAACTAAAACAGCTATTCCGGATTTAACTGCATAGTCTTATTTGCGTTTATAAACTACCCTAAGTGATGCAGTATGGTTTTTCTATTCGTATTAGTTTCAGAGATAATGCAGACTATAGGATTTTGTAGCCATTTGGCACGGTGAAAAACGCTAAAAATTTGCCAAAAAGACACCATCGACAATAACTCCAAAACTAAAACAGCTATTCCGGATTTAACTGCATAGTCTTATTTGCGTTTATAAACTACCCTAAGTGATGCAGTATGGTTTTTCTATTCGTATTAGTTTCAGAGATAATGCAGACTATAGGATTTTGTAGCCATTTGGCACGGTGAAAAACGCTAAAAATTTGCCAAAAAGACACCATCGACAATAACTCCAAAACTAAAACAGCTATTCCGGATTTAACTGCATAGTCTTATTTGCGTTTATAAACTACCCTAAGTGATGCAGTATGGTTTTTCTATTCGTATTAGTTTCAGAGATAATGCAGACTATAGGATTTTGTAGCCATTTGGCACGGTGAAAAACGCTAAAAATTTGCCAAAAAGACACCATCGACAATAACTCCAAAACTAAAACAGCTATTCCGGATTTAACTGCATAGTCTTATTTGCGTTTATAAACTACCCTAAGTGATGCAGTATGGTTTTTCTATTCGTATTAGTTTCAGAGATAATGCAGACTATAGGATTTTGTAGCCATTTGGCACGGTGAAAAACGCTAAAAATTTGCCAAAAAGACACCATCGACAATAACTCCAAAACTAAAACAGCTATTCCGGATTTAACTGCATAGTCTTATTTGCGTTTATAAACTACCCTAAGTGATGCAGTATGGTTTTTCTATTCGTATTAGTTTCAGAGATAATGCAGACTATAGGATTTTGTAGCCATTTGGCACGGTGAAAAACGCTAAAAATTTGCCAAAAAGACACCATCGACAATAACTCCAAAACTAAAACAGCTATTCCGGATTTAACTGCATAGTCTTATTTGCGTTTATAAACTACCCTAAGTGATGCAGTATGGTTTTTCTATTCGTATTAGTTTCAGAGATAATGCAGACTATAGGATTTTGTAGCCATTTGGCACGGTGAAAAACGCTAAAAATTTGCCAAAAAGACACCATCGACAATAACTCCAAAACTAAAACAGCTATTCCGGATTTAACTGCATAGTCTTATTTGCGTTTATAAACTACCCTAAGTGATGCAGTATGGTTTTTCTATTCGTATTAGTTTCAGAGATAATGCAGACTATAGGATTTTGTAGCCATTTGGCACGGTGAAAAACGCTAAAAATTTGCCAAAAAGACACCATCGACAATAACTCCAAAACTAAAACAGCTATTCCGGATTTAACTGCATAGTCTTATTTGCGTTTATAAACTACCCTAAGTGATGCAGTATGGTTTTTCTATTCGTATTAGTTTCAGAGATAATGCAGACTATAGGATTTTGTAGCCATTTCGCACGGTGAAAAACGCTAAAAATTTGCCAAAAAGACACCATCGACAATAACTCCAAAACTAAAACAGCTATTCCGGATTTAACTGCATAGTCTTATTTGCGTTTATAAACTACCCTAAGTGATGCAGTATGGTTTTTCTATTCGTATTAGTTTCAGAGATAATGCAGACTATAGGATTTTGTAGCCATTTGGCACGGTGAAAAACGCTAAAAATTTGCCAAAAAGACACCATCGACAATAACTCCAAAACTAAAACAGCTATTCCGGATTTAACTGCATAGTCTTATTTGCGTTTATAAACTACCCTAAGTGATGCAGTATGGTTTTTCTATTCGTATTAGTTTCAGAGATAATGCAGACTATAGGATTTTGTAGCCATTTGGCACGGTGAAAAACGCTAAAAATTTGCCAAAAAGACACCATCGACAATAACTCCAAAACTAAAACAGCTATTCCGGATTTAACTGCATAGTCTTATTTGCGTTTATAAACTACCCTAAGTGATGCAGTATGGTTTTTCTATTCGTATTAGTTTCAGAGATAATGCAGACTATAGGATTTTGTAGCCATTTGGCACGGTGAAAAACGCTAAAAATTTGCCAAAAAGACACCATCGACAATAACTCCAAAACTAAAACAGCTATTCCGGATTTAACTGCATAGTCTTATTTGCGTTTATAAACTACCCTAAGTGATGCAGTATGGTTTTTCTATTCGTATTAGTTTCAGAGATAATGCAGACTATAGGATTTTGTAGCCATTTGGCACGGTGAAAAACGCTAAAAATTTGCCAAAAAGACACCATCGACAATAACTCCAAAACTAAAACAGCTATTCCGGATTTAACTGCATAGTCTTATTTGCGTTTATAAACTACCCTAAGTGATGCAGTATGGTTTTTCTATTCGTATTAGTTTCAGAGATAATGCAGACTATAGGATTTTGTAGCCATTTGGCACGGTGAAAAACGCTAAAAATTTGCCAAAAAGACACCATCGACAATAACTCCAAAACTAAAACAGCTATTCCGGATTTAACTGCATAGTCTTATTTGCGTTTATAAACTACCCTAAGTGATGCAGTATGGTTTTTCTATTCGTATTAGTTTCAGAGATAATGCAGACTATAGGATTTTGTAGCCATTTGGCACGGTGAAAAACGCTAAAAATTTGCCAAAAAGACACCATCGACAATAACTCCAAAACTAAAACAGCTATTCCGGATTTAACTGCATAGTCTTATTTGCGTTTATAAACTACCCTAAGTGATGCAGTATGGTTTTTCTATTCGTATTAGTTTCAGAGATAATGCAGACTATAGGATTTTGTAGCCATTTGGCACGGTGAAAAACGCTAAAAATTTGCCAAAAAGACACCATCGACAATAACTCCAAAACTAAAACAGCTATTCCGGATTTAACTGCATAGTCTTATTTGCGTTTATAAACTACCCTAAGTGATGCAGTATGGTTTTTCTATTCGTATTAGTTTCAGAGATAATGCAGACTATAGGATTTTGTAGCCATTTGGCACGGTGAAAAACGCTAAAAATTTGCCAAAAAGACACCATCGACAATAACTCCAAAACTAAAACAGCTATTCCGGATTTAACTGCATAGTCTTATTTGCGTTTATAAACTACCCTAAGTGATGCAGTATGGTTTTTCTATTCGTATTAGTTTCAGAGATAATGCAGACTATAGGATTTTGTAGCCATTTCGCACGGTGAAAAACGCTAAAAATTTGCCAAAAAGACACCATCGACAATAACTCCAAAACTAAAACAGCTATTCCGGATTTAACTGCATAGTCTTATTTGCGTTTATAAACTACCCTAAGTGATGCAGTATGGTTTTTCTATTCGTATTAGTTTCAGAGATAATGCAGACTATAGGATTTTGTAGCCATTTGGCACGGTGAAAAACGCTAAAAATTTGCCAAAAAGACACCATCGACAATAACTCCAAAACTAAAACAGCTATTCCGGATTTAACTGCATAGTCTTATTTGCGTTTATAAACTACCCTAAGTGATGCAGTATGGTTTTTCTATTCGTATTAGTTTCAGAGATAATGCAGACTATAGGATTTTGTAGCCATTTGGCACGGTGAAAAACGCTAAAAATTTGCCAAAAAGACACCATCGACAATAACTCCAAAACTAAAACAGCTATTCCGGATTTAACTGCATAGTCTTATTTGCGTTTATAAACTACCCTAAGTGATGCAGTATGGTTTTTCTATTCGTATTAGTTTCAGAGATAATGCAGACTATAGGATTTTGTAGCCATTTGGCACGGTGAAAAACGCTAAAAATTTGCCAAAAAGACACCATCGACAATAACTCCAAAACTAAAACAGCTATTCCGGATTTAACTGCATAGTCTTATTTGCGTTTATAAACTACCCTAAGTGATGCAGTATGGTTTTTCTATTCGTATTAGTTTCAGAGATAATGCAGACTATAGGATTTTGTAGCCATTTGGCACGGTGAAAAACGCTAAAAATTTGCCAAAAAGACACCATCGACAATAACTCCAAAACTAAAACAGCTATTCCGGATTTAACTGCATAGTCTTATTTGCGTTTATAAACTACCCTAAGTGATGCAGTATGGTTTTTCTATTCGTATTAGTTTCAGAGATAATGCAGACTATAGGATTTTGTAGCCATTTGGCACGGTGAAAAACGCTAAAAATTTGCCAAAAAGACACCATCGACAATAACTCCAAAACTAAAACAGCTATTCCGGATTTAACTGCATAGTCTTATTTGCGTTTATAAACTACCCTAAGTGATGCAGTATGGTTTTTCTATTCGTATTAGTTTCAGAGATAATGCAGACTATAGGATTTTGTAGCCATTTGGCACGGTGAAAAACGCTAAAAATTTGCCAAAAAGACACCATCGACAATAACTCCAAAACTAAAACAGCTATTCCGGATTTAACTGCATAGTCTTATTTGCGTTTATAAACTACCCTAAGTGATGCAGTATGGTTTTTCTATTCGTATTAGTTTCAGAGATAATGCAGACTATAGGATTTTGTAGCCATTTCGCACGGTGAAAAACGCTAAAAATTTGCCAAAAAGACACCATCGACAATAACTCCAAAACTAAAACAGCTATTCCGGATTTAACTGCATAGTCTTATTTGCGTTTATAAACTACCCTAAGTGATGCAGTATGGTTTTTCTATTCGTATTAGTTTCAGAGATAATGCAGACTATAGGATTTTGTAGCCATTTGGCACGGTGAAAAACGCTAAAAATTTGCCAAAAAGACACCATCGACAATAACTCCAAAACTAAAACAGCTATTCCGGATTTAACTGCATAGTCTTATTTGCGTTTATAAACTACCCTAAGTGATGCAGTATGGTTTTTCTATTCGTATTAGTTTCAGAGATAATGCAGACTATAGGATTTTGTAGCCATTTGGCACGGTGAAAAACGCTAAAAATTTGCCAAAAAGACACCATCGACAATAACTCCAAAACTAAAACAGCTATTCCGGATTTAACTGCATAGTCTTATTTGCGTTTATAAACTACCCTAAGTGATGCAGTATGGTTTTTCTATTCGTATTAGTTTCAGAGATAATGCAGACTATAGGATTTTGTAGCCATTTCGCACGGTGAAAAACGCTAAAAATTTGCCAAAAAGACACCATCGACAATAACTCCAAAACTAAAACAGCTATTCCGGATTTAACTGCATAGTCTTATTTGCGTTTATAAACTACCCTAAGTGATGCAGTATGGTTTTTCTATTCGTATTAGTTTCAGAGATAATGCAGACTATAGGATTTTGTAGCCATTTGGCACGGTGAAAAACGCTAAAAATTTGCCAAAAAGACACCATCGACAATAACTCCAAAACTAAAACAGCTATTCCGGATTTAACTGCATAGTCTTATTTGCGTTTATAAACTACCCTAAGTGATGCAGTATGGTTTTTCTATTCGTATTAGTTTCAGAGATAATGCAGACTATAGGATTTTGTAGCCATTTGGCACGGTGAAAAACGCTAAAAATTTGCCAAAAAGACACCATCGACAATAACTCCAAAACTAAAACAGCTATTCCGGATTTAACTGCATAGTCTTATTTGCGTTTATAAACTACCCTAAGTGATGCAGTATGGTTTTTCTATTCGTATTAGTTTCAGAGATAATGCAGACTATAGGATTTTGTAGCCATTTGGCACGGTGAAAAACGCTAAAAATTTGCCAAAAAGACACCATCGACAATAACTCCAAAACTAAAACAGCTATTCCGGATTTAACTGCATAGTCTTATTTGCGTTTATAAACTACCCTAAGTGATGCAGTATGGTTTTTCTATTCGTATTAGTTTCAGAGATAATGCAGACTATAGGATTTTGTAGCCATTTGGCACGGTGAAAAACGCTAAAAATTTGCCAAAAAGACACCATCGACAATAACTCCAAAACTAAAACAGCTATTCCGGATTTAACTGCATAGTCTTATTTGCGTTTATAAACTACCCTAAGTGATGCAGTATGGTTTTTCTATTCGTATTAGTTTCAGAGATAATGCAGACTATAGGATTTTGTAGCCATTTGGCACGGTGAAAAACGCTAAAAATTTGCCAAAAAGACACCATCGACAATAACTCCAAAACTAAAACAGCTATTCCGGATTTAACTGCATAGTCTTATTTGCGTTTATAAACTACCCTAAGTGATGCAGTATGGTTTTTCTATTCGTATTAGTTTCAGAGATAATGCAGACTATAGGATTTTGTAGCCATTTGGCACGGTGAAAAACGCTAAAAATTTGCCAAAAAGACACCATCGACAATAACTCCAAAACTAAAACAGCTATTCCGGATTTAACTGCATAGTCTTATTTGCGTTTATAAACTACCCTAAGTGATGCAGTATGGTTTTTCTATTCGTATTAGTTTCAGAGATAATGCAGACTATAGGATTTTGTAGCCATTTGGCACGGTGAAAAACGCTAAAAATTTGCCAAAAAGACACCATCGACAATAACTCCAAAACTAAAACAGCTATTCCGGATTTAACTGCATAGTCTTATTTGCGTTTATAAACTACCCTAAGTGATGCAGTATGGTTTTTCTATTCGTATTAGTTTCAGAGATAATGCAGACTATAGGATTTTGTAGCCATTTGGCACGGTGAAAAACGCTAAAAATTTGCCAAAAAGACACCATCGACAATAACTCCAAAACTAAAACAGCTATTCCGGATTTAACTGCATAGTCTTATTTGCGTTTATAAACTACCCTAAGTGATGCAGTATGGTTTTTCTATTCGTATTAGTTTCAGAGATAATGCAGACTATAGGATTTTGTAGCCATTTCGCACGGTGAAAAACGCTAAAAATTTGCCAAAAAGACACCATCGACAATAACTCCAAAACTAAAACAGCTATTCCGGATTTAACTGCATAGTCTTATTTGCGTTTATAAACTACCCTAAGTGATGCAGTATGGTTTTTCTATTCGTATTAGTTTCAGAGATAATGCAGACTATAGGATTTTGTAGCCATTTGGCACGGTGAAAAACGCTAAAAATTTGCCAAAAAGACACCATCGACAATAACTCCAAAACTAAAACAGCTATTCCGGATTTAACTGCATAGTCTTATTTGCGTTTATAAACTACCCTAAGTGATGCAGTATGGTTTTTCTATTCGTATTAGTTTCAGAGATAATGCAGACTATAGGATTTTGTAGCCATTTGGCACGGTGAAAAACGCTAAAAATTTGCCAAAAAGACACCATCGACAATAACTCCAAAACTAAAACAGCTATTCCGGATTTAACTGCATAGTCTTATTTGCGTTTATAAACTACCCTAAGTGATGCAGTATGGTTTTTCTATTCGTATTAGTTTCAGAGATAATGCAGACTATAGGATTTTGTAGCCATTTCGCACGGTGAAAAACGCTAAAAATTTGCCAAAAAGACACCATCGACAATAACTCCAAAACTAAAACAGCTATTCCGGATTTAACTGCATAGTCTTATTTGCGTTTATAAACTACCCTAAGTGATGCAGTATGGTTTTTCTATTCGTATTAGTTTCAGAGATAATGCAGACTATAGGATTTTGTAGCCATTTGGCACGGTGAAAAACGCTAAAAATTTGCCAAAAAGACACCATCGACAATAACTCCAAAACTAAAACAGCTATTCCGGATTTAACTGCATAGTCTTATTTGCGTTTATAAACTACCCTAAGTGATGCAGTATGGTTTTTCTATTCGTATTAGTTTCAGAGATAATGCAGACTATAGGATTTTGTAGCCATTTGGCACGGTGAAAAACGCTAAAAATTTGCCAAAAAGACACCATCGACAATAACTCCAAAACTAAAACAGCTATTCCGGATTTAACTGCATAGTCTTATTTGCGTTTATAAACTACCCTAAGTGATGCAGTATGGTTTTTCTATTCGTATTAGTTTCAGAGATAATGCAGACTATAGGATTTTGTAGCCATTTGGCACGGTGAAAAACGCTAAAAATTTGCCAAAAAGACACCATCGACAATAACTCCAAAACTAAAACAGCTATTCCGGATTTAACTGCATAGTCTTATTTGCGTTTATAAACTACCCTAAGTGATGCAGTATGGTTTTTCTATTCGTATTAGTTTCAGAGATAATGCAGACTATAGGATTTTGTAGCCATTTGGCACGGTGAAAAACGCTAAAAATTTGCCAAAAAGACACCATCGACAATAACTCCAAAACTAAAACAGCTATTCCGGATTTAACTGCATAGTCTTATTTGCGTTTATAAACTACCCTAAGTGATGCAGTATGGTTTTTCTATTCGTATTAGTTTCAGAGATAATGCAGACTATAGGATTTTGTAGCCATTTGGCACGGTGAAAAACGCTAAAAATTTGCCAAAAAGACACCATCGACAATAACTCCAAAACTAAAACAGCTATTCCGGATTTAACTGCATAGTCTTATTTGCGTTTATAAACTACCCTAAGTGATGCAGTATGGTTTTTCTATTCGTATTAGTTTCAGAGATAATGCAGACTATAGGATTTTGTAGCCATTTGGCACGGTGAAAAACGCTAAAAATTTGCCAAAAAGACACCATCGACAATAACTCCAAAACTAAAACAGCTATTCCGGATTTAACTGCATAGTCTTATTTGCGTTTATAAACTACCCTAAGTGATGCAGTATGGTTTTTCTATTCGTATTAGTTTCAGAGATAATGCAGACTATAGGATTTTGTAGCCATTTGGCACGGTGAAAAACGCTAAAAATTTGCCAAAAAGACACCATCGACAATAACTCCAAAACTAAAACAGCTATTCCGGATTTAACTGCATAGTCTTATTTGCGTTTATAAACTACCCTAAGTGATGCAGTATGGTTTTTCTATTCGTATTAGTTTCAGAGATAATGCAGACTATAGGATTTTGTAGCCATTTGGCACACGGTGAAAAACGCTAAAAATTTGCCAAAAAGACACCATCGACAATAACTCCAAAACTAAAACAGCTATTCCGGATTTAACTGCATAGTCTTATTTGCGTTTATAAACTACCCTAAGTGATGCAGTATGGTTTTTCTATTCGTATTAGTTTCAGAGATAATGCAGACTATAGGATTTTGTAGCCATTTGGCACGGTGAAAAACGCTAAAAATTTGCCAAAAAGACACCATCGACAATAACTCCAAAACTAAAACAGCTATTCCGGATTTAACTGCATAGTCTTATTTGCGTTTATAAACTACCCTAAGTGATGCAGTATGGTTTTTCTATTCGTATTAGTTTCAGAGATAATGCAGACTATAGGATTTTGTAGCCATTTGGCACGGTGAAAAACGCTAAAAATTTGCCAAAAAGACACCATCGACAATAACTCCAAAACTAAAACAGCTATTCCGGATTTAACTGCATAGTCTTATTTGCGTTTATAAACTACCCTAAGTGATGCAGTATGGTTTTTCTATTCGTATTAGTTTCAGAGATAATGCAGACTATAGGATTTTGTAGCCATTTCGCACGGTGAAAAACGCTAAAAATTTGCCAAAAAGACACCATCGACAATAACTCCAAAACTAAAACAGCTATTCCGGATTTAACTGCATAGTCTTATTTGCGTTTATAAACTACCCTAAGTGATGCAGTATGGTTTTTCTATTCGTATTAGTTTCAGAGATAATGCAGACTATAGGATTTTGTAGCCATTTGGCACGGTGAAAAACGCTAAAAATTTGCCAAAAAGACACCATCGACAATAACTCCAAAACTAAAACAGCTATTCCGGATTTAACTGCATAGTCTTATTTGCGTTTATAAACTACCCTAAGTGATGCAGTATGGTTTTTCTATTCGTATTAGTTTCAGAGATAATGCAGACTATAGGATTTTGTAGCCATTTGGCACGGTGAAAAACGCTAAAAATTTGCCAAAAAGACACCATCGACAATAACTCCAAAACTAAAACAGCTATTCCGGATTTAACTGCATAGTCTTATTTGCGTTTATAAACTACCCTAAGTGATGCAGTATGGTTTTTCTATTCGTATTAGTTTCAGAGATAATGCAGACTATAGGATTTTGTAGCCATTTCGCACGGTGAAAAACGCTAAAAATTTGCCAAAAAGACACCATCGACAATAACTCCAAAACTAAAACAGCTATTCCGGATTTAACTGCATAGTCTTATTTGCGTTTATAAACTACCCTAAGTGATGCAGTATGGTTTTTCTATTCGTATTAGTTTCAGAGATAATGCAGACTATAGGATTTTGTAGCCATTTGGCACGGTGAAAAACGCTAAAAATTTGCCAAAAAGACACCATCGACAATAACTCCAAAACTAAAACAGCTATTCCGGATTTAACTGCATAGTCTTATTTGCGTTTATAAACTACCCTAAGTGATGCAGTATGGTTTTTCTATTCGTATTAGTTTCAGAGATAATGCAGACTATAGGATTTTGTAGCCATTTGGCACGGTGAAAAACCTTAAAAATTTGCCAAAAAGACACCATCGACAATAACTCCAAAACTAAAACAGCTATTCCGGATTTAACTGCATAGTCTTATTTGCGTTTATAAACTACCCTAAGTGATGCAGTATGGTTTTTCTATTCGTATTAGTTTCAGAGATAATGCAGACTATAGGATTTTGTAGCCATTTCGCACGGTGAAAAACGCTAAAAATTTGCCAAAAAGACACCATCGACAATAACTCCAAAACTAAAACAGCTATTCCGGATTTAACTGCATAGTCTTATTTGCGTTTATAAACTACCCTAAGTGATGCAGTATGGTTTTTCTATTCGTATTAGTTTCAGAGATAATGCAGACTATAGGATTTTGTAGCCATTTGGCACGGTGAAAAACGCTAAAAATTTGCCAAAAAGACACCATCGACAATAACTCCAAAACTAAAACAGCTATTCCGGATTTAACTGCATAGTCTTATTTGCGTTTATAAACTACCCTAAGTGATGCAGTATGGTTTTTCTATTCGTATTAGTTTCAGAGATAATGCAGACTATAGGATTTTGTAGCCATTTGGCACGGTGAAAAACGCTAAAAATTTGCCAAAAAGACACCATCGACAATAACTCCAAAACTAAAACAGCTATTCCGGATTTAACTGCATAGTCTTATTTGCGTTTATAAACTACCCTAAGTGATGCAGTATGGTTTTTCTATTCGTATTAGTTTCAGAGATAATGCAGACTATAGGATTTTGTAGCCATTTGGCACGGTGAAAAACGCTAAAAATTTGCCAAAAAGACACCATCGACAATAACTCCAAAACTAAAACAGCTATTCCGGATTTAACTGCATAGTCTTATTTGCGTTTATAAACTACCCTAAGTGATGCAGTATGGTTTTTCTATTCGTATTAGTTTCAGAGATAATGCAGACTATAGGATTTTGTAGCCATTTGGCACGGTGAAAAACGCTAAAAATTTGCCAAAAAGACACCATCGACAATAACTCCAAAACTAAAACAGCTATTCCGGATTTAACTGCATAGTCTTATTTGCGTTTATAAACTACCCTAAGTGATGCAGTATGGTTTTTCTATTCGTATTAGTTTCAGAGATAATGCAGACTATAGGATTTTGTAGCCATTTGGCACGGTGAAAAACGCTAAAAATTTGCCAAAAAGACACCATCGACAATAACTCCAAAACTAAAACAGCTATTCCGGATTTAACTGCATAGTCTTATTTGCGTTTATAAACTACCCTAAGTGATGCAGTATGGTTTTTCTATTCGTATTAGTTTCAGAGATAATGCAGACTATAGGATTTTGTAGCCATTTGGCACGGTGAAAAACGCTAAAAATTTGCCAAAAAGACACCATCGACAATAACTCCAAAACTAAAACAGCTATTCCGGATTTAACTGCATAGTCTTATTTGCGTTTATAAACTACCCTAAGTGATGCAGTATGGTTTTTCTATTCGTATTAGTTTCAGAGATAATGCAGACTATAGGATTTTGTAGCCATTTGGCACGGTGAAAAACGCTAAAAATTTGCCAAAAAGACACCATCGACAATAACTCCAAAACTAAAACAGCTATTCCGGATTTAACTGCATAGTCTTATTTGCGTTTATAAACTACCCTAAGTGATGCAGTATGGTTTTTCTATTCGTATTAGTTTCAGAGATAATGCAGACTATAGGATTTTGTAGCCATTTGGCACGGTGAAAAACGCTAAAAATTTGCCAAAAAGACACCATCGACAATAACTCCAAAACTAAAACAGCTATTCCGGATTTAACTGCATAGTCTTATTTGCGTTTATAAACTACCCTAAGTGATGCAGTATGGTTTTTCTATTCGTATTAGTTTCAGAGATAATGCAGACTATAGGATTTTGTAGCCATTTGGCACGGTGAAAAACGCTAAAAATTTGCCAAAAAGACACCATCGACAATAACTCCAAAACTAAAACAGCTATTCCGGATTTAACTGCATAGTCTTATTTGCGTTTATAAACTACCCTAAGTGATGCAGTATGGTTTTTCTATTCGTATTAGTTTCAGAGATAATGCAGACTATAGGATTTTGTAGCCATTTGGCACGGTGAAAAACGCTAAAAATTTGCCAAAAAGACACCATCGACAATAACTCCAAAACTAAAACAGCTATTCCGGATTTAACTGCATAGTCTTATTTGCGTTTATAAACTACCCTAAGTGATGCAGTATGGTTTTTCTATTCGTATTAGTTTCAGAGATAATGCAGACTATAGGATTTTGTAGCCATTTGGCACGGTGAAAAACGCTAAAAATTTGCCAAAAAGACACCATCGACAATAACTCCAAAACTAAAACAGCTATTCCGGATTTAACTGCATAGTCTTATTTGCGTTTATAAACTACCCTAAGTGATGCAGTATGGTTTTTCTATTCGTATTAGTTTCAGAGATAATGCAGACTATAGGATTTTGTAGCCATTTCGCACGGTGAAAAACGCTAAAAATTTGCCAAAAAGACACCATCGACAATAACTCCAAAACTAAAACAGCTATTCCGGATTTAACTGCATAGTCTTATTTGCGTTTATAAACTACCCTAAGTGATGCAGTATGGTTTTTCTATTCGTATTAGTTTCAGAGATAATGCAGACTATAGGATTTTGTAGCCATTTGGCACGGTGAAAAACGCTAAAAATTTGCCAAAAAGACACCATCGACAATAACTCCAAAACTAAAACAGCTATTCCGGATTTAACTGCATAGTCTTATTTGCGTTTATAAACTACCCTAAGTGATGCAGTATGGTTTTTCTATTCGTATTAGTTTCAGAGATAATGCAGACTATAGGATTTTGTAGCCATTTGGCACGGTGAAAAACGCTAAAAATTTGCCAAAAAGACACCATCGACAATAACTCCAAAACTAAAACAGCTATTCCGGATTTAACTGCATAGTCTTATTTGCGTTTATAAACTACCCTAAGTGATGCAGTATGGTTTTTCTATTCGTATTAGTTTCAGAGATAATGCAGACTATAGGATTTTGTAGCCATTTGGCACGGTGAAAAACGCTAAAAATTTGCCAAAAAGACACCATCGACAATAACTCCAAAACTAAAACAGCTATTCCGGATTTAACTGCATAGTCTTATTTGCGTTTATAAACTACCCTAAGTGATGCAGTATGGTTTTTCTATTCGTATTAGTTTCAGAGATAATGCAGACTATAGGATTTTGTAGCCATTTCGCACGGTGAAAAACGCTAAAAATTTGCCAAAAAGACACCATCGACAATAACTCCAAAACTAAAACAGCTATTCCGGATTTAACTGCATAGTCTTATTTGCGTTTATAAACTACCCTAAGTGATGCAGTATGGTTTTTCTATTCGTATTAGTTTCAGAGATAATGCAGACTATAGGATTTTGTAGCCATTTGGCACGGTGAAAAACGCTAAAAATTTGCCAAAAAGACACCATCGACAATAACTCCAAAACTAAAACAGCTATTCCGGATTTAACTGCATAGTCTTATTTGCGTTTATAAACTACCCTAAGTGATGCAGTATGGTTTTTCTATTCGTATTAGTTTCAGAGATAATGCAGACTATAGGATTTTGTAGCCATTTGGCACGGTGAAAAACGCTAAAAATTTGCCAAAAAGACACCATCGACAATAACTCCAAAACTAAAACAGCTATTCCGGATTTAACTGCATAGTCTTATTTGCGTTTATAAACTACCCTAAGTGATGCAGTATGGTTTTTCTATTCGTATTAGTTTCAGAGATAATGCAGACTATAGGATTTTGTAGCCATTTGGCACGGTGAAAAACGCTAAAAATTTGCCAAAAAGACACCATCGACAATAACTCCAAAACTAAAACAGCTATTCCGGATTTAACTGCATAGTCTTATTTGCGTTTATAAACTACCCTAAGTGATGCAGTATGGTTTTTCTATTCGTATTAGTTTCAGAGATAATGCAGACTATAGGATTTTGTAGCCATTTGGCACGGTGAAAAACGCTAAAAATTTGCCAAAAAGACACCATCGACAATAACTCCAAAACTAAAACAGCTATTCCGGATTTAACTGCATAGTCTTATTTGCGTTTATAAACTACCCTAAGTGATGCAGTATGGTTTTTCTATTCGTATTAGTTTCAGAGATAATGCAGACTATAGGATTTTGTAGCCATTTGGCACGGTGAAAAACGCTAAAAATTTGCCAAAAAGACACCATCGACAATAACTCCAAAACTAAAACAGCTATTCCGGATTTAACTGCATAGTCTTATTTGCGTTTATAAACTACCCTAAGTGATGCAGTATGGTTTTTCTATTCGTATTAGTTTCAGAGATAATGCAGACTATAGGATTTTGTAGCCATTTGGCACGGTGAAAAACGCTAAAAATTTGCCAAAAAGACACCATCGACAATAACTCCAAAACTAAAACAGCTATTCCGGATTTAACTGCATAGTCTTATTTGCGTTTATAAACTACCCTAAGTGATGCAGTATGGTTTTTCTATTCGTATTAGTTTCAGAGATAATGCAGACTATAGGATTTTGTAGCCATTTGGCACGGTGAAAAACGCTAAAAATTTGCCAAAAAGACACCATCGACAATAACTCCAAAACTAAAACAGCTATTCCGGATTTAACTGCATAGTCTTATTTGCGTTTATAAACTACCCTAAGTGATGCAGTATGGTTTTTCTATTCGTATTAGTTTCAGAGATAATGCAGACTATAGGATTTTGTAGCCATTTCGCACGGTGAAAAACGCTAAAAATTTGCCAAAAAGACACCATCGACAATAACTCCAAAACTAAAACAGCTATTCCGGATTTAACTGCATAGTCTTATTTGCGTTTATAAACTACCCTAAGTGATGCAGTATGGTTTTTCTATTCGTATTAGTTTCAGAGATAATGCAGACTATAGGATTTTGTAGCCATTTGGCACGGTGAAAAACGCTAAAAATTTGCCAAAAAGACACCATCGACAATAACTCCAAAACTAAAACAGCTATTCCGGATTTAACTGCATAGTCTTATTTGCGTTTATAAACTACCCTAAGTGATGCAGTATGGTTTTTCTATTCGTATTAGTTTCAGAGATAATGCAGACTATAGGATTTTGTAGCCATTTGGCACGGTGAAAAACGCTAAAAATTTGCCAAAAAGACACCATCGACAATAACTCCAAAACTAAAACAGCTATTCCGGATTTAACTGCATAGTCTTATTTGCGTTTATAAACTACCCTAAGTGATGCAGTATGGTTTTTCTATTCGTATTAGTTTCAGAGATAATGCAGACTATAGGATTTTGTAGCCATTTCGCACGGTGAAAAACGCTAAAAATTTGCCAAAAAGACACCATCGACAATAACTCCAAAACTAAAACAGCTATTCCGGATTTAACTGCATAGTCTTATTTGCGTTTATAAACTACCCTAAGTGATGCAGTATGGTTTTTCTATTCGTATTAGTTTCAGAGATAATGCAGACTATAGGATTTTGTAGCCATTTGGCACGGTGAAAAACGCTAAAAATTTGCCAAAAAGACACCATCGACAATAACTCCAAAACTAAAACAGCTATTCCGGATTTAACTGCATAGTCTTATTTGCGTTTATAAACTACCCTAAGTGATGCAGTATGGTTTTTCTATTCGTATTAGTTTCAGAGATAATGCAGACTATAGGATTTTGTAGCCATTTGGCACGGTGAAAAACGCTAAAAATTTGCCAAAAAGACACCATCGACAATAACTCCAAAACTAAAACAGCTATTCCGGATTTAACTGCATAGTCTTATTTGCGTTTATAAACTACCCTAAGTGATGCAGTATGGTTTTTCTATTCGTATTAGTTTCAGAGATAATGCAGACTATAGGATTTTGTAGCCATTTCGCACGGTGAAAAACGCTAAAAATTTGCCAAAAAGACACCATCGACAATAACTCCAAAACTAAAACAGCTATTCCGGATTTAACTGCATAGTCTTATTTGCGTTTATAAACTACCCTAAGTGATGCAGTATGGTTTTTCTATTCGTATTAGTTTCAGAGATAATGCAGACTATAGGATTTTGTAGCCATTTGGCACGGTGAAAAACGCTAAAAATTTGCCAAAAAGACACCATCGACAATAACTCCAAAACTAAAACAGCTATTCCGGATTTAACTGCATAGTCTTATTTGCGTTTATAAACTACCCTAAGTGATGCAGTATGGTTTTTCTATTCGTATTAGTTTCAGAGATAATGCAGACTATAGGATTTTGTAGCCATTTGGCACGGTGAAAAACGCTAAAAATTTGCCAAAAAGACACCATCGACAATAACTCCAAAACTAAAACAGCTATTCCGGATTTAACTGCATAGTCTTATTTGCGTTTATAAACTACCCTAAGTGATGCAGTATGGTTTTTCTATTCGTATTAGTTTCAGAGATAATGCAGACTATAGGATTTTGTAGCCATTTCGCACGGTGAAAAACGCTAAAAATTTGCCAAAAAGACACCATCGACAATAACTCCAAAACTAAAACAGCTATTCCGGATTTAACTGCATAGTCTTATTTGCGTTTATAAACTACCCTAAGTGATGCAGTATGGTTTTTCTATTCGTATTAGTTTCAGAGATAATGCAGACTATAGGATTTTGTAGCCATTTGGCACGGTGAAAAACGCTAAAAATTTGCCAAAAAGACACCATCGACAATAACTCCAAAACTAAAACAGCTATTCCGGATTTAACTGCATAGTCTTATTTGCGTTTATAAACTACCCTAAGTGATGCAGTATGGTTTTTCTATTCGTATTAGTTTCAGAGATAATGCAGACTATAGGATTTTGTAGCCATTTGGCACGGTGAAAAACCTTAAAAATTTGCCAAAAAGACACCATCGACAATAACTCCAAAACTAAAACAGCTATTCCGGATTTAACTGCATAGTCTTATTTGCGTTTATAAACTACCCTAAGTGATGCAGTATGGTTTTTCTATTCGTATTAGTTTCAGAGATAATGCAGACTATAGGATTTTGTAGCCATTTCGCACGGGTGAAAAACGCTAAAAATTTGCCAAAAAGACACCATCGACAATAACTCCAAAACTAAAACAGCTATTCCGGATTTAACTGCATAGTCTTATTTGCGTTTATAAACTACCCTAAGTGATGCAGTATGGTTTTTCTATTCGTATTAGTTTCAGAGATAATGCAGACTATAGGATTTTGTAGCCATTTGGCACGGTGAAAAACGCTAAAAATTTGCCAAAAAGACACCATCGACAATAACTCCAAAACTAAAACAGCTATTCCGGATTTAACTGCATAGTCTTATTTGCGTTTATAAACTACCCTAAGTGATGCAGTATGGTTTTTCTATTCGTATTAGTTTCAGAGATAATGCAGACTATAGGATTTTGTAGCCATTTGGCACGGTGAAAAACGCTAAAAATTTGCCAAAAAGACACCATCGACAATAACTCCAAAACTAAAACAGCTATTCCGGATTTAACTGCATAGTCTTATTTGCGTTTATAAACTACCCTAAGTGATGCAGTATGGTTTTTCTATTCGTATTAGTTTCAGAGATAATGCAGACTATAGGATTTTGTAGCCATTTGGCACGGTGAAAAACGCTAAAAATTTGCCAAAAAGACACCATCGACAATAACTCCAAAACTAAAACAGCTATTCCGGATTTAACTGCATAGTCTTATTTGCGTTTATAAACTACCCTAAGTGATGCAGTATGGTTTTTCTATTCGTATTAGTTTCAGAGATAATGCAGACTATAGGATTTTGTAGCCATTTGGCACGGTGAAAAACCTTAAAAATTTGCCAAAAAGACACCATCGACAATAACTCCAAAACTAAAACAGCTATTCCGGATTTAACTGCATAGTCTTATTTGCGTTTATAAACTACCCTAAGTGATGCAGTATGGTTTTTCTATTCGTATTAGTTTCAGAGATAATGCAGACTATAGGATTTTGTAGCCATTTCGCACGGTGAAAAACGCTAAAAATTTGCCAAAAAGACACCATCGACAATAACTCCAAAACTAAAACAGCTATTCCGGATTTAACTGCATAGTCTTATTTGCGTTTATAAACTACCCTAAGTGATGCAGTATGGTTTTTCTATTCGTATTAGTTTCAGAGATAATGCAGACTATAGGATTTTGTAGCCATTTGGCACGGTGAAAAACGCTAAAAATTTGCCAAAAAGACACCATCGACAATAACTCCAAAACTAAAACAGCTATTCCGGATTTAACTGCATAGTCTTATTTGCGTTTATAAACTACCCTAAGTGATGCAGTATGGTTTTTCTATTCGTATTAGTTTCAGAGATAATGCAGACTATAGGATTTTGTAGCCATTTGGCACGGTGAAAAACGCTAAAAATTTGCCAAAAAGACACCATCGACAATAACTCCAAAACTAAAACAGCTATTCCGGATTTAACTGCATAGTCTTATTTGCGTTTATAAACTACCCTAAGTGATGCAGTATGGTTTTTCTATTCGTATTAGTTTCAGAGATAATGCAGACTATAGGATTTTGTAGCCATTTGGCACGGTGAAAAACGCTAAAAATTTGCCAAAAAGACACCATCGACAATAACTCCAAAACTAAAACAGCTATTCCGGATTTAACTGCATAGTCTTATTTGCGTTTATAAACTACCCTAAGTGATGCAGTATGGTTTTTCTATTCGTATTAGTTTCAGAGATAATGCAGACTATAGGATTTTGTAGCCATTTGGCACGGTGAAAAACGCTAAAAATTTGCCAAAAAGACACCATCGACAATAACTCCAAAACTAAAACAGCTATTCCGGATTTAACTGCATAGTCTTATTTGCGTTTATAAACTACCCTAAGTGATGCAGTATGGTTTTTCTATTCGTATTAGTTTCAGAGATAATGCAGACTATAGGATTTTGTAGCCATTTGGCACGGTGAAAAACGCTAAAAATTTGCCAAAAAGACACCATCGACAATAACTCCAAAACTAAAACAGCTATTCCGGATTTAACTGCATAGTCTTATTTGCGTTTATAAACTACCCTAAGTGATGCAGTATGGTTTTTCTATTCGTATTAGTTTCAGAGATAATGCAGACTATAGGATTTTGTAGCCATTTGGCACGGTGAAAAACCTTAAAAATTTGCCAAAAAGACACCATCGACAATAACTCCAAAACTAAAACAGCTATTCCGGATTTAACTGCATAGTCTTATTTGCGTTTATAAACTACCCTAAGTGATGCAGTATGGTTTTTCTATTCGTATTAGTTTCAGAGATAATGCAGACTATAGGATTTTGTAGCCATTTCGCACGGTGAAAAACGCTAAAAATTTGCCAAAAAGACACCATCGACAATAACTCCAAAACTAAAACAGCTATTCCGGATTTAACTGCATAGTCTTATTTGCGTTTATAAACTACCCTAAGTGATGCAGTATGGTTTTTCTATTCGTATTAGTTTCAGAGATAATGCAGACTATAGGATTTTGTAGCCATTTCGCACGGTGAAAAACGCTAAAAATTTGCCAAAAAGACACCATCGACAATAACTCCAAAACTAAAACAGCTATTCCGGATTTAACTGCATAGTCTTATTTGCGTTTATAAACTACCCTAAGTGATGCAGTATGGTTTTTCTATTCGTATTAGTTTCAGAGATAATGCAGACTATAGGATTTTGTAGCCATTTGGCACGGTGAAAAACGCTAAAAATTTGCCAAAAAGACACCATCGACAATAACTCCAAAACTAAAACAGCTATTCCGGATTTAACTGCATAGTCTTATTTGCGTTTATAAACTACCCTAAGTGATGCAGTATGGTTTTTCTATTCGTATTAGTTTCAGAGATAATGCAGACTATAGGATTTTGTAGCCATTTGGCACGGTGAAAAACGCTAAAAATTTGCCAAAAAGACACCATCGACAATAACTCCAAAACTAAAACAGCTATTCCGGATTTAACTGCATAGTCTTATTTGCGTTTATAAACTACCCTAAGTGATGCAGTATGGTTTTTCTATTCGTATTAGTTTCAGAGATAATGCAGACTATAGGATTTTGTAGCCATTTGGCACGGTGAAAAACGCTAAAAATTTGCCAAAAAGACACCATCGACAATAACTCCAAAACTAAAACAGCTATTCCGGATTTAACTGCATAGTCTTATTTGCGTTTATAAACTACCCTAAGTGATGCAGTATGGTTTTTCTATTCGTATTAGTTTCAGAGATAATGCAGACTATAGGATTTTGTAGCCATTTGGCACGGTGAAAAACGCTAAAAATTTGCCAAAAAGACACCATCGACAATAACTCCAAAACTAAAACAGCTATTCCGGATTTAACTGCATAGTCTTATTTGCGTTTATAAACTACCCTAAGTGATGCAGTATGGTTTTTCTATTCGTATTAGTTTCAGAGATAATGCAGACTATAGGATTTTGTAGCCATTTGGCACGGTGAAAAACGCTAAAAATTTGCCAAAAAGACACCATCGACAATAACTCCAAAACTAAAACAGCTATTCCGGATTTAACTGCATAGTCTTATTTGCGTTTATAAACTACCCTAAGTGATGCAGTATGGTTTTTCTATTCGTATTAGTTTCAGAGATAATGCAGACTATAGGATTTTGTAGCCATTTGGCACGGTGAAAAACGCTAAAAATTTGCCAAAAAGACACCATCGACAATAACTCCAAAACTAAAACAGCTATTCCGGATTTAACTGCATAGTCTTATTTGCGTTTATAAACTACCCTAAGTGATGCAGTATGGTTTTTCTATTCGTATTAGTTTCAGAGATAATGCAGACTATAGGATTTTGTAGCCATTTGGCACGGTGAAAAACGCTAAAAATTTGCCAAAAAGACACCATCGACAATAACTCCAAAACTAAAACAGCTATTCCGGATTTAACTGCATAGTCTTATTTGCGTTTATAAACTACCCTAAGTGATGCAGTATGGTTTTTCTATTCGTATTAGTTTCAGAGATAATGCAGACTATAGGATTTTGTAGCCATTTGGCACGGTGAAAAACGCTAAAAATTTGCCAAAAAGACACCATCGACAATAACTCCAAAACTAAAACAGCTATTCCGGATTTAACTGCATAGTCTTATTTGCGTTTATAAACTACCCTAAGTGATGCAGTATGGTTTTTCTATTCGTATTAGTTTCAGAGATAATGCAGACTATAGGATTTTGTAGCCATTTGGCACGGTGAAAAACGCTAAAAATTTGCCAAAAAGACACCATCGACAATAACTCCAAAACTAAAACAGCTATTCCGGATTTAACTGCATAGTCTTATTTGCGTTTATAAACTACCCTAAGTGATGCAGTATGGTTTTTCTATTCGTATTAGTTTCAGAGATAATGCAGACTATAGGATTTTGTAGCCATTTGGCACGGTGAAAAACGCTAAAAATTTGCCAAAAAGACACCATCGACAATAACTCCAAAACTAAAACAGCTATTCCGGATTTAACTGCATAGTCTTATTTGCGTTTATAAACTACCCTAAGTGATGCAGTATGGTTTTTCTATTCGTATTAGTTTCAGAGATAATGCAGACTATAGGATTTTGTAGCCATTTCGCACGGTGAAAAACGCTAAAAATTTGCCAAAAAGACACCATCGACAATAACTCCAAAACTAAAACAGCTATTCCGGATTTAACTGCATAGTCTTATTTGCGTTTATAAACTACCCTAAGTGATGCAGTATGGTTTTTCTATTCGTATTAGTTTCAGAGATAATGCAGACTATAGGATTTTGTAGCCATTTGGCACGGTGAAAAACCTTAAAAATTTGCCAAAAAGACACCATCGACAATAACTCCAAAACTAAAACAGCTATTCCGGATTTAACTGCATAGTCTTATTTGCGTTTATAAACTACCCTAAGTGATGCAGTATGGTTTTTCTATTC
The DNA here is from genome assembly GCA_039090855.1 of Macrothele yani. Lineage (NCBI taxonomy): Eukaryota > Metazoa > Arthropoda > Arachnida > Araneae > Macrothelidae > Macrothele > Macrothele yani. The sequence continues at coordinate 39,800,375 of CM077031.1, forward strand.
GTATTAGTTTCAGAGATAATGCAGACTATAGGATTTTGTAGCCATTTGGCACGGTGAAAAACGCTAAAAATTTGCCAAAAAGACACCATCGACAATAACTCCAAAACTAAAACAGCTATTCCGGATTTAACTGCATAGTCTTATTTGCGTTTATAAACTACCCTAAGTGATGCAGTATGGTTTTTCTATTCGTATTAGTTTCAGAGATAATGCAGACTATAGGATTTTGTAGCCATTTGGCACGGTGAAAAACGCTAAAAATTTGCCAAAAAGACACCATCGACAATAACTCCAAAACTAAAACAGCTATTCCGGATTTAACTGCATAGTCTTATTTGCGTTTATAAACTACCCTAAGTGATGCAGTATGGTTTTTCTATTCGTATTAGTTTCAGAGATAATGCAGACTATAGGATTTTGTAGCCATTTGGCACGGTGAAAAACGCTAAAAATTTGCCAAAAAGACACCATCGACAATAACTCCAAAACTAAAACAGCTATTCCGGATTTAACTGCATAGTCTTATTTGCGTTTATAAACTACCCTAAGTGATGCAGTATGGTTTTTCTATTCGTATTAGTTTCAGAGATAATGCAGACTATAGGATTTTGTAGCCATTTGGCACGGTGAAAAACGCTAAAAATTTGCCAAAAAGACACCATCGACAATAACTCCAAAACTAAAACAGCTATTCCGGATTTAACTGCATAGTCTTATTTGCGTTTATAAACTACCCTAAGTGATGCAGTATGGTTTTTCTATTCGTATTAGTTTCAGAGATAATGCAGACTATAGGATTTTGTAGCCATTTGGCACGGTGAAAAACGCTAAAAATTTGCCAAAAAGACACCATCGACAATAACTCCAAAACTAAAACAGCTATTCCGGATTTAACTGCATAGTCTTATTTGCGTTTATAAACTACCCTAAGTGATGCAGTATGGTTTTTCTATTCGTATTAGTTTCAGAGATAATGCAGACTATAGGATTTTGTAGCCATTTGGCACGGTGAAAAACGCTAAAAATTTGCCAAAAAGACACCATCGACAATAACTCCAAAACTAAAACAGCTATTCCGGATTTAACTGCATAGTCTTATTTGCGTTTATAAACTACCCTAAGTGATGCAGTATGGTTTTTCTATTCGTATTAGTTTCAGAGATAATGCAGACTATAGGATTTTGTAGCCATTTGGCACGGTGAAAAACCTTAAAAATTTGCCAAAAAGACACCATCGACAATAACTCCAAAACTAAAACAGCTATTCCGGATTTAACTGCATAGTCTTATTTGCGTTTATAAACTACCCTAAGTGATGCAGTATGGTTTTTCTATTCGTATTAGTTTCAGAGATAATGCAGACTATAGGATTTTGTAGCCATTTCGCACGGTGAAAAACGCTAAAAATTTGCCAAAAAGACACCATCGACAATAACTCCAAAACTAAAACAGCTATTCCGGATTTAACTGCATAGTCTTATTTGCGTTTATAAACTACCCTAAGTGATGCAGTATGGTTTTTCTATTCGTATTAGTTTCAGAGATAATGCAGACTATAGGATTTTGTAGCCATTTGGCACGGTGAAAAACGCTAAAAATTTGCCAAAAAGACACCATCGACAATAACTCCAAAACTAAAACAGCTATTCCGGATTTAACTGCATAGTCTTATTTGCGTTTATAAACTACCCTAAGTGATGCAGTATGGTTTTTCTATTCGTATTAGTTTCAGAGATAATGCAGACTATAGGATTTTGTAGCCATTTGGCACGGTGAAAAACGCTAAAAATTTGCCAAAAAGACACCATCGACAATAACTCCAAAACTAAAACAGCTATTCCGGATTTAACTGCATAGTCTTATTTGCGTTTATAAACTACCCTAAGTGATGCAGTATGGTTTTTCTATTCGTATTAGTTTCAGAGATAATGCAGACTATAGGATTTTGTAGCCATTTGGCACGGTGAAAAACGCTAAAAATTTGCCAAAAAGACACCATCGACAATAACTCCAAAACTAAAACAGCTATTCCGGATTTAACTGCATAGTCTTATTTGCGTTTATAAACTACCCTAAGTGATGCAGTATGGTTTTTCTATTCGTATTAGTTTCAGAGATAATGCAGACTATAGGATTTTGTAGCCATTTGGCACGGTGAAAAACGCTAAAAATTTGCCAAAAAGACACCATCGACAATAACTCCAAAACTAAAACAGCTATTCCGGATTTAACTGCATAGTCTTATTTGCGTTTATAAACTACCCTAAGTGATGCAGTATGGTTTTTCTATTCGTATTAGTTTCAGAGATAATGCAGACTATAGGATTTTGTAGCCATTTGGCACGGTGAAAAACCTTAAAAATTTGCCAAAAAGACACCATCGACAATAACTCCAAAACTAAAACAGCTATTCCGGATTTAACTGCATAGTCTTATTTGCGTTTATAAACTACCCTAAGTGATGCAGTATGGTTTTTCTATTCGTATTAGTTTCAGAGATAATGCAGACTATAGGATTTTGTAGCCATTTCGCACGGTGAAAAACGCTAAAAATTTGCCAAAAAGACACCATCGACAATAACTCCAAAACTAAAACAGCTATTCCGGATTTAACTGCATAGTCTTATTTGCGTTTATAAACTACCCTAAGTGATGCAGTATGGTTTTTCTATTCGTATTAGTTTCAGAGATAATGCAGACTATAGGATTTTGTAGCCATTTGGCACGGTGAAAAACGCTAAAAATTTGCCAAAAAGACACCATCGACAATAACTCCAAAACTAAAACAGCTATTCCGGATTTAACTGCATAGTCTTATTTGCGTTTATAAACTACCCTAAGTGATGCAGTATGGTTTTTCTATTCGTATTAGTTTCAGAGATAATGCAGACTATAGGATTTTGTAGCCATTTGGCACGGTGAAAAACCTTAAAAATTTGCCAAAAAGACACCATCGACAATAACTCCAAAACTAAAACAGCTATTCCGGATTTAACTGCATAGTCTTATTTGCGTTTATAAACTACCCTAAGTGATGCAGTATGGTTTTTCTATTCGTATTAGTTTCAGAGATAATGCAGACTATAGGATTTTGTAGCCATTTGGCACGGTGAAAAACGCTAAAAATTTGCCAAAAAGACACCATCGACAATAACTCCAAAACTAAAACAGCTATTCCGGATTTAACTGCATAGTCTTATTTGCGTTTATAAACTACCCTAAGTGATGCAGTATGGTTTTTCTATTCGTATTAGTTTCAGAGATAATGCAGACTATAGGATTTTGTAGCCATTTGGCACGGTGAAAAACCTTAAAAATTTGCCAAAAAGACACCATCGACAATAACTCCAAAACTAAAACAGCTATTCCGGATTTAACTGCATAGTCTTATTTGCGTTTATAAACTACCCTAAGTGATGCAGTATGGTTTTTCTATTCGTATTAGTTTCAGAGATAATGCAGACTATAGGATTTTGTAGCCATTTGGCACGGTGAAAAACGCTAAAAATTTGCCAAAAAGACACCATCGACAATAACTCCAAAACTAAAACAGCTATTCCGGATTTAACTGCATAGTCTTATTTGCGTTTATAAACTACCCTAAGTGATGCAGTATGGTTTTTCTATTCGTATTAGTTTCAGAGATAATGCAGACTATAGGATTTTGTAGCCATTTGGCACGGTGAAAAACGCTAAAAATTTGCCAAAAAGACACCATCGACAATAACTCCAAAACTAAAACAGCTATTCCGGATTTAACTGCATAGTCTTATTTGCGTTTATAAACTACCCTAAGTGATGCAGTATGGTTTTTCTATTCGTATTAGTTTCAGAGATAATGCAGACTATAGGATTTTGTAGCCATTTGGCACGGTGAAAAACGCTAAAAATTTGCCAAAAAGACACCATCGACAATAACTCCAAAACTAAAACAGCTATTCCGGATTTAACTGCATAGTCTTATTTGCGTTTATAAACTACCCTAAGTGATGCAGTATGGTTTTTCTATTCGTATTAGTTTCAGAGATAATGCAGACTATAGGATTTTGTAGCCATTTGGCACGGTGAAAAACGCTAAAAATTTGCCAAAAAGACACCATCGACAATAACTCCAAAACTAAAACAGCTATTCCGGATTTAACTGCATAGTCTTATTTGCGTTTATAAACTACCCTAAGTGATGCAGTATGGTTTTTCTATTCGTATTAGTTTCAGAGATAATGCAGACTATAGGATTTTGTAGCCATTTGGCACGGTGAAAAACGCTAAAAATTTGCCAAAAAGACACCATCGACAATAACTCCAAAACTAAAACAGCTATTCCGGATTTAACTGCATAGTCTTATTTGCGTTTATAAACTACCCTAAGTGATGCAGTATGGTTTTTCTATTCGTATTAGTTTCAGAGATAATGCAGACTATAGGATTTTGTAGCCATTTCGCACGGTAAAACGCTAAAAATTTGCCAAAAAGACACCATCGACAATAACTCCAAAACTAAAACAGCTATTCCGGATTTAACTGCATAGTCTTATTTGCGTTTATAAACTACCCTAAGTGATGCAGTATGGTTTTTCTATTCGTATTAGTTTCAGAGATAATGCAGACTATAGGATTTTGTAGCCATTTGGCACGGTGAAAAACGCTAAAAATTTGCCAAAAAGACACCATCGACAATAACTCCAAAACTAAAACAGCTATTCCGGATTTAACTGCATAGTCTTATTTGCGTTTATAAACTACCCTAAGTGATGCAGTATGGTTTTTCTATTCGTATTAGTTTCAGAGATAATGCAGACTATAGGATTTTGTAGCCATTTGGCACGGTGAAAAACCTTAAAAATTTGCCAAAAAGACACCATCGACAATAACTCCAAAACTAAAACAGCTATTCCGGATTTAACTGCATAGTCTTATTTGCGTTTATAAACTACCCTAAGTGATGCAGTATGGTTTTTCTATTCGTATTAGTTTCAGAGATAATGCAGACTATAGGATTTTGTAGCCATTTCGCACGGTGAAAAACGCTAAAAATTTGCCAAAAAGACACCATCGACAATAACTCCAAAACTAAAACAGCTATTCCGGATTTAACTGCATAGTCTTATTTGCGTTTATAAACTACCCTAAGTGATGCAGTATGGTTTTTCTATTCGTATTAGTTTCAGAGATAATGCAGACTATAGGATTTTGTAGCCATTTGGCACGGTGAAAAACCTTAAAAATTTGCCAAAAAGACACCATCGACAATAACTCCAAAACTAAAACAGCTATTCCGGATTTAACTGCATAGTCTTATTTGCGTTTATAAACTACCCTAAGTGATGCAGTATGGTTTTTCTATTCGTATTAGTTTCAGAGATAATGCAGACTATAGGATTTTGTAGCCATTTGGCACGGTGAAAAACCTTAAAAATTTGCCAAAAAGACACCATCGACAATAACTCCAAAACTAAAACAGCTATTCCGGATTTAACTGCATAGTCTTATTTGCGTTTATAAACTACCCTAAGTGATGCAGTATGGTTTTTCTATTCGTATTAGTTTCAGAGATAATGCAGACTATAGGATTTTGTAGCCATTTCGCACGGTGAAAAACGCTAAAAATTTGCCAAAAAGACACCATCGACAAT